>CM075938.1:7525303-7810761 GCA_038030265.1 Corythucha ciliata
TAAAATTGAGGAAAAACGTGGGAGAAATTTATTTTTGCGCTCCCCACACCATCTGATTGACACACTGGATTCCCGGCTTGGGTGGTAAGGTGTATAGGAGACGGCCCTGTTCGATGTGGGAAATGCAGACCGTTAGTTTATCGTTTGTGGGAGGGCGCAAAATATTTATTAATCAGTATTAAGGGCGCAAATTTGCAGTTTGTCCACTTTTGGGGGCCCACATAGTCAGTTTTAGTCATTTTCAATAGCCGACTCGTTCAAGTTACGCCTTTTGTGGGGCGCGAATGATCAGAGTTGATCATTCATGGAGCTTGCCATTTTGCCACAATTAGTGCGTGAATATATAGCCGCAGTTTGCATATTTAAATGGTGCAAATAATTTGTTTTGCTGGGTGAAAATAGACCGTTAAAGCCATTTCTAGGGTGAGCTAGTTTGCCGATTTTAGGGTCGTTAAAGTGTCATTTTAGTTCCCGTCATGAAAATGGCTAAATTTACCATTCCAAAGCCGGTGTTTTGGTGAATACGACACCTTTTTTCGATTATATAAGACATTCAAAAGAAGCAAAATACGAGATCGTCCGTTGAATAAATCTCCAATATTTTGTTTTGTTTTATAAAAGCCCAACATTCATGTTGAAGCATTCAAGGCTGGTGCTACACCGGTGTAGAAAAGCGCAATCATTTGTTTATAAGTGCTGCAAAGAAACAGACTCTATTGTTTTAAAGATTTCGGTATTGCACAAACTTTAAATTTTAGACTCGCATTATTATCGCATGCAAACGATTTCACATTATGAGTTCAACATCCACCTACGGCCCGATTTTCAAGGTTCCCCGAACATTGTTCATCGCGAATATAAGTCACTCAAAACGATTGTCATTGACTTTTCCGTGGCTCCATTCACACCGCGCAACTTGTACGATGCGGTGGCAGGGCAAGTGGGAGGGGAGGGGGAGGTGGCGGATGCTTGAGGCACATGCGATAGTTACGCTATTGAGAATGCAGGTATATAACGATGGGAACATTATACCTGCTTGAACAATAGGTTATTTTAAAAAATTAAACAACAATTAATCTCAATTAGTTAGGAGCTCGAGTGTGCAGATGAAAACGGGGCTTCCATTAATGTATTCATCAGCTGTGAAAGCAGCCGAAACAAATTAAAAAGCTTAAGCTAATAAGACTTAAAACAATAGTGGTTATCGTTATCGAGTGAGAGGGGATCAACAAAAGTATCTCGTCGTTCAACGGGCAAACATACGCGGTAAGGGTCGGAAATAGTGGTAAAATGATAACAGCTATTATTACATTATTATTAAATGAGGAGTATAACAGTAATAATTTTTTTTTTTAAATTGAAGGAATATGCAATAAAACAGATACTTACAGGAATATCAAAATGTTTTTCAGGTTAAAGTAAATATTATACTTTATGCTCTCCCATAAATCAACCTTTAGTATAATTATAGGGACAGTTTTTACTTACAGAGGAACACACAAAGTGTGCATAAGCAATTAATTTTCAGCAACGATATTTACTTAAGCTTTGTACAGAAGAATACCGTGCCTTCATTATTTTCAAAGTACCTACACATAGTTTTTTTTTTTTTTTGTGTGTCCCCCCCAACACCTCTTATGGTTGTGGTTCACGCTCCTTTTTTAAGGTTTTAATATGGGCAACAACTTCTTTTGTTTTACTTTTTTTCTTTCTCTCCAGCACAAAATGACTGTTTTATTATTTGATGATAAAAAGAACCCAGGGGAGGTGGAGCTTCGTAAAAATTAATCATTTTTTTTTGTTGTTGTTTAAACTAAACGCCGAATAGCGTGCTTAGCCGAGTCTCAGATGGGAGGACGACGTGGCGAATCAATTAAGGGAAACTGGATGGATTGAAAAAGGGGTTGGTGGAGGGGTTGGTTGGGAGGGTTGAGAAATCCAATGGGATAAAAACTAATGGAAGTTTGATGACCCTTGTTGAAGAAGTAACAAACGTTTTCACTAATCCTCGCACTCATTCTGTCTCGCTCCCGCATCACTGTGGTCGGAGGGGATGATATAGAGCTCTAATAATAAGCTTCATGACTGATGATGCCTTGGTATTTTTTTTTTTTTTTTTTTTTTCCTCCTAAAAAGAGCCTCCCTTTAAGAAAATAGAAATACGCCATTGTACCGTGACAGTACAAATATTGTTTCCTTATTTGTTAAAATAATTATCGCAATCAAAAATCCATTTATAAAAATGGTTTGTTATTTTCGCTGGAGTAAAACGCCTGAAACTAAAGGTGTTTAAAAGAAAATAAACCAGACAGTGGGGGATTTAGGATTTTATCTTTGGGAAGGGTTCCACCATAGAACTGTCGAAGACCATTTTGTCCATCAGGGGAGGTCTAAATACCCGGAAACTTGAATAGAATGTGCTAGAAGCTCGTCGGCGAAGAAATTTTCGGACACCTCCAAGCACATCATATTTTCCTGATACAATAGACCCAAAAAAACCTCAAAACACTAAAGAAGAAATAGTCAATTTTTGGTCCCCTCGGATTAGGAGAATTGGACGTGCTGGAAGCTACGCCAATTTGCGACCACTTGGATTACTCAATAACCACGTGGGAATTTTATGTTCATTTGAACCAAAACTGCCTAAACAAATTCTCCTAAATATGATGGATCGAAAAACGCCTCAAAACGGGGAAAAATTATGTGAAGGGATCACCTCACGATACTTCCATGTTGCCGTTTTTTTTGTTTTTTTCGGATCAAAGTATTCGCAATTAAGATACAAAGGGGCTCTCGCACTGTGGTTCGACCTTTTCTGTGGTTGAGGCTTTACTGCAGCTCAATCTTTGCTGTGGTTCGAACTTTGCTGTAGTTCGATCTTTCCTGTGGTTCGACCTTTGCTGCGGTTCGATCTTTGATTTGGCTGAGGCACTACTGTGGTTCGATCATTGCTGTGGTTCGATCTTTGCTGTGATTCGACCATTGCTGTGGTTCAAGCGTTTTTTGTGGTTCGACCAAAGTGAATCCCCCACCACAGCAAAAGTGAAACCACAGCAAAGACCAAACCACAGCAAATGTCGAATCACAGAAAACGGTCGAACCACAGCAAATATCGAACCACAGCAAAATTCGAACCACAGCAAAGGTCGAACCACAGCAAATATCGAACCACAGCAAAGGCCGAACCACAATAAAGGTCGAACCACAGCAAAGCACCATGACAACAGTAAATACCCAACCACAGCAAAGGTCGAGCCACAGCAATGGTCGAACCACAGAAAACGGTCGAACCACATCAAAGCTCAAACCACAACAAAGGTCGAACCACAGCAAATGTCGAACCACAGAAAACGGTCGAACCACTGCTAAGATCAAGCAGCATCAAAGCGTCATGACCACAGTAAACCTCCAACCACAAGGTCGAACTATAGAAAACGGTCGAACCACAGAAAACGGTCGAACCACAGAAATCGGTCGAACCACAGCAAAAGTTGAACCACAGCAAAGGTCGAACCACAGCAAAGGTCTAACCACAGCAAAGGCCGAACTACAGCAAAGGTCTAACCACAGCAAAGGTCGAACCACAGCAAAGGTCTAACCACAGCAAAGGTCGAACCACAGCAAAGGTCTAACCACAGCAAAGGTCGAACCACAGCAAACTGCCTCAACTACAGTAAAGCCCTAACCACAGCAATATTCCAACAATACCAAAGGCCCAACCATGCACAGTTCATCTACAGCTAAATTAGAGCATCAACCTTAGTTTCAGCAAGTTTCAGAGCTAAACTATCCGTGAAATTTGAAGTTTGCAATTGTTTTCTTGGGCTTATAGACCTCGAGCTATAGCCACAGTCGCGACGGCACGGTACGGCGTCTTAGGTTGAGAAGGCTTTCCCCACTGACATAATTGCAACGTCTGCCACCAAGTGCTCCAACACTGGCTAAAACATTGCGACACGGCGAGTTTCACGTGTTAATTCTAGTGAAATTGCGACTATCGACCCCTTTTTACTTCCGTGTTCCCTTAAGGAAAGGAAGTACGATGTTTTCTTAGTGGGCGCAGACCTTATAGGGTAGCCACTCTCGACTGCGCCAATACGGTGACGAATAGTTGTGTGAGTGCGCTTACAGAATATAGCATATAGACATAGCAAAATAGCAACAAAGCATATAGAAATACATAATTGAGAGCTTATAATGCATGCAAAAGATCGCAGCCGTAGACACTACGCTGTCACGTCAGTGTTCCCTCGTTAAGGTTTCTTAAACGACGTGAGTTAGCAATTTAGGGTCCTATGTGCGAAATTTAATATCTGGCTGAAAATCCGAGAAATTGAAAATTCGGGGAGAAAATTGAAGTTTTGGGTCTTAATTTAAGCAAAATTGCAAGTTTAATAGCCACTTTCATGGTGGCAGCTCCAATAGAGTCCTGAGCCTGACGAATATCCAGGAAATCAAAAGTTCCATGGCTGAATATCCGCGGCCATGCGACTTTTGGGTCTTGGTTCCATTGAAAATACAAGTTTAGGTTTTAATTTAAGCAAAATTGCAAGTTTTGGGGCCCCTTTTTTAAAGTGGCCACCGCGACCAACTCTGGACCTTTAAAGTGCCCCTGATGAAACCTATGAACCCCCCTCCCTCATTATCATCATCATCCGATAATTTTATTCAAACAATTTCTTCCTCTCCTTCTTCTTATATGCTCTTCTTTAATTTTTTTTTTCGGTTTGTTTGCCTTTCAATGTGTTTCACAATGGAAGAATCATCCAGTTTCCGTTAACATTTTCAGCTTATCTGATGATTTTGTTAACAAACCGTGAACACGATGGAAAAAAAAAAGTAGTTATAATAGGCTATTCAAAGTGTGTTGAAGTTATGATTACGTTTTTTTTAAATTTAAGCTTCTTGTTTGTCTAGTCATGTCAAAACGATTAACTTTTATATTATTTTTGTTTTCCCCCCAGGTGAATGGAGTAAGGACAACATTTCATTTACTATAAACAGAAGTAATTACAGGTAACCGCATGAATGTGCAGCATGTTTTTTGGACAAAGTGTTTTTCATTTTCAAAAAATTCATCTCAAGATAAATTGCTTTCAAGGAGAAAGGCGAAGTTCCAATATTGGCTGCCGGGCAGCTCGTATATATAATTTTAAAGTGTTTGTTTATTGTTTAGACGTTGTAGTGTCCAACTCGTTATACAAGCTGTAAATTATTAGCTAGAAGAAGTTGTTCACATTTATATTATCCTAGTATGGGCAGTGATAATTAGGAGCCAAAAGCACCCCCCTCCCCACCATCACGAAAGATGATGACGACTATACCTTTATGATGATAATGACTTGACCTAACTGCATTATGGGGCTGGCGCCGATCAAAACCAGGTAGCCCTTTTTCGTCCTTGCACTATACTCCCTCCCCACCCTACTTTTTTTTTTTGGTTGATACGCCGCTCTAATTACCAGGACAGAAAGTTGAAGAGTTGGACGAGGGGGAATCAATCGGATAATGGCCTCGACCCTTCTTCCTCACCTTAATCACTAAAGAATCCTGTAATATTCCCTCATTAAAGTGTGTACGTATATCGTAGTTTTGTCGGGGTTAGCTTTTTTTTTTTCTTTTTTGCAGAGGTCAGAGGTGAAAATGATTAAAATTCCCACCAATATCAAGAGATGAGTTATATTCTCTCTAGCGAATAAAGATGTTCGCTAAAAATTACACAGACTGCAATACAGGGTGCAGAGAAAACAACACAAAGGGAAAAACACGCACTAAAAAACGTGAATATGGAAGCTCTTTCCGTGGGTGGGGGTGGGGGGGGGGAGCAAGACCAGCTTATTGGGCACATTCAATGTCCAAATATTTCACGGATTTGAACCCACAAAACTTACGAACAAAAATGACGAAATTTCGGGTTTGAATAAGGAAAAAAGTGAAAAACAAATTCAGGGTGCATCCATCCCCCCCCCCCACAAGGTCAAATCCGGTGACATTTTGTTTTTAAATGCCAAAAAAACCGGCGGAATTTGCTTTTTTCGCGAGCAAAACCCCGCCAAATTTGTTTTTATTGAGCCACAGCCAGTGGCGCGCGGACCTACTCCTGTCGCAACGCGGTGTGGAAGTCGCACTGAGGCCCTTTTATTCTAAAAAGAAACACGAACGTTTTTCTATATTTTATCCTCGAATTAGCGATTTCTCGAAAATTTAGCCGAGAAATAACGTTTTTTTTTTTTGTTTTTTCCCTTCAATTTTAACCCTGAATTCGTGATTTGTCTCAATTTTTCCCGAGAATTTGCGATTTTTTTCAATTTGTCCCTCGAATTAGCGCCGAACATTGAAGTTTTTATCAATTTTACCCAGGAATTATAGATTTCTTTTTTCACTTTTAGCCGTTTATTATCGTTTTTCTACACTTTATCCGCGAATAGCGATTTATCTCTAATTAAGTGATTTCTCTCAATTTTAACCATGAATTAGCGTTGTTCTCTGTTTTAGCCGCTAATTAGCACTTTCTCTGAATTTTAGCCGCGTATTAACGTTTCCCTAAATTTAAGACGCGGATTTACGTTTTTCTCAGTTTTAACCGCGAATTAGAGTTTTCCTCAATTTTACTCGCGAGTTGGCGTTTTTCCAAATTTTAGCCGTGATGCTTTTTTTTATTTTTAGACGTATATTAGCGTTTTTCTACACGTTATCCACGTATTAGTGTTTTTTCCAGGATTTTGGCGACTGAATAAATATTTTCTTCGACTTTAGCCTAGCGGTTTTTTAATCTAAATAGTTGAAAATTAGCGGATTTTTATCCGTGAATTAGCGCTTTTTCTCAAATTTGACATTCAAGTAGTGTTTTTACTTCGTGAATTAGTGATTTTTTTTTTCAAGTTTAGCCGCGAGTTATTGTCTTTTCCCACTTCTAACCGCGCACTGGCCATTTTTCTCACTTTTGATTTCTCTGATTTGGGGTGGCCCAATTCAGATTGGTCTCTGAATTGGGGCCGCCAAGCAAAATTGATTTTCCTGGTAACAAAATAACATCTCAGAAAATTTGTTTTTTTCAGTGAGCAAAATCAAAAACATGTATACGCCACGTCCGAGACGAAAATCACGCGAAAAGCCACGACAAGCCCAAAATTTACGCGAAACAAACCCCTTGAGGGGGAAATCCTCACCGTTCAACGCCCAATTCAAGGCAAAATTTACGCGAAACGCCTAACCAAGAAAAATTGTTTGATGACTTTGTCCATTTCGCAAAAAAAAAAGTTGTCTGATTTATGATAAAACTTGTAATTATATCGTCAATGTTATAAGCCTTGCGACACCGGAGGTGCCAACATTAGCGACTCAGATCGTCAGTTATTATTATAATTTTTATAATTAGATTGATAAATCTCTAACTCACGACTAAAATTGAGAAAAATCGCTAAAATCAAAAAATCGTCACTAAATTCGCGGCTAAAATGGGGAGAAATCAGTAATTCATTACCGACTTCTCTCAATATTTGCCAAGAATTGGCGTTTTCCTCAATTTAAAGCTGCACATTAGTCATTTTTTCCATTTTTAGCTGAGAATTAGCACTTTTCCTCAATTTGAACTGAAAACTAGCGTTTTTCTCAAATTTAGCGCGCTAATTAGTGATTTTTTT
Source organism: Corythucha ciliata (assembly GCA_038030265.1). NCBI lineage: Eukaryota > Metazoa > Arthropoda > Insecta > Hemiptera > Tingidae > Corythucha > Corythucha ciliata. The sequence continues at coordinate 7,532,947 of CM075938.1, forward strand.
CAATTTTAGCCACGAATTAGTGATTTTCTTCATTTGCATCCGCGAATTAACGTTTTTCCTCACCTATATCCGCCAATTGCAAATTAGCGATTTTTCCCAACTTCAGCTGTGGAATAGCGTTTTACGCTAATTTTGCGACGATTTAGCATCTATTCCCTTTTTTAAACGCGAAAGGGCGATTTCTCGCAATTTCAGTTGTGAATTTGCCATTTTTGTCCAATTTTAACCGCGGGGTTGGCCCAAAAACAAAACTTTTGCGTTGATTTCCACAATTTATTCGTAGAATGGCCTCCATGCACCGCGAATCAGCGACTTTTCCTCAATTTTAGTCTGGAAGTTGCATCGCGAGACCGCGAATAAGCGCTTTTTCGCAGGTATAGACACGAATATTAGCGATTTTTTCAATTTTTGCCGCGTCAGCAAGTTGTAAATTGCCGATTAGCACTTTACGGGGCTTTAAGGACCTAATGAAACTGGGGACACGGTGTATTTCCTCTTTTCTTGAATTTTCGCAATTTGAGCCACCAGAATAGCGCTTTCGGAGGCTCATTCGAATAAATCGGCCCACAGTCTTTACTGATATCACTTGCAACGTTATATTCTCCAGGTCGGATAAACAGGAATTTGTAGAAAGTAGCCAAATCGCTGTCCTACCGTCCGACCTTTTCACGTATACCTACATCCATGGATAACCTAAAAATTCTCATTTTTACGCATTTAAGCTTTTCGGGCACCCCCCCCCCCCCCTGGTGGTCAATACCTTGGTACGCTACTTCGTGTGGGGTCTGAAGTCCAAGGAAGCATGGACGCCGGACTTTTTCGGGCTGCTTTGAAGCCGAGAAAATCTGCTAAACGTAACTTCAACGAGAAACGATCATATTTGGAGATTTTATGAGGTTCTTTAGAGCGTTGGTACTAGTGCCCCGCTTGGTGGTAGTGGGGAGATCTATCCCCCATATCCCCTCTGCTCCCTGAAGGCAACTTCACGAGGCGTTGGTGAAAGATTCGCCCGCGTAGGCGCCAAATGTCCAAGGCCCCGGCACTGCATTGAGCTGCAGCCCCAGGGCACATTTTGTGTGCAAATGGAAAACGCTATCATACTGCGGTTAACTTATATTGTTGAAGTTATTGAACAGTCCCCAAAGTGCGTTTTATTCAGAGCGTCACGTTCTTTGTGGTTATGAAAGAGCCAAATCCACGAAATTTGGCACTGGTAAAGCCCTATAGCTGCTACTCTTTACAGCTCTTTCGAAATAAAAGAGCAAAATTGCCGGAAATTGGGATTTGAACGAGATGGATGTGGAGGTTTTTTGCTTGAAAATCCGTGTAACTGGGGTTTGTAATAGCCAAAATAACAAAATTTGGCTTTTTGAGTAACCCTAATCAAAGAAATCGTTTTACAAAAACTAAATTTATGTTTTCGAAATAGTCAAAGCTGCAAGAACGATTTTTGAAAGAGCTAAAGCCTCAAAAAATGTGTTGATTCTGTTTGTTTTTTGAAAGAGGAAAATCGCGAAATTGGTGTTTTTGAGGAATAAGCCGAATCCAAGACAGCATTTGGTTATGGAAGAGCAATAGCAAATTTCCGTGCTGGCAACCTTTTTGTCTGAAAAGGCCAAAGTCACGACATTTGGTTTTCAAATGAGCCAAGCTAATTCCCGCCTCTGCACCCAGAGCATATATAATCGACCAGGGGAAGGGCTGGCTACGCCCCTGTACACGGGGGTAATGAGTCGGCGCAATGCAGACGAGATTTTTTAATCTCGAAATTGTTCACGTCTTTCAAAGAGAAAAAACAAATTTAATTCACTCTTAATTCTCATATCTTGTTATGGACATTAATTGGTTAACCATCAGGTCCGGGTTATTTCGACTTCGAGGCAGGCAATTATAAGAGATGCCTTTCGGGTTTCCACATGCACCTGCGTGCCTCATTGTCAATTTGTCAGCCCGTCGATGTCTTCTGTACATAATATGGAAATGAACGGGGCAAATGACCTCGATAAACGTTTTTCCGAGTCGTGCAGTGTGACCCATATTACGTTTTTTAGGGTGGAATCGGAATAAAAGGGGTAAAAAAAAAAACTTTAAACTTTCAACAAACCAAGTAGGCGTATTATTATGTGTCCTTCTTCAAGGACAAGAAGTATGACACGAGTTTTTCCGTAAGGACGAGTACGGGGCATATGGTGGTGGTCGATAGTGATTCGAGTCCCACGCGCGGGGAGAGGAACTACATGTGGGGGCGTGGTCAAGGAGCCCCCCCCTCCTCCTCCTCCTCCGAAGAGTGAAAAGCCCTCGTCGTATTGGAATGAGAGAGGAGGCGTGAGCTTATGGTGAAGGCAGCCGAAACTCACACCAGTTTCAGCGCAGCAGAGAGAAGTTTCTCGTCCCAACGCCCCTCACTCTCCATCCATACTCCGGCACTTATCTTCCACTCCGTATCTACGACCCCCCACCCCTCTCCTCATTGCTGGAATGGTCCGACAGAGTTTCACCGGTTGAAACACCCCAAGTCTCCGCCCACTTTTATTTAGTTTTTTTTTTTTTAAAGTTCAACCTTCTCATCCCCTCTAACCCCCCTCCCTTGGCACAAACCACCACTCCGTAAATTTAAACGCAGTCTGTGAAGTGACGCCGTGTTCGGTAGATCATGATCACTGGTTAGAAGTCAGTTTTTGGTGTAAATTATTGAAAAAAAAAAAAAAAAACTGTTTTAAAAACAAAAATTGTAGTGATCATGTTAACTGACGTAAGCAGCCGCGTACCCAGCGGGCCTTTATACTCAGCGCATCAGATTCCAAAACCGGTGAGCCTAAAGATTTGTTGATTTCCTTCTCTCTCTTTTTTTTTTTTTTTTTTTTTCGCCTAAAATTCGCCCCGGCTTCGGGGAAGGAGGCGTATGCCCTCGGCGATTGAATCTAATCATTTTAAATTATAGGCTCGTAGGCTTTCATTTAGTCTTGTCCAATTAGTGTTGTCTCAATATTTGTCGAGTGTTCAAATATGAACGCGACGATGTGACTTCTTTACAGGATGCGGGCATTATCGAGAGTATTTTATTGTTTTAATATTATTTTCGAAATTATCAATATGTTTTTAGCGTTACGACCCTTCCATATTTTTTGTGAGGGCTGTAATTTTTGGTTATTGGAATGATTTTATATTTATAACTTGGCCCCATAAGTTGTGGTTAGGGCGACAGGCATCTCGTCACTTCTTTAATAATACGTGTATCACGCCTTTACTGGCTATTGTATAGATAGTGAATGATGGGATGATCCTTTGGTTTGAGCCCACAATAATAATTATAATCAACTGTTTATACGTTTATAGTAATGGCAGGCATTAATTAAAACCGGCAATAAGGCTATAAGAACCGGGAGTTGAGCGATGCGATTTAATGTATTTTAACCCTCCGTGTGCAGGATTCTCCAAGTTCAATGACCGGGTATACTTGAAAAAAAAATATAATCATTCAAAAATTAACCTGTACATTAATTAATTATATACCATGGGACTTGCTGCAATCATTAAATAAAAACAAAGATGAGAAATAAATTCCTACTTCATACGCCAGACTTATAGGGCGGTGCATGTGCGGGCAACAAAGATATATTTTATACGACAACCTACGGGTGCGTTTCAAATTTCGAAAATTGTTGAAAATCTCCTCGTTGAGATTTATTTTTTTTTTATTCAACGTTGGTTTTGTGGCAAACCACAGAAAGGGTGCTGGGCATGCAGTTATTCGTTTTTATAGAGTTGATCGCGTTCAAAGGCCTCGCCTCTGTGCTGATGAAAAAACTGCAGGCCCTGCGTGCCGTTTCACGGTGACACGCAGAGAGTTCACGCCCTGCCCCCCCCCCCACCGTTCACCCGTAAAACCACTCTTTATCCTATCCGATTTTATAACGGGGGCAAATTGTCATCGGTCAAATTTATTTAATGGCTTTTTTTTGATAGCAGGTTCATCGAAGGGTGTTCATTGGTGAATTTTATACATTATTAAAATAAAAACGTATAATGTATAGTTTATGGCTTTGCTATCATGAGCCTTAGATATTGTCGCCAATTTGAGCTTTCATTATGTTTAATATTTTGATAGATACGTAGCCTAGGCCAATAAGTGCCTGTTAATAGTATACGTCGGACCAAACAACTGAAATGGAAATGGACGCATCAGGGACGCCGCTTATTGCTCTCGTCCGTGCGTTCTGATGACAATGATGTAACTCCTAACATACAGTCACCGCGTGTAGTCCTGTGGACTGCCGTTGTGCAGATGTCAGAAATAAAATTGATTGAGATATTATGAATCAAAATCAGTTATGCGTGCCCTTCAATACAGTTTCCATTATAAGGCAATCAATTATCGGAAGCTTTATACCCCGCGTCTATCCTGAAAAGCTTCATTTAATTAAAATGCAAAATATAAAGTACCTCCCCTTGCTGATGAAATAACACAGATCATTCACGTGATTTAGTGACGCACCAGACCAAAGACAGAACGGTGACAAGACTTTGAATCTGAAAAGCCACGTATGTTTATCGGTATCGACCATTAAAATTTGGTAAATTTGATATCGGTACTGGTAGTGCCGTCTTCAGGCGGACCGCGGGGCCCCGGATTCTTCAGATTTGTTTTCAATAATTTGGGAAGAAAGATATAAAAAAGAAACTCATATTGTATCGATGGGTGACCAACGCCTAAAATTTTCGACAAAAGTGAAACGAACGTTTTTGGTTCGGAGCCAATGTAGCGTAACGAGGATGGGATGAGGGGGGGATCATGTAGCTTATTCGCGGACAAAACCAGTGATGAACCGCCCTGATTGTCGGTTAAAATTCGAGAAAACGCGCTATAATTCGCGGCTAATATTGAGAAAAACGCTAATTCGTGGACGAAATTGAGAAAAAGCGCCAATGCACAGCTAAAATTGAAAAAATGGGCCCTTCCGCCGCTTAAATTGAGAATTGAGGGTGCAATAATCGTCCTCATTCATGGTTAAAATTGAAAAATCAGCAATTTAAAGTTTCTGGGGGTAGCTTCGTGGCTAAAATTAAGACAAAGCGCTTATAATTCGCGGCTAAAGATTCGCTAATTCGCGGATAAATTGGGGGGAAACGCTAATTCATGGCTAAAAATAGGAAAATCGCTAAAGCAGTCACACTGGTCCAGCAAAGGCCGTCGAGGCTCTTAAGCCGTGGTTCCGGATAAAACGCACCTTACTTTAGGGCGAGGTGTCGCGTCAGGACCGATTTTCCCACGACGGGCCTGGGCCCGGGGCCCCGCGTCAAGGGGGATCCGCACGATAAAGGGTGGGTTCAGCGTTTTTAGCGTCTGAGCGATTTTCATCGATAACGCACAAATACAACACTACGGGCGTTTTCAGGCGCTGAAAACGCTAAAAAACGCTGAAATCGCGCAATACCCGCATGTTTTTTTGTTTTTGATTCGGAGATTTGAGCCGAAGAATGAAAGAGCGCGAGGGGCTAATTGCCAATTCTCGGTCAACATGGTGATAAACCCTGATGGTTAAAATAGAGAAAAGACGCCAGTTGGTGGCTAAAATTGAGAATATGGGCCTTTCCGCAGCTATAAAGTCAGGATAAAAATGCGCTAATTCGGGGCTAAAATTCAGCAATACAAATTCGTGGATATAAAATTGGAAAAAGTCACTAATTCGCGGATAAAATTAAGGAATAGGGCTCAATCATATTTGAGAAATCGGAAGTTCACTGTTACCAGGAGCAACTTCACGACTAAAAACGAGATAAGGAGCTAATTCGCGGCTAAAATGAAGAACAAGCGCTCATTCGCAGCCAAAATTGAGAAAATTCACGGTTTCCAACGGCCACTTCGTGTGAAATCAATGTTAATTCATAGCTGAGGCGAAAGAAATGGCTAATTCGTGGCTAAAATCGAGATAAACTTATATCTTCGACTAAAATTTGTGAAAAGCGCTAATTAAGAAAAAGCACTTATTCACGGCTAAAATTGAGAAAAAACCAATTCGTGGATAAACTTGAGAAAGCCGCCAATTCACGAATAAAATTGGGGGGGGGGGGGTGGAACGCTAATTCTTGGCTAAAAGTGAAAAAAAAAATCGCTAGATCACGGCAGTGGCGTGTCCAGCTTTGACACAGGGGAGGGCAGCTTCACGTGAGAACAATTCAAATGCATTCCAATGCCTGCTGTGAGCCAAATCTGTGAAATGGATCATTTCAACGAGGTAACCCGAGCCTAAAAACCCACGAAATACGGAGGAGGGGGGGTTTCAATTCTTCAGCGAGAAAACACCGCGAAATTAGCGTTTTAGTGATCCAGGGCCCCCAAAATTGGTTCTATAGCGAGCAAGTCCCACGAAATTTGCCTTTTAATGAGGCAGAAATCGCGAAAATATTTTCATTAGTGTGCTCAAACGGCGTAGTTGTGGTTCTGAATGAGATTCACCCCCCGCGAAATTGGGATTTCGTAACATTTACGCGAAATTTTGGAGTTTTAGTGAGTGAAAATTCGACATATTTAATTATTTTGGGAGCCAGACATGTGAAAATGTTTTTTTGGTAATAGTGGGAGCCCACCGTATGAAAAATCCGGGTCTTTAGTCAGAAATACCAGAAAGAAATCATTTTTCAGGGCAGACCGACCCAGCGAATGGCTTTCTTAGCGAGTGGAATTACTTTTCTAGAGCCAAGAAACCCGCACGACATTGCTCTTTCATCGAACGAAACTCGTCTACCTCCTGACCCCGGAGGACCTAATCAGACTCACTCACGAGGAAGTGAACTCTGTGGCCCAGAATCGGTTAAGCCCTGCGTATAGGTTGATGGTATTGTTTCTGAAACGTACGCAAGCGTAGCGTAGCGTGTTAACCCACATCTTCACGTTAATACGTACGTTTAGCTGCTCTCAGCATCTACTATAATCTCTCCAGGGAGGGGCCGCCGCCCACCCCTACTCATCACTCCACCGTGCAGGTGGAATCGCTTCTTTTTTGTTAAAAGGAGCACAGAGATGAAATTTGTTTCTGTACAAGAGCCAAATTCGCGAAATTTGAACTTCGAAAGAGACCCCCATTTTTGAAGGAACACCAAATCCGCGTGGAAACTACTCTCTCTCTCTCTCTCTCTCTCTCTATTCAGTAAACAAACCACATTGTACGCCCACCGTCTTAAATTGCATTAGGGCAGGGCCGGCCAACCTTTTTTTTGTCGTGGGCCATAAACCTGGTTGTAAGTACTCAGGCGGGCCACCCATCCCCCCCCTCTCCCATCGAGCACAAGCACAACACTTTGATCTTAGCAAAAGACCGTGACGCTCTCAATAAAAACGCATATTTGGGGCCTGTTCAATAACTTCAACAACATAAGTTATAGTCACAGTATTATTAGCGTTTTCCATTTGCACAAAATGTGCCCTGTGGAAGCTCATTGTATAATGCCGGCCCTAGAAATTTGGCTCCCCCCCGGGCGAATCTTTCATCAACGTCTCCGTGAAGTTGCCTTCAGGAGCCGCGAATTAACATTTCTTCCCATCACTTCCTCCAACTCCAACATACTGCATCACTTTTTCTCATTTTTATCGGTTAGTTAGCGATTTGCCTCCATTTTAGCCACGTATTAGCGATTTGTCTCCATTTTAGCCGTGAATAACCAATTTGTCTGCATTTTAGCCGTGAATCAGTGATTTTTCTTGCAATTAATTTGTGTTTTTCCAGATTTGATCTGCTAATGAGTGATTTTACGTGTGCATTATAGCGCTATATTTTCTAATTTTAGCCATGCACGAACTCTCCGGAAACTGCGACTTGACATGTACTCAATTCATTTCTGTGAAATAGCAAAATGTTCTCAATTTAACCCAATAAATTGCCATTTTTCTTTACTCCAGCCGTGAATTAGCGTTTTACGTATTTTTCATGTCAATCTTTCGGAATAGGTTTCTAATGGCCCGACCGTGCAAAATTTCCCAGACCCGTGGCACAATGACTGACATTGCCATTCAAAACGAGAGAAATTGGGTAACCGAATCAATGAAACTTGAACTTCGAAAGAGTCAAACCCCTTGGAATTGCTTCATGAAGTCCCCAAAAAGGTGAATTGGCCTGTTTGAACCCCGTGAAAATTGACTTTTTGACAGGGCCAAATAACCTACGAAATTGTTTTTTCGGACCAACCGAAACAAAAGACCAAAGCGAGCCACGAAGAAGAGGAAGGCGACAAAATTGCGCCTTTCAGGGAGTCAAACGTGCGAAATTTTAATTTTTTTGCACTTTCAAAAACTGCGAAATTGGGTTTTTTGAATGCAAAGTCCACAAAACTTCAAAAGGCCGTACCCTCGAAATTGGCTTATTGACGCAGTCCTTGAAGCGAAACCGAGGTAGGGGCGAGGGGGGCGGACCGTCCCGGGCCCCCGAAAAGCTTAAATAAGGAAAAATTAGGATTTTTAGGTTCATTCATGTGAAAAGATTGGACAGCGATTTGGCTCCTTTCTACGAATTTCACTCTATATCCGACCTGGATAATATATCATTACAAGTGATAACAGCAAAGAGTGTGGGCTGAATATTCGATTGAGCCCCCGAGAGTGCTATTCTGGCGGCTGAAATGCAGCAATTTGCGTCTTCTTGAGGAAAATTCATGAATAAAATAGAGAAAAATAGACCGTCCCCAGTTTCGTTAGGTCCTTACAAGCGCACTAATGTAATGATAGGCAATTTAGAACTGGCTGACGCGGCAAAAACTTAGGAAAAAGCGCTAATATTCGTGGCTATAACTGCGAAAAAGTGCTGATTCGTGGTCTCACGATGCAACTTCCAGAAAGAGATTGAGAAAAAAATCGTCGATTCGCAGTGTATGACGGCCATTCCGCGGATAAAATGTAGAAATCAATGCAAATGGGTTGTTTTTGGGCCAAGCCCGCGGCTAAAATTGAGAATACACGCTACTAATTCAATGTTGTACAAATAAAAAAAAACATCTAGACTGATATCGACAAAAACAACGCTAATTCGGATTAAAATTGGGCCAAAATGGCAAATTCACAACTGAAATGGCGAAAAGATATGCTAATTCGCTGAAAAATTATCAGAAGACGCTATTTAACAGCTGAAATGAAGAAAAATCACTAATTCGCGGATAAAGTTGAGGAAAAACGCTATTTCGCGGATATGAAAATTAAGAAAATCACTAATTCCCGGCTGAAATTGAAAAAACGCAAATCCTTATAGCTTATGTGGGGCTAAAATCTAAAAAACAACGGGCTAAAATTGAAAAAAAAATTAATTACGGCGGCTAACACATTAAGAAAAACGCCAATTTTCAACTCAAACTGAGAAAAAGTGCCAATTCACTACTAAAAATGAAATGTGTGGCTGAAAATGATAATTCGTGGCTGAAATTGAGGAAAAGCGCTAACCCGTGGCCAAAATTGGGGAAAATCACTAAAATTTCGAGGCTAAAACTAAAAAATAAACGCTAATCCATAGCAAAAGTTGAAGGAAAAAAATGCTAATGTGGGACTGAAATGTGAAAAAACGAAAAAAACGCAGCTAATATTGAAAACATTCACTAATTAGCCCGGCATTTATAAAATAAAAACTCTAGTTTTCAGCTCAAATAGGGAAAAAGTGCTATTCCCGGCTAAAAATTGGGGAAAACGCCAATTCGTGGCTAAAATTGAGAAAATTTGCGAATTCACAGGCTAAAAACGTTTCTACGTAGCTAAAAGTGAAAAAAAACAAAAAAAAACGCTAATTCACGGCTAAAATTGAGAAAAAAATTTGCGGATAAAATGTTTAAGAATTTCTAATTCCGCCATCTCGCCTTCTGAGGGCATCTTTGTGACTGGAATTGAGAAAAACGGCAAATTCATGGCTCTAAGTAAAAAAAAAAAAAAACACTTATTCACGGCTAGACTGAGAAGAAGCGCTAATCCATAGTTAAAATTTAAAAAATGCTGATGTGGTGCTGAAATGGAGAAGAACCCGCTAATTTGCTGCTAATATTGAGAAAATCATTAATTATTCTGGATAAAATTAAGAGAAAGGTTAATTTTCAGCCTGAACTGGAAAAAAGTGCTAATACGCTGCCAAAAATGGAAAAATTGCCAATTTTCACTTAAAATATCGGAAAACGCCAATTCGTGGTTAGAATGAACAGAATTCGCTAACTCACGGGTTAGAAACGGTACTACGCTGCTAAAATTACGAAAAAGCGCTAATTCGCGGCTGAAATATAGGGGAATCACTAATTCACGGCTAAAATTGAGAAAATTCGCGCCTTCCTCGGTCAACTTTGAGGCTAAAATTGAGAAAAAGCGCCAATTTTTGGCTATGGGTGAAAAACCCGCAGATTCGTGGCTAAAACTGAGAAAAAACGCTGATCCGTTGCGTATGGTTATGGTGAACAAGAAAATGCTAATTTGTCGTAAACATTTAGAGAAAACCGCTATTTTGCGACTAATATTGAGTTAAACGCTAATTTTCAGCTCTCTGGTCCCTGCTAGAAAAAATAGTTAATTTGTGAAAATTGTGAAGAACGCAAACTCGAAAAAAAGTTAAGAAACATCGCTGATTCACAGGGAAAAAAAGCTACTTTGCTGCTACAGTTGAGAAAAAGCGCGTGTTTATGTCTATAAGGTGGGGGGGGGATACCCCACTAATCCGCGGCTAATTTGCGGCGATAAGCGCTAATTTGCTGGTAAAGTTGACAAAAAGCACTCATTCTCGGCAAAAATGGAGCAATTCGCGGCTTAAACGCCGCTTAAAAGCGCTGTTTGGCGGATAGGTTGGTGAAATAGCGGTGATTTGCCTAAAATGAGGAAAAGGCCTTGGCTACAATTAGGAAAAGGCCTTAGCGGTTACCAATAGAGGTTTGTATTAGGTATGTATAATTGGAGACTTTTAGGAGCCTCTTGAAGATTTCCTCCCCGGGCCCCGATACGTGTAGGTCCGCCAGTGATTGTGAGATCTATACTCGCAAAATGTGGGCGTTGAAAGATTCAAAACCCAAAAAATTGGCCTTTTTAAAGGGCCAAATCCCCGATATGCGGGTTTAAAGCTATAGTGAAAACCGCAAGTTCTAGCCATCGGTGTGAACAAAAGACCACGAAGAAGAGAAAAGGTGACTCGGGAATCAACTGTTTCGTCTCCCAGGTGGGTTTTTTCGGTGAGCGAAGCCCCGTGAAATTGGGTTCTGCGATAACCAAATCGGTATTTATAGGTTTTGGTAAGGCTAACCCCACGAAAAATGATTTTTTAAAGTGGCAAATCGCAATTTGATTTCAAATAAGTAGTGAAAAAACATTTCAGGGTCTCTAGTGCACCGATAATGGGGCGAGGGGGACAGAGCGCCTCCGAGCGCACTTCAGATAGGGCCCTCGAAAACCTTATAGATTAAAATGGAGTGTTTTAGGTTGATAAGGTGTGAAAGTAGCAATGTAGTAGTCAGCAGGGACTCGATTGTTTTCACGACCTTTCCTTCGGATTCAAGTAAAAATCACAAACTCACTTTTAAAATTGAGAAAAGTCGCTATTTCGTGTCTGAAATTGAGAAAGAGCGTTCTTTGTTGGGGCAAAATTGAGAAAGACGGTAATTCGCGGCCAAAATTGAGATAAAGCTCTATACAATTTTGCGATTGAATAATTAGAGAATGCGCTTATTCGTGGCTGAAATTTAAGAAAAATCGCTCATACACGAATAAAATTGCAAAAAAGCGCTGTTTCGCTGATGAAATTGAGAACAAACTGAGAAAAAGTGCTCTTCGGTAGGTAAAGTTGAGAAAAACGCAAATTTCCAGCTTAAGTTGAGATGAAGCGCTGCTATTTGCGGCTGTAGAAGTTCAGAAAAAGTGCTAATTGACAGGTGAAGTTGAGAAAACCCAGCTTAGACCTCGCGAATTAGCTATGCATTTTTTCTTACATTTATCCGTGATTTAGCCCTTTTCCTCAATTCTGTCAGTGTATCAGTTATTTTTCTCAGTAATTTCAGCCTTGAATTAGCCATTTATCTCAATTTCAGCCCTGAATTAGCGTTATAAAAGTGGGCACTTAAAAGGAGAATTAGCCGCCCACGCCGGGGAGGCGCGCATTGTACCGATTTCCATTTGCACAAAAATCCGACAGTGCCAAAATCCATCATTAAAAATGATAATTTACCATTGTAGGCCATGGGCGGGCCATTGTGATTTCTTGGCCCGCGGTCCCTGGGTTGGCCACCCCTGCATTAGGCGGTTTATACAGAGCTCGGAATCAATGGACTTTAGTCGATTGCGTGGTTCAATGACTCGTCAGATATAAAATTCATTATTCGATTTTTTGACGATAAACCCCAATGTACGCTGTTTCGGTCGGATATATATATATGTCATTTTTGTAGAAATCGCCCATCAGGGGGTGAGTGGGCGTTTTCTAAGGCATTTTTTTTTTTTCAAAGTGGATCGATTTGAGCTCGAAGTTCATGATTTTATCTGACAAGAATAAATTGGGGAATGCCGCCGGACACGGCCAATTTTAAATTTTGACCATGTTCACGAAAATTCATCCATACTAATAGCGGTTCTATATTAGACCTCAAAGTTATAACGAAAGCATAAGATAAATTGATTCTTTAGAAAACCTACCAACTTGGTGACCGTGTACAAACGCTCTGAACTTCTGTATAACTCTATTAAGTCAGGCTTAAATAACGTTCGAACCCCGCATTATCCAGTTAACAGCTCAGCGGTTCTTTCTCGAACCCACATCCGCCGATCAAGAATTTCGTTCTTTAGCTGTTAAAAGAAAAAAAAAAAAAAATGCAAAGGTATCGCGTGATGAGTCTAATTTAACAATTCTCAACTGCGAATTGTTGGAAAATAGTGCGCGGTGTGGCGAGTTCATTTCCTGGCTTTATACGCTTTACCGAGCTAAGTGGGTTGTTTATAGGATTCTACGAAATTGTGCACACTTGCGGCTTGGGAAAATGGGATATATCAATATGCTTCAAGGAATCAACTCAGAACGTCCATTTCTTTGAAATTACGTTTGTGATGTACGTTGGAGTTGGTTAGGTATATTGGAGTATGTATTATGCATGCTGTACACATATTAAAATGGGGGAAACATAATTACCGCCTTCTTCATTTCATTTGCAAATTAATTTAATCTTATGCCGAGTTATATTCAAATTAGGTTTTGCAGCGCGCCCCGCTTTATGAAAAAACCAAATTATTTTAATTGTGATTAATTAAAAACCTCGAAAAGCTTTAGGTTTGTCGAGTAAAGTTAACGCGTTCGCACTAATATAAGGAGGAAAGAGATAGGACAGAGAAAAATTGAGGCACTGAATAAATAAAATTAGGGGTCCTATACATTATTACCTCGCAAGAGTTACTGAGTTGATTACAGAACGGAATCCATTAAAAAACCCACATTGTTTGAGTTTTACCGAGCTTTTATATCATCTTACAACCTGAAGGAAATTAATTACAACTTGAAAACATTAAGTCTCTGAAAGGGACCACTCCTACATCACGAACCCCCCCCCCACCTCCCTGGCCCTCTCACGCTGCGAACACAGGGTTAATGGAGGTTCTTGCTTCGTGAAACGGGAGCTTGGAATGCGATTCATTTTTCTTAGAAAACAAGGTGTGTTAACATAGGTAATCGGTTAAAGAAAAACTGTTCGCGCGTTCCGAAAAATCGCGCAGGAAAAAAAGCGTATACAGTGGCCACCCGTGAACGGAGCGATTTAAATTAAGTTGTCCTTGTCTCAATGCTGACTTGGAAATTAGACATTTTCAAAGTTGGCAGGAGGCAAATTATTATCAGCAAGTGACGGAATTACGAACTGTGCTCAAGTGAAAACTGATAATTATTCAAGAAAACCTATACCGTGGATAAGTGTTTTGGGGCGGTGAACATTAATAATTAATTTGTAATGTAAATTTGCTCGGCGAAGCCAATGAAAATTGTGAAAAATTGCATTTTTTCTAGTTTAATTTTTTCCCTCTTACTGTGTCTCGCCTTCTTCTGAATTGATTGCTCTCTTCTCAGTATTTATTAACAATATGAGAATAAATTTAGCCATTTTAGGTCCGCAAATTCAAATTTTTGGGCTAAATTGTTAATTCAAACGCTAACTCTTGTGCTAATTTATGGTGTATGATGAGGTGGTATGACATTTTGAGAGTAAGACATTTCCAAAAAGCCAAAAATTAAACTTCCAATTTTGTGCGGCTAACGAAATCCGCAGACAATCTAATAACCGCTGAAACTGACTATTTAGTCTATAAAACGTTCAATTCATCTCGGGAGAACTGGGATACGCACGCCTTCCGATTATAAGTAATCAGAAGACATAATCAGAAGGGGAAAAAGCACATTTGAAAGGAACATGAGGGGCGATTGTCACTTTCATTAACGTTTCTCTCTCGCGGAATCGACCATACAAATGGCCACAGGCCTAAATTAGTTTCAATCTATTTTCTCACGCCGAGTTTTTTGACTCCAAAGTGACACAGCGTCAACTTGCGTTCAAGGCTTCAGGACTGCGTCAATGGTCCGGGTGAGTGGCCATTAAACCCCGCTGAAAAATTCGGGGAAAGATAGTGTGGCCCCAGAAACGACAGAGCCATGAAATGAAGTCCTTTCAAACGGCTCTGTCTATAATCGAACTCCCACTGGCCGAATAGCTCAAAGTATACCTACGCATTTTTGCTATATTTCGATTTTTTGCCATGTCGTTGGTTTCAGCCGATATGCTCAACTACAGACAGGGCCGCAGTGAGGTCTGCGTCGAGGCTTTTCCTTCGACTTCTCGAAATTGGCTTTTTAGACTGCCAAATGCGCAATATTAAGCCAAAGCTCTCTACGGTTTTTTGATAGTCATTCCTATATCAAAGTATGTTTTTAGGGAGCTGAATCCTCGAAATTGAGGTTATGACTAGCCTAATTCAAAATATTTGGTGTTTTACGTAGACCCGCTAGAGAGAGAATATTCAAGCCTGGAGGATGGAACCTCACAAAGAAGAGCCCAAACACATCAAAGCTCCAAACCACATTAGAGCTCCAACCAAAAATATGGCCCAAACCCCAACCACACCCCCAAATACAGCAATGGACGAACCACAGCAAAGGTCCAAACACAGCAATGGTCTCAACACAGTAAATTTTACACCACAGCAAGATCAAACCACAGCGAAGGTCGAACCACAGCGAAGGTCGAACCACAGCGAAGGTCGAACCACAGCGAAGGTCGAACCACAGCGAAGGTCGAACCACAGCGAAGGTCCGAAAATAGCAACGGTCCAACCACGGCGAAAGTCGAACCATAGCAGAGGTCCGACCACAGCAAAGGTCGAACCACAGCAAAGGTCTAACAACAGCCAAGGACTAACCACAGCAAAGGTCCAACCACAGCGAAGGTCGAACCACAGTAAAGGTCCGAAAATAGCAAAGGTCGAATCACAGCAAAGGTCGAACCACATCAAAGGTCCATCCACTGAAACGGCCCCACCGCAGCAAATCTTCAATACTGCAAACGTCCAATTACAGCACAAATCCAACCACTGCGAAGCTCCGCTCCAACCATATAGTTGAACACCAACCGCAGTAGAGCCTTAACCTCAGTCAAGCTTTTTTCTCCCTTTTCTTCCCTCTCCTGATTTCTGAAAAGCCGGGCCCGGGGAGAACGGACCCATAGTTCCCCCTCCCCTTCCCTCTACCGACAAGCACACTGTGTTTTAGGCAGTCGATCCCGCGAATCAGTCGCGCCATAAGCGGGACAATTCGTGAGGCCCCCCCACCCCTGAAAACAGACCATCACAACTGAAAACGCCGTTCAACGGCTCGTCTCATTGAAAATCCGTCTTGATTTTCAGATTCCCCGTTCAAATTTGTTTAATTTTGACCATTTTTGCAATTTGGGGGAGAGTTTTATGAATTAGGGACATTTTTGTTTTCCCCCAAATGTTTCCGGAGGTGTCTGACACTTTTGAAACCCATAGTTTCTCGGATTTCGCTCTCTTGAAAATTGCCAGTTTTGTGGTAAATTCACCATTTTGTGTGTGACAAAATCGCCAATTTTTTCGGTCAAATAGTCAGTTTTGAGGTAACACCCGCCAAATTTTGTTTTCGTGAACGTGAAATCGTATGTTTTCTGTTTTGGAGTAAAATCGTCTGTCTTTTGAGGACAAAATCGTCAGACTCCAACTCAGCGTCGTCAGTTTTGACGTAAAATTGCCAAGTTTCGGGAAGAACCTGAGATTTAGATGAAAACGCTAGTCTCAGCGTAAAAATTATGAAATGAATTAAATGAAAGTGATATCTTCGGACGACGATGGAAGGGCATAGCCCAACACGATTCGAGTTTCGAGAAAAAATGGGCTCCCCGGCGGGATTTGAATCCGCAACCTATGGATTACTAGTCCAGCACGCTACCAATTGTGCACAATATTACAATAATTGTAAAAATTATTATTTTTTTTTTGAGTAGGTAAATTATTATCCTGTTTTGGGGTGAAACAATCAATCTTCGGGTAAAAACCGCTAATTTTGTAGGTAAAATCTGTCAGTTTTTGGGTGAAATCGTCATTTTCTAGTAAAACATTTTCAATCTTGTGGTAAAACCGCCTAATGTAGGTTTTAACTTGACAAGACTTCCCCTCAGTGAACGTCAAAACCAGTGGCGTGCCCATGGGGAGTATTTTGGGGGGGGGGGGTCAGAACCTCCCCTCACAGAGCCCAGAGTACTTCAGCCTTGCGTAGTTGAAAAATAACAAAAAACTCTAAAAAATATAAAGAAAATAAATAACTTTTTTTTCTTTTTTTCCTTTGGCATTGGCTTTGTGCCATAAACAGCCATTGTATTTATGTGAGATATAGGAAAATTTAAGAAAACTTTAACTTGAAAAACCCCTCCCAAGAAAAAGTCCTGGGCACGCCACTGGTCAAAACAAATGTCTTTTTTTTTTTTTTTTCCTACAACAACAAATCCGTTTCAGCGGTCAGGTGTGGTGTTGTCTTCAAACCAAACCACTATCAGGGTAATTTGATTCAAGCTGAAGCATAAACGACAGTATATAATTGCGTTTCATTAAGGTAGTACTTATTATACGCCACCGTTTTAAATAGTTTTAGTAGCGTGTTTAAAATAGTATTTTTTCCCCACCGTTTTATACTTCATTTTACACAGTTTAGCATGCAATGAAGCACAAGAGCTTTTATTTTGATTCAAATTGAATGGTATGGCGTCGATATGGGTTGCGTAACATTGGTGAATAGCGTGGACTTTGCAAGAAGGAAACTTGATCTTCACAATAATATCCTCAAGTTCTATTAATTGGAGTTGAATGCTGGTAATACACATAAAACGACGTAGAAGGGGGGGGGGTAGAGCAGGGGATGGCCGAGACTTCATTGTGTTATAGAGCTGCTTGGAGTACCTCCTATACATCATTGTGCCTCTCACTCCCACACTCTCTCTCTCTTCACATTATTTATCGATGCCAATTTAAACTGTTCATAGCTACCGAATTAATTTACAGAGACGACTCCCGAGAGAAATAATTAGTTTTCCCATGGTTGTCACTAGTTTCATTTTATCGAAAAGACTCATGTTTAAATTAACCTTCGTCCGACCGAAATAAAAAAGGGACGATGATGGCGGGAGCGGCGATCAATTAGGCTACTATTCCCTTTTTTTTTTCTCACCGAAGCTCCATGGCCAACCTCAATAATAATTGCTGCGAGGGACAGAGAAAGAAAATATTTTATAATGCTTTCGTTAGCGCCCTCAAGGGACAGTTATGAATATAAATCATGTTTTTCACGGCTACCGAATATAGTTTGAGTAATTGAAGGAATGCCACCTGTCTCTTCAAGAACAGTTTCGATCAATATAACGTTTTGAAATGCAAAACGTGAACCGTTTTATACTTTTCTTCTCTCTTTTAGAGTGGGGCACTGCTGTAAATGAAACATGTCAGCCTACGTTTTCTAGTTAACATTTTTATAATTTCTCCCTTAAAAAATGATTTCCGGCTCACTACAAAGGATGAGATGAAAAAATATATGCGCCTGGGCGTCTTAAAAACCACTCCACACCATCCAGACAGAAAGGTCCGAAAGGTAGAAAATATAATTTGTGTGTGTGTGTTTGTGAGTGCGAGTCAAGAATATGACCCAGGGGAGGGGGGGGGCGCTTCTTCGTTCGATGCCGGTAGCTTTTTTCGGTAGGGGGCCTGTGTCTGTAAGATGAGGTTGGTGGTGGTGGTGGTGGGTTCCTTTTTTTGAAGCCATTAAGAAGGCCGAAGAGGAACAGGGGGCCCCATATGCGGCGAGTTCTAATGGGACTCACCATCTGATACGTCACTTTACAATAGGTGACAACTTGTTAGGCCTCCGTCCCATATACTATTGTTCGTCCTCCCTCCACCCCACCCCACCTCATCCAACCCAATTGAGCGAGAGTGATAGAAACGGACGGAGAAAGGCCGAAAGTCCTTAAAGGAATAGTTAATTGAGGGGTAATTAATTTAAAAGGGGAGGGAAAAACTTTTCTCCCCTTCACCTGACTGGGCAAATTAGGAACGGTCAATTAGAATATTGAGGAAAAAAAAAAAAAACTCGTGGCAATTCGTAATTACGACCAGTATGTACGAACAAGCCTTAATTATTATCCAATTGAAATGTTTCGAACGAGTAAAAAATGAAAAGCGAATGTAACTGTAACAGATCGTTGAAGGCCTATCAACGGGAATGGGAAGGGGAGGGGTGCAAAGCAATAATAGGATTTTGCAATTTTTAAAGATTTTTGTGACTTCACCGTTTGTGAAGACCGTTGGACTTTCCCATGTACAAGTGTAGGTACTCAGAAAAACTCCTCCATTTTACTTTTCACTCCCCCGAGATGAAATTATTTCCTGAATAGCATAGTTATTATAAAAACAAATAAATTAGGCAAGATTAATTCGTGGAAAGCATGCGAGGGGCCTTTTTGGCGTGCTCTGCCAAGCTACATCATTTCCACGAGCGCTTATCGTAATACTTTGAAATTTTCGTGCCTTACGCTCATGACGAACGACCAAAGTCCTCCAGCACCTCCCCCCCTCTCCAACCACCTAAAGTTCATTCAATGGCGACACACCACTCATTGAATGAGTAAGCAGCTGAACATAATACACTATTTTTTTAATCACTAAAGTTGAGTAGATTATACAACAATGAATAATTTGCATTTTGGACGGAAAAAACCCTCCGCCTGCTTCGTGTCCATGACCCCTGTTGTATTTAGACATTCCAGGAAACGAATCTTTAAAAATAATTATGTCCTTGGATCCCGCTTGCGGCATTTCATCCCGAACGTTGGTAATACGGCCCCAGATCTAGCATAAGACGAATCATGCGCGTCCTGCTCTTTCAAAAAGCAATTAACGCAATTCCAGGATATTTTGAACCCAAATTTCGATCTTTTTTCGGATTTGGATTTCAGTGATTTTGTATCTCTCAAAAACAACATTTCGCGAGTTTGGGGTCTTTCAAACCCCGATTTCACGGTCATTCGCTCTTTCAAAGCTTAAGTTTTGGCGATTTAAGCTTAATGAGAAATCAAATTTCATGGCTTTAGTTCTTTCCATAATTTTGGCTACTATGCGAATGAAACAAATGGCTCGTTTGAAAACCAAATGTCGAGACTTGGGCACCTTCAAACCACAATGTCGCCGTAGAAATGTGGTTCGAGCAATTGCGGTGGTTAGAACGGTCTCTGATCGGGGCAACTCGACTAAATTGAGAAAAATCGGTAATTTTTGGCAAAAACTGAGTATAAGTTATTTAAAAAACGCTTCTTCAATCCATTTGAGAAACCCCGCTAATACGTGGCTGAAAGTGAGAAAAACCATTTATGAGCTAGAGCACTAAAAACGCCGCCAAACTTGAGAAGGAGCGCTAATTCGATACTGAAATTGAGACTGAGCGCTCATTCATATATGGAAAATAGAGAAATATACGCTAATTCATGGATCAACATGAGATAATCCGCTAATATGCGGCTAAAATTGGGTAAACGCGGTAATTCTCGTTTAAAATCGAGAAATAATTCTTGGCCAAAGTTGACACAAGAGCTGGGCGCGGTAAGAATTGAAAAAAAAAAGCCATGATGCGCGGCTAAAATTGAAAAAAAAACTAATTCACGGACATTTTCGAGAAAATTCGCGAATATGCAGCTAATACGAAACAGGAAATCTGATCTGCCAAATCCCATTTAAAATTGAGATAAAACGCTAAATCACATCTAAACTTGTGAAAAAACGCTAATTTCGCACGTCTAAGAAGTGGGGGTGGGGGGGGGTGCTTACTGGCGCCTGTAATTGAGAAAAAGCACTGATTCGTGGAAACATTTGAGAAAACCCGCTGACTCGCGGCTTAAAATAAGAAGACCCGCTGATTTCTGGCTAAATTAGCGATAAAGCGCTGAATCGCAGCTAAATTAGGTGAAAAAACGTTGCATGATTCACAGCTAAGTATGATGGCGTAAAACGTTCATTCGCGGATTGATTTGAGAAAATCCGCTAATTCTCGGCTAAAATTGAGTAAACGAGCTTATTAAATAGTGGCTAAAATTTTGAAAATGCGGTCAATTGTGGTTCAAATTGAGACTTTTTCGAGATTCAAGCTGAGATTTACGGCAAAACGGCTACAACTATAACAAAACTTTCCTAATAGCAAAAAAGAACGACAAAGATGTTGGGGGGGGGGGGACAGGACCCACCAAACAATCACGAAAAAATTGCACCGAAGGTGCGGGTCCGCAGTCTCCGTTTCGACCTCGGACCTTCATCAGCTATACCTGAGCTACTCGGTCCTCGTGTCAATAGCCCGGCACAATTGAGCCGAGTACGGAGGCGATGGACCGCCCCCTCACCGGGCTGCACTACGATCCCAGCCCCCCCCGGCGCCACAACATCACCAGCCTCCCACACCAGTTTCGCCCAGTCCTGCGGTGAGCCTGGTCCTCCCTGACTCGGTTTTGCTGGGTCGGGTGGAGCGTAGAGAAATATTAACAGGTGGTCCTACAAGCTTGCCAGCTGTGTCGCTGAAAAGATCTTCAAATTTGCCAAGCAAAGATGTGAGAGCCAAATTTTTGTTAAAATCGTTACGAGGGACTTGACGTTCATATAGCATTCATCGATATAGTGAAGTCTATGAAGAGGATTTGAGCTCTGTACAAAAATAAAAACACCGCTCTATTCATTATTGTATTAAACGACTGCGGCAATAAGTTTTGAGTGTTTATTCTCTATTTGACACCTTTTTTTTACGGAGGTTTCAGACTTAAGAAGTTATAAAATGTTGACAGAGGGCTAAAAGCCTGGTGCCGATACATATTTACGAAAGAATAATAAAGACTGAGAAAAAAAGATAAAATAAAATAAACGAGAACCTTTTCTTTGAAGAGCTCTTCCACAGTTATTAACATGAGGATCCTGTGGTGGAGCATTAAAGCCGATGTTTCAAAAAGCGGCGGGGGGGGGGGAGACTAATAGAAAGAACCCGCAGTCACTTTAAGTTCGATGTTTTCTTGAGGCAATAATCATCTGTCATCGCCCACCAAAAAAGTGTCCCCCCTCACCCTCCTCCCTTGTGCAGCACATCGAGAAAATCCTATATTTTGTGAATTCAGTAGAAATTGAAAAATGTATTTAGGTTTCGGTGAATTGGAAAGTTATTTCACTTTACCGTAGTCCGCGGTGGTTCAAAATGGTCATCAGCCAGCTTTTTTTTTCATAATGGGAATTCATAAATTACCTGAACCGTAAAAGTTGTCTGTTTTTTTATTTATTTATTTTACTGGAACTTTACTGATTGTAAGCCTTTGGAAAATGAAAAATGGCCCGCTCAAAGATCTAATAAAACAAACTTCCCCACGTACATTGTTGCACTTGACACGTTACCGCCCCCTATCCCCACCCCTAAAGCAGCTATTTTATTTTTGAACATTCAACGACGCGCCAGTCAAAATTGTTATAAAATGGCCAAAGGGAAGAAATATTTTGTCACCGCTGAGTTAAATAGAATACACACTGACCAGCAAACATTTTGATTGCCGAGCCTGTTTTATTACTCCTCGTTCATACCATTAGCGAGAGACAAGACGTTTGTAAAAATTGGAATGATGTGGACTGCAACCCTGATGAGGCGGTAATAAAAGCGTTATTGGATTCTAAAGAGCCTACAGACGACCTTACGTTACAGTTTTTGTTTACTTTTTTGTTATAACTTAATTTATTAACATTTTAAAATACCAGGGGGTCTCGTGAATTATGATAAAACCTCGTTTCAAGGTATATGATTATGCTATCTATGCATATAAAGCGCAATTTACCAGATTACGCATCGAGGCATGTTCCAGGGAAAATAGCAAGTATAAACGCACGAGAGGCCCAATTGTGGAACATTTTAATGGCACATTTTTTTCTACCTATAAGTGTTTCGAGAAGAGTTAAGAGGCTCAATATTTTTAAAAACGCCAATCCTTTGGTTTCTCGAGGCAACAGCAGGACTAAAATTGAGAAAAAGCGCTTATTCACGAGGATAAAAGTGAAAAAAATCGCTAACTCACGGCGCTAAAATGGAGAAATAGTGCTAATTCGCGGCAAAAGTAAAGAAAAAATGGCCAGTTCATCGATGGGGAATTTTGTTGTGGTCACTTTAAGCCATCATGAGAGGAAATCGGACTAAAATTCTGATAGGAGATAGGTTTGGGGCAAAAAAAGAGCTGGAACGCATTCCAAACCTTAGCAACTGTACCGCTCAACAAATCTTATTCAAATTTTAGCAGCGTCTTCTAGGAACCTAGATGACGATTTTGAACGATCGATCATCAAATTTTATAATATTCTCTTGGAATTATAAAGGTCCAACCGTTTTTACTTCGAACACATTTGTTATAATATCTTCCAAATCGCTCAACCAATCGTTTTCAAATTTTACGGTATACACCCAGAGATGAAGACACAACTTTTGAGCCATCACTCGTCCAGATCTGTCGATAAAAAAGTGGACGACGGACGGACGACAGACGTCATACTGAAAATCGAGATTTAGGCCTTTTCGGGGTACAGGAACACGAATCTGGTGTCAGCTAAATTTTTTTTTTTTTTTTTTGCCATTACCAAACTTCCTTCCCTACTGGAACATGGAAGTAAAAGCGCTAACATGACGCTGAAATTGAGAAAACGCAAATATATTGTAGCTCCTAATAAGCGCTTTTTCACACGCACACTAAACGCTAATGCGTGATGTTCACGACAAACTGCCAGTTTCCGCCTAAAACTAATGTAAAACGTTTAAATGCAGCTAAAATGTGACGAATGTTTCAAAAAGAGGCTAATCTTGAGCTACAATGGAGAAAGACGCTAATTCACGGGTTAATTTGAGATAGTGCGCTATTTTACAGCTATAAGATTGAGGAATGTGGTGTTTCCCGGCTAAAATAAAGAAATTAAGAAATAATCCGCCGCTAAAATTGGGAGAATTGCGTCTCAAATGACAAAAATCGCTGTTTCATGGCAAAAATACAGAGAAAAAGCGCTAACGCGAGGAGAAAAACGCTTATTCACGGATTTTGTAAGAATCCTCTAATTCCGAAGCTGAAATTGAGTAAAAGCGGTGACTTGCAGGTGAAATTCACGGCTAAAATTCAGGAATAAAATTTGCAGCTAAAATGAAATCAACAAAAAAAAACGCAGTAACTCGCGGCTAAAATTGAGATAAAACGCTAATGAGCATGACTAGAATTGGAGAAAAACGCTATGAGTGAAAAAAACAAAACAAAAAAACGTTAACTCACGC
The DNA here is from genome assembly GCA_038030265.1 of Corythucha ciliata. Classification (NCBI taxonomy): domain Eukaryota; kingdom Metazoa; phylum Arthropoda; class Insecta; order Hemiptera; family Tingidae; genus Corythucha; species Corythucha ciliata. Next base: position 7,556,787 of record CM075938.1, read on the forward strand.
CTAAAACTGAGAAATCCGCTAATTCCCGTCTAAAATGTACGTAATGAGCTCATTTGCTGCTGAAATTTAGAAAATTCGTCGGTAATTAGTGGTTGAGAAGCTTCTAAAATGGATTTTAACAATAAGAGTGATTAATTTTTAAAAAATCGCAAATTCACAGCTAAAATTGAGGAAACGCGGTAATTCTCGACCAAAATTAGGATAAAATTCGCGGCGAAATTGAGAAAAAGCGCTTTAGTTCGCGGCAGACATTGTAAAAAATCGCTAGTTAAGCGAAAATTGAGAAAACGCGCCGATTTGCGCTTCTTATAGTATTTTTTTTTTTTTTTTCGTGGGCGCGGACCCAGCCCAGCCAAGCCCGCCGGCGCCAAAGCCATCAGTAGGCTCATGCACCATCGTTGTGAGAGTTGGGTTTGAGGGTAAAAGTCAGTTTCTGCCTCGTATAACTATATAGCATTTTTATCTCAATCTTGTGCCACGAATCAGGAGTTTTCCTCCATTTTTGCCACGAATTAGAGCTTTAGCCGCTAATAATTCACCAAATTCTAGCCGGGAATTACCGGTATTGCTCTATTTTGACCGCGCCAAATGGTAGATCTGCAAATTGAAGTGTACATTTAATCCGCGAAGCTTTTATTCAATTTTATTCCTTGCGAATCAGCAGATTTTCTCCAAATGATCCGTGAATTGGCGTTTTTCCTAATTTAAATTGCGTATGAGCGTTTTTTGGTAACCTCAGCCTTTTATAATCGGGAATTCGCGTATTTTATCAATTTTAGGCGCGAATTAGCGCTCTTACTTGACCGTTTCAGCCACAAATTAGTCGTGCAAATGAACGCTTTTTCCGAATTTTTGCTGCGACGGACGCAATTTTAGCCATAAATTCGCGGATTTTCTCGAATTGGTCAGCGAATTAGCGTTTTCCTCATTTTAGTAGCGAGGGACTGGGCGCGTTATCTCAATTTTTGCTGTGAATTAGCAGTTTTCCTCAGTTTAAGCCAAATAGATACGCGAATTAGTGTTTTTTCTATTTTCTGACTGCGAATCACCGTTTTTCTTCAACTTTAGCCGGATTAAAACTTTTTCTGAATTTTAGTCGCGAATTAGCGATTTTTTTCACTTCTATCAATGCGAGTTAGCGCTTTTTTCAATTTTATAGGCGCAAACTACGGCCCTATTTCTCAATTATGGGCGTGACAGCGTTTTTCTTTACTTTAAGCGGAGGATTAGTGATTTTTTTTTCAATTTTGCTACGAATTATCGCTTATTTGCTATTTTAGCTGCGCAAATAGCACTATTTGGCCCATGTTTAGTACATTAGCACATCTTCTATATTTAGGGGCTTGGAAACTATGGGGTTAACGTATTTTCTCTATATGTAGTTTATCCGCGTCAGATGCCTCAAATTGGTGTATTTCTTTCAATTTTATTGGCAAATGAACCCTTGTTCGCGGTTTTAACTGATTTTATATAAAAATTTCGCGATTTCGACTGATTCTATAACCAAATTTTACCTTTGGACGTTTTAAAAATGTCAATTTACAGGTTCCCACCAACCATTTTGCTGGCCTGGAAACGAATTTCGCGGGGTTGCACCCCCTAAAAGCCGATTTCACACCTTTTTTCCTTCACAGGTGAAATTTTCAGCTTGTTACTATATTATAATGAGCAACTTTGCAGAGTTGGCTCATTCAAAAACCATTGTCGCGGCGCTGGTTCACCTCCAAAGAGCCACTTCGCGGTTTTCGCTCCTAAACAACAACAAAATTTTGCGCTTTTGACCCCATTCAGAAAGCAATTTCCACGAACCCTTCCGTGAAAAACTCACGACATTTTGTGGGCTTGGCTAATAAGAAACCAATTTCGCGGTCCTATATGGAAACAATTTTGCGGGTTTTCCTGCATCAAAAACCAAATGCCTATGCAGAAGGCAATTTAGTCGGGTATGAGACTTACTCAAATAACAAATTCCACTGATTTCCCTCTTTCAAAAGCCAAATTTCGTGGCTTGTTTCGGGGTGATTTCGCGAATATTTAGACCCGAATCTTGCACTTTCACGAAAGTCACAATAAAGGGCCCAGCAACTTGCGATTTTGCGAAAATAAAGACCAGTAAGTTGCAATTTTGCGTTTTAGCGAATTTGTAGCCTGGGAGCTTCCAATAAGACTTTGGGTGCTGTCGTAGCCAGCTTGCCCGGGTTCCGCGGCTTCTAAAAAAAAACAGGCCCGAAACTTGCAATTTTGGGAAAATTGAGACCATATTTAAACTCGCAAATTTTTAGAATAAACAGACTCGAAACTTGCAATTTTGCGACTCGGCTCCAATGTTGCAATTCAGCGGATTTTTAGTCACGCTTGCACGACTTATCGGCAAAGCCATTCAATGACACGTATAACTTATTATAACCACGTTCACTTCAACTCGCGTTTTATAGCCAAACCAATATGATCCTAGGGTCTAAATTAGCAGTTTTCTGCTAAATAGTCTGTTCTGGAGGAGGGGAGTCAAATTGTCGCAGTTTTTTTAAGTGACTTTGCCAGTTTCTTGGCAAATATTAACAGTATCTTCGCGAAAAACGCGTGAATTCGTCCCATTGTATTCCCCTGTTGCGTTCCATACTCGTTTGTCTTCCTGTTCCACCATCCATCTATCAGGTGAACTATAGAAAACTTATGTGGCAGAGACATACCGCAGGGAGGGAATCCATGATTTTTCCCACGACAGGTTCCAAGGAAAAGAAACATCCATTGTTATATAAAAACTTTTGACGTCCTGTCTAAAAATCCCCGACTGTTCCTCCACTTGATCTATACCTGCTGTGTATACCTATTGAAGCTCACCAGCGTATACACAACCGTAACACCCCTTTAAAAAAAAAAAAAACCGGCGGCGGCAAGCATTGTCTTTTCCAAACGATATCCTTTTTTCCCTTTTGGTTTGTCTTGTTTTGAAAGAGGGGGGGGGGGGACGGTGATCGAGGACGTGTGGCAGAATCAAGTGGTTTTGAACAGCCAATCGATTTGAAGTTGGTTGCTGGGTGTTGATGGGAGGGGAAGGGGTAATTTTTTTTTGTTGACGTTGTACTAAAGCAAATCTTTTGTTTTTTCTCAAAAGATTTTGTGGGACCGTATATGTATAGCCGCGCGTGCCACACATCGATCTCGATTTACAAGAGCCGACCCTTATTTATAGTTCTCTCTTCTTACATAATAAGAAGTTATTTATTTTTCCTTTTTTTTTTGTAACTGTTTACAAATTTCAAGAGGTCCTCTTCTTTTTTTTTTTCTTTTTGGACAACTTCCACCACTTTACGGCTTACATCGTGTCTATCCCTCGCCCTTTTAGTAACTTCCGTTTCCTTAAAAGGAAAATAGCGGAAGAGTCGGGGGTGCACGACTCAAACAAAGTGAATCTCGCCGCCATTTATCTTGTTAAATGGACACACAAAAAAAAATCTTTGGTGAAATGAGCCGCGAAGTTCCAACTTTTTTTTTTCTCTCTCTCACTCACTCTATCTTTCTCTTTTCAAAAGCCTCCCCGCACCGCCTTCCCGCAAAGGAAAAACTCGGGAAGCAGCGTGTCAGCAAAAAAGAGAGCTGTTAAAATTGACAAGGCATGTTTTCAGGAAGTGGTCGATCTATGGTGTGATGAGGGTGACGGGTGTTGAAGGGGGGGGGAGGATACGCTGTGATGGGCACTGAACTATAAAACACCAGCTTCTCATCATCATCATTCGTGGGCTATTAAAGAGTTAGGCTTTGCTACATATTGTGTCGGCAGAGGTGGGAAGGGTGTAATTTATTTCTAAAAATCAGCAACCGATTAACAATAAATTATGTCGTAAGGCATGGACTAATATTTATAGGTATATTTTTTGAACCTGTTGTTTCTAAAAGCAGGACATTCAAAGTGTCCTTTTTAACCACTTCCGTCAATCGAACTTCGCATTAAACACCATCTTTGACTCAATAGTGAAACGGACTATCATGCTTGACTCAATCGTGTGGGCTGGGGTCGACCACGTGGGTTTAAAGTTTCATTTAGCTCGAAGCTAAGCTTTGACGCCAATATAAGAATTAACAATTTTGTACACAAAATCGTTAAACTCTTAACAACGCTTGAACGGATATTGTCGACCCGGCCCTTAATCAAAATGAATGACCGGTCAGAGGCTTCTTACGCATAAAATAATAACCGAAAAGTTCATTCAACAGCGAGTCGTTTTTATGCCTTAGGTATTCACTTTTCAGGTTGAAATCTCGGGCTACATTGAACAGGTCTTGTCTGGACAACAAATGGCGGCGCTCCAGATCGTTCGAAATAAATTCAGATCGAACCGAATCAAAAATACAATCAAATGGAATTTTCAAGGAATTTTTTTTGGCAATTTTTTCGCGCTCTTCCTGGGTCAACCGCATTCGCCCAATGTCGCCTCCGTGGCCGACATGAGTCCCGGAAAAATCACCAGCAATCTTGATTTTAGCCGGGAATTAGCGGTTTTTCTCAGTTTCAGCCATCGTATATCAGCAAGTTTTCCTTTAAAAATTCGTTAATTAACGTTTTTTCTCGATTTTAACCGCGAACTATTTCCTATACCTTCAGTCGCGAATCTTGTACTTAATTTTAACCTCGGGGAATCATCAGCTTTTCTCAGATTTATCCGTGAATTCCTCCCCCCCCTTCATTTTAGCCGCGATTGAGTGTTTTTTTGTCAACCTTAGCCGCGAATTTACGCCTTTTCCCCCTTTTAACTGTGACTTAACGGGTTTTCTCAATTTATCCACGAATTATTAGAGAGATTTTACAAACAGCTCCGCTGACGCTAACGTTAACGCTATTCACATTTCAACCAACGAAATGTTTACTACCCTTGTAACGCGTACACAAAAATTTATAACTTTAGCGTGTACGGGACTAGTTGCAAAATCTCTCTATTATCTGAATGCCTGCCGCGAATCGGTCGCTTTTCCGCTATTTCAGCCGTTTGTGCCAATTTTAGCCGCGAATTGGTGATTTGTCTAAACTTTTTCTCGTGAATTAGCAATTGTTTTCCAATTTATGTTTGAATTAGAGGTTTTTTAAATTTCAGCCGTGCTTTATCCGTTTATCAGCGTTTTGCTACACTTTATCCCCAATTTAGCGCTAGCTCTTAATTTATCTGCTAATTAGCGATTTTTCCCCATTATTCTATGAATTAAAGGTTTTCTGTGTTTTACCCGCCAATTAGCACTTTCTCTCAATTTCAGCGTCGAATTGAATTTTGCCTCAATTTTAGTTGAGAATTAGTGATTTGTCTCAATTTTCCCCGTAAATCAGTTTTTTTTTTTTTTTTTAAATAATTCCGGCCGTGAATTAGCTCTTTTTGGCTTCAGAATTGGTGTTTTCTCAATTTTAACCGTGAATTATCGTTTTTATCAATTTTATAGCCTCGAATGGGCATTTGTCTCAGTATTAGCCGTGAATTAGTGATTTTTTCCTACTCTTCATCCACGAGTTATAGCGCCTTTCCCCAATCCGAATCACTTTTTCAATTTTATCAGCTCAAGATTTCAATTTTAGCAGTGAGTACTCAGACATACCAAATAAGTCAGTTACGTCTAACATACTGAAAGGCTGATTGTGCAAGCTGACTTTGTTCAAAGGTTTACTATCTTTAGGTTACTATCTTTACCCTATTTTGATTAGTTTTCGCGCTACCTGCTTTGTAAGTTGCCCATTACGATAACATAATAACTCCAGTAAGTTGAATTTTTCATAGCCTGGTACTTTATAGCTTCAGTTTTTGAAAACTGTACAGTTAAAGGTTTAAAACTGACATGAAAAGTTTTGTACATGTCAGTTTTCTATAACCTTGTGCAACCTTTGTTGAAATGTTATCACCTCATCCGTGATTATAGAAATATCTTAGGACATGGTTTTTTTTTTTGTCAGAAGAATAAAACTGGGAAATATTTGACGACGGTTGCGCGAAAAATAACGTACATCACTCGACAATTAAGTGGTGCTACCCGCTCGTTTTTAATTAGCGGCCTCGGCAAGCCTCGTCCGCCAAACAAAAAACTAGCAGGTAATGCACCACTTACGAATCTTGTAATGTAATCTACTATTAACGAAATATTTTTCTCCGTGTATTTTTTTTAATGTTATTTTTATACCCGCCACTGTTTGCTAAACATTATTTTTAACTAAATTAATAATGTCAACTTTGGTTAACAGTTGTTTCCTCCTTGTTCTTACCACTCTAAACAAATTACTCCGTCAACTTGAATCGATAAGTTTATAGCGGGGTCTTAAAGGGTTGCAGGCGCGGCGGCGGCGGCGGGGGGGACATGCCGAGGTTATTGTTTGAGCGTATAACACGATTCTTTCTCACAGTTAGTGTCACTCGCCCGTTACAAGTTAATTTTTTATTTATTGAATAATTTTACTTTCAACCACCGAAGTTTGTAATGTCATTTACCAAAAGTTGACGGGTGAACACGGGCGTTACTTTAATCGACCAAAAATTCTATTTAAATTGTTTAATGATGGAGGGGGGGGACTCAACAGGTTGAATATATGATGGCGTTATAAAGAAATTACTTTTATCCGTTTTCACTGCAAGCGACATAATCTTAAAACATGCGTTTCTTAACTCCTTTATGCGTATATACCCCCGAGGCCCTGACCGATGAATATGATGGTCGTTTTATTATGATGAGCACATAACTCGATGGATACGGGCTGAGCAATTAATCATCGCCAGAATAAAACAAAAACCGTTCATGCTAACAATTCACCTGTACTTAAGGATATAATATTACGGGGAAAGAAAATAAGGGTGACGGGGTAGTGGTTTGAAGGGGGGGGTGGGGGTGATATAATGCTCACAAAGTTGTTTTTCACGTATTAATTTTTCAAGCGGGTCTGAAATATTTTTGACAAAACCGCTTTATTACCCTTCAGCACACTCACCTGCTCAATATTTTTAAATAATATACAAAAAACGATCCGCTAAGGGCCAATTTCACCACCGGGAGTTAGGTTGGAGTTACCTAAACATTGTTTACATAAATAGTGACGTCTTTTTTCAGTTAATTCTGAGTTATTGTAACTCAAACCTTAACTCCCGGTGGTGAAATCCACCATAATTATCTCAAATAATGGATAATTTTCCCATTGAAAATCTCACTTCGGTTATACTTTGGCGCAGTGACTTTTGTTGTCGCACTTCAGACGATGATAAATACGAAAAGAGAAATTGTTCGTACCTAATTGGAACTCTCATTAAAGATTCTCTTTGAGGCTCTAATTGCGGATATAACAGCTTCTTCCCCCCTCCCTTCACAACCATTGAATAGGCTAATGTTGGGTGGATGGGGAGCAAGGGTATTTGTCACAAAAGAGTAATTTGACGACTTAATTCAGTTAAGTTTCCTACATTAATTGCGCCGTCTCCTCCTCTTTCTTTATCATCTTATACCCACCCTTCCCCCCCCCCACACACGCGTAGGATGAGACTATACGGGAGTGCTCCACTTACATAGGAGGTTTTGTTAAGTCAGTTTTTGAAGACGTATATACCATACATACGCTCAGACCCCTGCTCATCTGCTATAATTCGTGCGCGAAGAAGAAATTTAGCCTTGTGCAATAATTTGTGAGTGAAGGGGGTTTCAACTATGAATGGTCCAGTATGACGAGTATAGTATCCAAGAAGAAATCTTCGAACATCATTGAATTTTAGTATCGGTTTCTTGTCGACGATTACATTATTTTTCTCGGAAATGCCTCGAAAGGATAATAAAGAAGCGAGAAAAAAGAATTGAGATGAGTCTCAGAAATGCTTTGCTCAAAAGATTAAAGTGAATAGAAAATTGGCACGAATTACTTTATTTTTTCGTTCAGGGTCGGTGAAGGTCTTCCGCCGTTCTCCCGCGAACTCCGCGAGAGACACCTTGATCCCTCCCCCACCCTCTGGATTGAAAATAAATATAAAACCGAATATTTAATTATTCTTCGACTTGAAAAAACATTGGAATTGAGCCGGTCTACACAGACATATATATACTAATACAGCCGGAGGGCGAACGCGTAAATGAACTACCGAATGATTAAATAGTTTCCATTATAAGACATGCTACTGGGTTTTACGATGAAGGAACTTATTTCAGCTTGTTAAAAGGACTGACAGTTTACTTTGTAATAACTCATTTGCATTGACAAATGATCTGACCGGCTCTTTTTTAAATGACTAAATACATATTTATCTAACTTTTTTTTTCCAGGTTCCTGAGCTCAACAATACCGTCAAGACGTGCTCTTCAGACACATGGCCCACCGAACAGGAGATAATGGTGAGCAAATTTTACTCTTTTCGGTTATAATATACCGCTCCGGAAAGTTCTCGAATAATAATAATAATAATAATAATAACAAACTCAAAAAATATTAATTTTGGCTCCACTAAGTATGATCGGAAAAACTAGCTAATTATAATAATTATCGCCATCCTGTTGACCTCTTTCACTTTGCATCTCATAATTGGACCTGCATTCTTGCGTTCCTTCTTAATAGGACAGTTTATTTTTTTTGTTCGGGTGTCGTTATGGGTGTGGAAAGGCAAACATCGAACAATTAAAAACTCGGGGGTTTTCGCATTTTTTGTTTCCTTGAAATTCACTCACTCGGAGAATATTATAAGCTTCGAATAATAAACTGAGTTGAAACGACTCGTTAATACGAGGTTCGGCAACGGCCCCTTTTTTCCGTATAGGACCTTTGAATATAGGCGTCTATAAAATGAAGAAAGCACGCCTTAATTGCTTATAAAGTTCAGCAAAATCGCTAATATTTTTGGATCAAATTGAAAAAAGCGCCGCATTTCGTGGCTAGAATTAAGAGGAAGTGCGTATTATTCGCGGCTAAAATTCAGTAAAAAGTCTAATTCCCGACGCCATTTCCAGACCAAAACTGAGACGAAATTGGCGGTTTTTTGGAGGCCTTCCTGCGGCTAAAATTTAGAGAGACGCAAATGTGTTCTTGGGCATGCACGTGACTGGGGGGGGAAAAAATTCAAGCTAAAAGTCGAGAAAGAACGCGAATTCACACACTAAATTGGGGAAGAGCGCTTATTCGTGGCTAAAAGTAAAGCAAACCTCTCTAATTCACCGTAGCGCTGCTAAAATTGAGAAAGAACGCTAAACCGTAGTTTTTGAAAACAAATGCGTGGCGGCAAAAATTGAGGAATAGCGCTATCTCGCGATAAATTGGGGAAAACGCTAATTCGTAGCTGAAATAAAACAAAATGCTACCAAATATAGAAGAAACAATAAATCACGCCAAAAATTAAGGACTAATGGCCGTATTCAGAGACCTTCCTTAACTTAAGGCCGCCTTCAAGTTCTTCAAAAACATCTTTGCACAACTCAAGTTAAGGCTCCGATAAGGAGGGTCTCTGAATACAGCCCTAAATCGCGGATATGATTCAGAAATAGCGCCCATTTTCCGTTAAAATTGAGAAAACACGATAATTCATTTCTAAAAAGTGAAGAAAGTCACAGTTGGCTAAAATAGAGAAAAAGCGCTAATTTGTGGCTGAAAAGTGAACTGTGTTCGGCATCTGATACTCCAGAAACGGATTTTGATTGGAAATGGATGATTCCCGAGTCTCGCTCTTGTTTATGGCGAGCAGTTGTGGATTTCACCCCTTTCAGAGACGAATTTTGCGAATTTTTCACTTTTAGAAATGAAGTTCACGTGGTTTGGCGTTTTTAGACCCCAAACTTTGCGGATTTGACATTCATAAAGCACAATTTTGCGGCATTTGAACACTCAAAATGCCAATACTGCAGGACTGACCCATTAAAAATCCTATTATTTCAAATATACTCAAGGAATAAATCAATTTTCGCGGGTTTTGGTCCTTCAAAAAAATCGATTCCGCGTGAGTTTGGCTCTTCCCCTGAGTTCCCCCTCCACGCGAAGATCCCTCCACGCCCGCGCAGATCCCTGTTTCACCGGGAATTTCACCCGTGAGTGAGCGCTATTTCGTAATTTTAGCCGAAATGAGTGATTTTTCTCAATTCAACCGTGAATTAGCCCATCTTTCTTTATTTTTGGCCGAGACTTATCATTGCGAAACGGCGTATTGGTGTGTTTACACAAATATATTCGAAAAATAGAGCACTTTTTCTCGCTTTTTATAGCCGTGTCAGTGCGCATGCGTGAGCGAACGAGCGCTATTTCTCAAATTTAGCCGCAAATGGCAAATGACAAAAATCGTCCATTCGCGCATTAAAAATGGTTAAACTGAGCCTTCCCGTTTATAAAATGTCTAAACTGACGATTCATGCCTTGAAATTAGAAAAAAATTGTTATTTACGCCCTAAAAATGGCATACAGTTATTATAAGCAATTCATGGTCTATAAATGGCCAACTTGATTATTTGAGCCTTTTGCAGAGAATGCAGAGGCTATAGACCATAGACGATTCGCGCCATCAAAGTGCGGCTGTCAGAACCCCCCAAAAAATGGTCAAACATGGCTATTCGAGTCTTTAAAACGATAAACTGACGATTGGCGTTGGGCCCGTCATCACCTTAACAACAGATCCGCCCCCTCCTCTACCGTAGCATCGGTTACGTGCACCCTAACGACTGACAAACAGCGTCCGGTTCACATCGAAACACTGCGGAATAATCAGACACCGCAAATGACAAAAATCGTCCATTCGCGCATTAAAAATGGTTAAACTGAGCCTTCCCGTTTATAAAATGTCTAAACTGACGATTCATGCCTTGAAATTAGAAAAAAATGGTTATTTACGCCCTAAAAATGGCATACAGTTATTATAAGCAATTCATGGTCTATAAATGGCCAACCTGATTATTTGAGCCTTTTGCAGAGAATGCAGAGGCTATAGACCATAGACGATTCGCGCCATCAAAGTGCGGCTGTCAGAACCCCCCAAAAAATGGTCAAACATGGCTATTCGAGTCTTTAAAACGATAAACTGACCATTGGCGTTTGCCCATCAAGCATTGGGGCCGTCCTCACCTTACCTTACCAACTGATACGCCCATCACCCCTCCCCCCTCTGAAGCATCAGTTACATGCACCCTAACGACTGACAAACAGCGTCCGGTTCACACCGAAACACTTGGAAATAATTAAATACCGCTCGAATCTTTGAAATCGCTCTGCTAAAGTGCTAAATTCACCGCCACGAAAAAGGTCCCAAAACTTGCACCGATGACCCAACACTTTCAATTTCGCGGGTATTCAAACCAGGAATCTTAAAAGTTTTGCTCAAACTAGCAACAGAATTTACGCAATGCACAATATTCGTCAGGGCATTGGGCTTGCCCCCGGTCTTCGACTTCCATAACAAATTAACCGTGAAACCTGCAGTTTCGCCAAAATTAGGACCTGAAACTTACAATTTTAGCAAAATTGAAACTATGAAACATCCAATTTCACGGATATTTGCCTCCAAAATGCTGCAATTTTGTTGCTGGGGGTACATCATATGGGTCTTCTCAGTCTACGACGATGCGTACCGTAGAAGACCGATTACCACTAACAGACTTTGAGCGCTTTCGTGGCTGGCAAGACCGGATTCCCCGTCTACTTTGATAAAACCCCATGAAGAAACACATAGAAAAAACAAAAATTTGCAATTTCGCGGATATTCAGAGCCGAACAAAACGCCCTGAAAGCTACAGTTTCGCTAAAATTAAGACCTCGGAACTTGCAACAACGCGCATATTGCTTACGTTTGTCTTCAAACTGTTGCAATTTTGTGTCCACTCGTCGATTTCCTATCGGAAATTTTCAATTTCGCTTAAACTGAGACGTGAAACTCGCAATATCGCGATTATTCAGACGTGAAAAAATTGGAATTTCGCAAATAGCTGTTTTCAAAAGCTCTGAGTTTTGTATAATTCTGCGGCTATTTCTATTGACTTTCCCTGCGAATTTCTAATAAACAATTGGAAAGTTTTTTCTCAATTAGTACTTCGTGAATTAACGATTTCCACAATTTTAGCTTTGAATAGGCGAATTTTTCACTTGAAATTTTGTCGAATTAGCGTTTTTATCACTTTTAACCGCGGACTCGACCCATAAGAACAGCACTTTAGCAGTTTTTAGCTCGAATTAGCGATTTTTCCTAATTTCTTTCAGCCATGAATTAGCTCTTTATTTCTACGTTGGCCTCCAGAAAGCGCGCATTGGCGTTTTTCTCTATTTTAGCTGTCAATGAGCGCTTTATCTACATTTAAGCCGTGAATGAGCGATTTCAATCAATTTTATCTGTGAATTAGCGATTTTCTCAATTTTAGCCGGGGAATGAATTCTGTTCAAGATAATCTTTTTTTTTTTAAGGGTAAAACGTTCAGCTTTCATGCTAATCAGTAAGTTTGAAGAGGCATATTGACGATTTCAGCGGGTTTTAGATGGTTTCGAACAACTGCCCGCCCTTGCCCTGTCCTGGCTACGCCTTGGGGGGGGGGGGTAATTATTGCCCATAGCGGCCCCGAGAGGGCTAGAAACGGTTCGGCAGTGCCGGTGATGGCTTGACTTCGTTCGAACGAAACGAGTGTCTTTCCCACGCAGTGAATTCCAACATTTTTTGATTGTTTTATGCGTCGCGGTGGGGGGGGGGGGCTCCTCTCGATTCACCGGTTTTGTTCAGTAAGTCGGGTGTTTTTTTTGTTTTTTTTTTTTCGTTTTCCTGGTCGATTTCTCTTCCATGTAATACAAGAAAAAAACATTGACATTTAGTAAAATAGAAAAAAAGTTTCGGGGACACCGCGAATCCGGTTCTCAAAAGTCTCATTAATCGCGAAGACAACGGACAGGGGAGGGGCTTTCATGCAACACCCCCCTCCCACTGTTTGCTGGCTTGTTCGAAAAACTTTAACCGCTATGTTGGGAACGTCCTTAGTGTCATCAAACCCCAGGGTGGGTAAAACGCCTATTTCCCACGTCAGAATTTCCGAGTTTCCCTGCAGATTTTCTTACCTAATCGGGGTGGGTTTTTTTTTTTTTTTTTCAAGCTCTACATCAGTCCCCAAGGGAATAATATAATGACGAAATACGTTTCGCGTTTATAGCTTTTAATGTGCTACTCCGTTCCCCCCTCCTCTTCGCAGTACACCATTTAACGTCGTAACTGCCAAAAACTATCAAGCAAAAATTAGTCGACACGCCCGGTTTCCTTCACGCAGCAGGGGTTTCTTTTTTATGATAAGGGTATTCGGAAGTGTCCCGTATTTGCCATTGCCACGTTACATTAAAAGGTGGCGTGCAAAAAGAAAAGAAAATCGACGAATTTGTTGTGGAGTTACTATTTTATGATTATTATTGAAACTTCCTGAAAAGTGGATTCGAGTTTTTTTTCAGCTTTTGAAAAAAAGGACAGCCTCTGCTCCAAACCCTGCATTTGAATCTTACCCTTTTTATCGTAAAAATAACTCCCCTGTATCGCTAATATTTTTATTTGACTTTTTTTTTTGTCTTCAAGTCTGCAGCCCATGCAACCTCACAAGGGCTTTCTTCCCCGAAAACCAATTTCATTCCCGTAGCAAAATGGCTATTACAAAAGGTCTTTTTTTTTTTCGCTTTGAAGAGTCTGGGGCAAGAGGCAGAAAGACCCATGGCAAAAAAAAAATCAGAGGCCTAATCAAGAAGAGGCGCCACAACCACAAGCATTAAGTCTTCGGCTCCTTTTTTCTCGCTCTCTCTCTGTTTCATTCTCCTCCCTCTTCTTTTGGAACCTGCCGAGATTCCGCGTTTAAGTGGCTCTTGAAGCTCAGTTGGAGGGGAAAATAAATAAAAATATTAATAACTTTTTTTCTGGTAAAAGTTGCGCGAAAGTTACCTGCTAGTGTGCATGTGTCGCGTATAAGGCTTTTATACATATAGAAAGAGAAATGATTAGGTCACTGTCGGCTTTTTGATGGAACTGTTACTAGAAGGATTGAAGGTGATTTAGCTACCGTGTCTATACATATTCATAAAGATCTTTACCTGAGGAGTCAAAAGTTTATCTTTTAGGGGGCGGAACTTCTTTATAATGGAAAAAATGAAAGTAATTTTAGGCGTTTGGTATAATGTGGAGGCATTGAGTATAGTGCATTCGTCATTCATTGGTCATTATTATATCGTCCTTCGTTTTTGTGTACTGAAGGGAGGGGACGGTGTGCAAAAAACTTGAGCCCTTTTAATGAATAAAGGTGTCAGCTCGGACTCGATTTTTTTCACGAACACCACACTTCCATTCCCGTAGGGAACATGGAAGTAAAATAATGTCTTACAACTGTTTCCGTCGAGTGGACGAGATCGAGATCACACGCTCTCCTCGTGTGGAGTAAATAAAACAATAAACAAATGAGCATCGCGTTTGTGGAAATAATTACGGGAATGAATCACCCATTTTTTCGTCTTGAATAACGTGGCATAAATTGTTGGAAAATATTTCACCGTAAAGCCAGGGCATGAGGAAATCTCTGGAGAGCGGGAAGGGAGCTTTACAGACAAGGCGGAATAATTAAAATAAGCCTTTGGAAAACTGAAGCTTCATGAAGTACCTAAAAAAAACAAAAAAAAACCTTAAACGTGCCTTCAGCCGAACAGGAGAAGGCAGACAGTTTCACCTCATCCCTTGCTCACATATGCTCCTATTAACAAGAACAAATTTGCTTTCATTGTTCGAGGGGGTCCACACAGGGTGTCAGGTAGATCGGAGTCCCACGCCTCATCTTTTAAACACTTGTCAAACCTTTTTGTATCTTCTTTCCTTTTCACTTTTTTTTCTTCCCTCTTTAGAACCTCAGGCCTTTTGCACTGAAAAATTTCCTTACTCCCAGGAAATTCAGTATCAAATTTCGTTTTTTTTTTCGTACACATCACCCCCCTGTACCTACTAATCATCTCGAAAGGTGTTTCCGGTTGTGTTTTCATGAAGGTAAATCGACCAGAATTTATTTGTAAAGACGAGGTAGCATCGCGTGATTTCTGTGTGAAGCCCCTCCAACATAGAGCTATCAGCTTTAAACAAGATAAGGTCCTTTTAATGATAATAGTTAATTACTAAGGAATGGTGGAAAACTACAATTAGCATTAATGAATATTGATTAGAGAAAGCGGGACATGATGTCACGACGGCACCTTTTTTTCTCTCTTTTGACCGCCATTGACCTGCCCACATTTGACAACATTTAAAAAAAAGAGTATTATCGTCGCGTTGTTGGAAAGAATGGATGTAGTTTCCTCCCCACTTCAACCACCGTGATTAACTCTCTTTTATTTATCAATACATTTCGAATATATGTGATACAAACTTCCTAAACAGTGGTCGTAGAGGGGAGGGGAGGTCGACGGATATAAACGAACGATAAAGAGTCGGATTATTAATGACATTTTCCTCCTCACCGGTTCCCTCCCTTTTTTTTTTGTTCCCCCGACGGGGGAACAATGGGGTATATAGCGGCGATATAGTGCTTGTGGCAGGACTCTCGTTCCACCATTCCAACAGACGACGAGCTAAATGGATATTTCACACTCCCTTCTGCCACCCACAAACCATACCACCGTGAAACATTACTGTTTACCCTCATCAACCGCTATAATCTCGTTATATACGCCAGTCTGCTACTCGTACAACTTATTTTATTAATACTTTCTCCCCTGGCTTTTGTGTGCAGACATTTAAAGGTCTCCACATGAGCTAATGAGCAAGGACTCTCAACAAAATAAATGATTCTCCCTTTTAAATGAAAGTTTATAGTCAACAGCCCGATTATTCAAGCATCAAAATGCACAATTAAGTGATTGAAGGGACAAATCTCTAAGCGACCAATTTTTCAGTGATCTCCGTTTCTCCGCAACCGTGATCACATTGAGCGTGTTTATTCCACTTTCTCACATATTAATTATAATAATGACTTATTTCAACTTCCTTCCCTTCGCAATTAAAATGTTTCAAGCAACGGCAGGGAAGTTCAGGGAGAGAGAGAGAGTGAGAGAGAAAAACTCGCACCCTATTTTGGGTCGACGATCCTCTCTAATAGTTTACCCACCGAGCTCCGCTTTAGACATAAATTTATTATAATATGAAGAGGCGCAGGCAAAAGACCTAACGAACGAAAAAGAAGCGACGAACCTAATTTTAACAAGACTGAACAGGCTAAAGATGGAAGAGGGGTGAGGGTGCTGGGTGGGGTGGAGTGCGGGGGGCTCGCGTCTCTTTCAAATATTTAATGAGGTGTAATCGCGTTGGGTGGTTTTGTCAAAGAGATCGCGGGGAACGGTATTTTAGTTGTATACAAGTCACTTATCTTATTTTAGCGAAACTGCAACTTTCAGGACCTTTCGGGTCTGAATATCCGCGTTACTGCTTATTGGTTTCCAGCCGCGAAATTAAAAGTTTCTGTTTTTGATAATTGTGTTTTTTTCATGGGGGTTTTTCAAAATAGGCGGGAACCAGGTCCTGCCGGCCACGAAAGCGCTCAAAGTCTGATAGTGGTTAGCAGTCTTCTACAGTATACGCATCGTCGTAGGCTGACGAGACCCATACGACCCAACAAAACAAATGCAGTATTTTAGGGGCAAATATCCGTCAATTTTGCTAAAATTGCGAGTTTCAAGTCCTAATTTTTGCGAAATTGAAGGTTTCACGGTGAATTTGTTATGGAAGTCGAAGACCATGGGGGGCGGACTGTACGTATAGCCGTCCTCGACTGCGCCAATTCCCTGACGAATAGCACAGTAATTAGGTAAAATTGCGATTGGTGTGAAAATTTTGTTGCTAGTTTGAGCTAAACTTATAAGATTCCTGGTTGAATATCCACGAAATTGAAAGTATCGGGTCATCGGGTGCTAATTTAAGCAAAATTGCAAGTTTTGGGGCCTATATCGTGGTGGTGAATTTAGCACTTTAGCGGAGCGATTTCAAAGATTCGAGCGGTGTCTGATTATTCCGCAGTGTTTCGATGTGAACCGGACGCTGTTTGTCAGTCGTTAGGGTGCATGTAACCGATGCTGCGGTAGAGGAGGGGGCGGATCTGTTGTTAAGGTGATGACGGGCCCAACGCCAATCGTCAGTTTATCGTTTTAAAGACTCGAATAGCCATGTTTGACCATTTTTTGGGGGTTCTGACAGCCGCACTTTGATGGCGCGAATCGTCTATGGTGTGTAGCATTGTAGCAAGGCTCAAATAATCAGGTTGGCCATTTTTAGACCGTAAATTGCTTGTAATAGCTGTATGCCATTTTTAGGGCGTAAATAACCATTTTTTTTCTAATTTCAAGGCATGAATCGTCATTTTAGACATTTTATAAACGTGAAGGCTCAGATTAACCATTTTTAATGCGCGAATGGACGATTTTTGCCATTTTCAGGGCAGGAATCGTCTGTTTAGGGTTTTTAAAAGCGCGAATTCTCAGTTTTTATCATTTTATAGACAGGGTACAGTCGGTTTTTACACTTTTTGGGCGTGTATGGACAATTTGTCCGTTTTTACTGTCATCATTCTCATATCTAAGGCATGAATAATTCTAGTGTGATATTTTCAGGGCACGAATCCGTAATTTTAGTCAATTGTAAGGTACGAACTCAGTTTAGCCATTTTCAATTCAGGAATCGTTATAGTTTAATCATTTTGTGGACCCAAACAACCAATGTTGCCATTTTTATGGAGACAATAGTCCGTCATTAGCAGGGTGCGAATGGTCAGACTGTCATTTCTCGAATGCAATATGTCAGATTCAGGGCACAAATCGTCTGTTTGGCCCTTCTGAACGCACAGTTCTGCCGTTTTTAGAGCGAGTAATTGCAAGTTTAACCATTTTATATGCACGAATCGTCTGTTTTAGACATTTTTATGACTCGACTTGTGCCAAAAATGTAATTGGCGGTTGAAATTGAGAAAAAGCGTTCTTTCGCAACCAGAATTAGGGGAAAAAATTGCTAATTCACCGCTGAAATTTCAAAAATGCCATTCCGCGGTTCTTTGAAGTAACCTAGGGCGGTAAATCAGAGAAAAAGTGCTAATTTCATGTCCGGAATTTGAAAAATTCGCTAATTTCGCTGCGCGTGGTAAAATTGTGAAAACACACATTTTCGCACTTGAAAATTAAAAAAAAATGCGCTAATTCACAGCAAAAATTTTGTAAAAACGCTAATTTAAAGCTGAAATTATAAAAAGGGCTAATTCTTGGTTAGCATTGACGAAAAATGATAATTTAAGAATAAAGTTTATAAAAAGCTCTAATACGCCGTTGAAATGGGGAAAAAACACTAATTCGTGGAAAAAAAGAGAAAAAACGCTAAATCGCAACCAAGATTTGAGAAAAATTGCCTATTCGCAGCTAATATTTCGCGGTTCCGGGAAATAATTTTATGGGTCAAACAGAGAAAAAGTGCTAATTCATGGCGAAATGTGAAAAATTCGCTGTTAAAATGGATAAAAATAACTTACTCGTGGGGGTGAAATTCTAATAACACAAATTCGAGGCATTTTCGCAGCTAAAATTAATGAAATACGCAAATTCACGGCAAACATTGTGACAAAGCGCTAATTTAAGGCTAAAATTGAGAAAAAGCGCTAATTTTTTGATAAAATTGAAAAAAATTTGCTCATACGCAGCTAAAATTGAGAAAAAGGCAATTCACCTGCCTTGAAATAGCCAAGTTGGAAGATGATTGGCCAAGAAACAGGAGCACAAGAGGGAAGGGGAGTGGCCTAGAATTGCCAGATTCCTCGCCAGCGGATATTCAGCCCAAGAAACTTGCAATTTCGTGGGTAATTGGTTGGAAATATATACGAAAACGACAATTTTCAGCTTCTGAAGGCAAGTTCGCGGCTCAAACTGCGAAAAAATACGCTTTTCGCAACTAAAATTAAGAAAAGTTAATAATTCATGGATGAAATTGAGAAAAATCGCTAATTAACAGCTGAAATAAAGAAAAACATGCACGAGCTCACTGTAAAATCGCTAAAATGACAAAAATATCGCTAATTCGCGGCTAAAATGAAGAAAAGTTCCTATTTCATCGATAAAATTGAGAAGAAGCGCTGAAGTAAAAAAAAACGCTATTTCGCGAATTAAATGGGGGAAAAAACGTCAATTCGCGGCTTCTAAAGGTAACTTTGAGACAGAAAGTGAGAAAAACGCTAATCCGCGGCCTATTTTTCAGAAAAAGCGTCAGGTAATTCGCTACGAAAGTTGTGGTAACTCTATAATTCGTTAATGAAACGTAGACAAATCCACAATTAGCAGCTTAGGAAAACCGCTAATTCGCGGCTAAAATCAAGAACAATGGCTAATTGGGGGGGGGGTAATTTGACAAAATTTTCTCATTCACGTGGAAAATTGAGAAATCATGAAAAATGCGAATTCACTGCAAAATATAATTTACGGCTAAAATGGTGAGAAATCACCAGAAAAAAAAAAAAAAATCGCTAATTCGCTGCTCAAATGGGAGAAACCGGTAGTTCTCCGTTAACATTGAGAAGAAGCGCTGACGTGTGGAAAGAACGCTAATTCGCGGTTAAAATGGTGAAAATGAGCTTTCTGGCTTGTGAAAGTGGACAAAATCGCTAATCCACGGCTAAATGAGGATAATGCGCTAATTCGCGGATGAAATTCGGAAAAAGCGTTAATTCGCAGCGAAAATTGGGAAACAAAACTCTCATTGCTAGGCTCCCTAGGAGGCTAAAATTAGGTGAAACGCTAATTCACGGCCGAAAGTCAAGAAAAAATGCTATTTATGGGGTTAATTGAGAACATTTGCTGGTTCACTGAAATAAATTGAGTGAATGGCAAGTCGCAGCTTCCGGAGACAACTTCGTGGCTAAAATAAGAAAATTAAATCGCTAATTCACGGGTAAAATCGCTCATATTAGCGCCTCAAATCAGGAAAATACACAAATTCATTGCTAGAAATTCACGGCTGAAATGGAGACAAATCGCTAATTCGCGGCTAAAATTGGAGACAAATCACTAATTCACCGATGAAATTGAGAAGAAGTGATGGCAACTTCAAGGAGGCGTTGGTGAAAGATTTGACCCGGTGGGGGGGGAGGCGCCAAATGTCTAAGGCCGGCACTTCAATGAACTGCTCCCCAGGGCACATTTTTTGTGCAAATGGAAAACGCTATTATGCTGAGGTTAACTTTATGTCGTTAAAAGATATTGAACAGGCCCCAAGTGCGTTTTATTCAGAGCGTCACGGCCTTGTGCTAAAATCAAAGTGTTGTGCTCGATGGTGGGACGGGGGGGGGGCGAGGATGATGGGTGGCCCGCCTGAGTTCTTATACGACTAGGCTTATGGTCTACAGGCCAAAAAAGGTTGGCCGGCCCTGCGCTAGATGATTGAGAAAAAACGTTAATTCAAGACTAAAATAAATAAAAAGCTAAATTATTCGCAGCAAGAATTGATAGAATACCAATTTGCTGTTTCTGGAAACAATTTCTTGGCTATTGAGATTATACCAATTCACGGTGTCTGGAGGCCACTTTGTGGCTGAAATGAAGAAAAAGCTCTAATTCACGGCTAAAATAGAGAAAGTGCTAATTCGCGGCGAAAAAGGAAAAACTAATTCACGGCTAACATGTGAAAACGCTGAATAGTTGCTAAAATATTAGGAAAAAAGGTGAATCGCGGGTAAATATTTGAAACACGCTCATTCGCGGCTGAAATTGAGAAAAAGAGCTTATTTGCGTCTAAAATAGATAAAAAGTGCTGATTCGCCGCTGTAGTATAGAAGCTCACTAATTCGCGGATACAGCTAAAAACGCTCCAATCACAAAAATCCTCTAACCATAGAAAATTGTAATCACAAAACGCTATACTAACCCCAAAACGTCCCAACCACAAAATGCCCTAACCACAACGATCAAACCACAAAATAGCCGCACGAACCCCCATAGGCATCATGGCAACCAAATTGCACTGCGGCTAAATTATGTGCTTTTAAATAGTAAATTAAACATTTCGGGCCTATCATGAGACAAGTTTGACAGCTCCTATGCCGCATCCCCCAAGAGCTCAGTTTGGACCTTGCAAATAATGCTTAAACTGACGATTTTCGTGCCCACTCCCCCCAAATGGTGGAACCGACCTTCTCTCGCGCTCCGAAAATAGTAAAGCTATCATTCGCACTAAAATGACCTTATCGGCGCCCCAAAAAATTTCCAGACTGGCTATATTTTGTGCCCTTCTGACCATACGTCCCAGCACTGAACATAGCCGAGGGGCGTGAGATACAGCACACCACATAATTCACAAACACATTGGACGATTTAAATAGTAATAATAATAATAATACTAATAACAATAATAATAATAACTTGGAAAAGAGTGGAAGGAAAGCGATTCGTCAAACCTTTTGAGAATGTGATGAAAATGGGACTGTTTTTTTGTTTTTTATCTTAAAACAACTCACCTATCAGACATTTTGCGGCCACGCGATAAGCCGAAAAATGCCCCTTAATTATTTTCAAAAGCTTACGCTGCATTAACCATTTTTCCTATCACGTAAAACAATAACTTCGCTGTGAAGTGCATATAGAGCCCCGTTAATTTCGATTACCAAATACACATCCCAGGGCCTCGATATAGGCTGGAACTGGTGTCGAGAAAGGCCCTATAAGTCTGATTCTCAGCCACTTTTGTGTAAACATCGTGGCCCTGCTAAGGTTGGGGGGGAAGGGGAACTGTTTAGAGCGTGTTATAAAACGAACACGTACGTGGGGACACGCGAATTTCTATTGGACAGCACCCAAAGTCTTTCATCGATCGCCGGAAAAGTTTCACATTTATGTTTAGTTTTTTTTTTCTCATTCATTAACGTTCTTAATTTGAAATTGTTTGTGAAGAAAAAAAATTAGATTGAAGGGATGAAAAAGAAGAAAAAATGAAGAAGAAGAAAAAACATAACAACTCCGATCGCAGAATTCAATAAATGTCGAGGGAAAAATCTCTCCCCCTTGAGCTCTAAGATTTGCTTTTCATTTCCTTTTTAGTACTTCCCTTTTAAATGTAGTTGGGGAAAAAGAATAACGATCAAGTCAAAAACGAGCCCTTCACGAGTGGTATATATAAGGGAGAAGCCCTTCTAAATAAAAACGAGGGAAAACCCCTCGTTGCACTCGTGGAAGGGTTGTGGATTTAGTGCTAGTAAATCAGGGGCCACGCCTACTAGTCAAATGTTGCCAAGAGACCACGGGGCGGCCGATTTACATAAATTCAATCAATGAAAAGACCTTCTCTTGGGTTTCAATCTCTTGGAAAGTTTACTTGCTTATATAGGTCTATATTAATTTTGTGTTATTTTTCTTTTGTTTTAGGAGCATCCTGGGCTGAGAGGGACGCCGTTGGCGATGCTCGCTGCACAATGTAACAAGCTTTCAAGTAAATCACCTCCACCGCTCGCGGATGCGGCTGTTGGAAAAGGATTCCATCCTTGGAAGAAAAGCCCTCAGGGAGGCGGCAACACAAACAATCAAGGTGGAAGAAACAACGAAGTGGTGACAAGTTCGAGTAGTTCTTACACGAGGCCACCCGTCAGTTCTTGTAGTTATACGTCGGCCGGCAGTGAGCTTTGGTCGACAGCACAAAGCGGTCCACCTCCCGACAGTCAGCTGAAAGTCGAAGCCGTCTACTCGCGTCATCCGTACGAGTCGTGGCCATTCAACGCGATGCCCGGAGCGCATCACGTCAAAACCGAGGCGGTCAACACAGGCTGGTGGGACGTTCACTCGGCCGCCGCCCCTGGCGGTTGGCTCGACGTCTCTGGACACACTCAAATGAACTACAGTCCGGACTATGCTCTAAGTCACACGCTCGCCGCCTCCAACACAGCTCATCTCCTCGGTTCAGGGCAGCACCTTCTTCAAGACTATAAAATGTTGCCAGGGCAGGGTCCAGCGTTCGGCCTTCATCACGCTCCACCCGCCGCCCCAGCACCCACCCCTCAGGCTCCGTCGCCTCGATCTCAAAGAAGGTACACCGGGCGGGCCACTTGCGACTGTCCCAACTGTCAAGAGGCTGAGCGTCTCGGTCCTGCCGGGGTTCACCTCAGGAAAAAGAACATTCACAGTTGTCACATACCGGGCTGTGGTAAAGTTTACGGTAAAACCTCGCACTTGAAAGCTCACCTTCGGTGGCACACTGGAGAGCGACCCTTCGTCTGCAACTGGCTTTTCTGCGGAAAGCGTTTCACACGTTCCGACGAACTTCAACGACACCTCAGAACGCACACGGGAGAAAAAAGGTTCGCCTGTCCAGTTTGTAACAAGCGGTTCATGCGGTCAGACCACCTTGCTAAGCACGTCAAGACTCACAATGGCACTGGTAGTAAGAAAGGAAGCAGCGAGTCCTGCTCAGATTCCGAAGAGACATCCCTAACTGGGACGCCTCCTCCGAACGAGACAACCGCGCTCGGCGAAGCTATGAAAGGCGGCCTGGTCTGAAATGAACCGTCTTGAAAACTTTTTCTTTCACTCCCCGCCCCCTGCCCGGGGGCGACCGTGGCTTGGCGAAAATATCAACAAGCGTCGCCAAGTCATCGGCGCCTCAACTCCACGTTCAGTTCGGCTAACCCCACGTTAATATAGTGCTAACGTTTTTCAGAAGACTCTTCCGGGAGCCGTGTCTGATCTGAAGGGCCTCCTATTGTCTCTTCCACCTCCGTGAGCGCTGGTTCAACATTGCCTTGGGCTCTGTTTACAACACATTGCAAACTGTTTCCCTGTTAATCCAAACACCCTGAACAAACCCCCCCTCACATTATTTATTCACCTTTTTTATTATTTTTTTGTTCGAGCACTTTTAAAACAAAGAAAAAAAGCACACCAGACAGATAACATAACTATTACACCGCTGTACCAACCTCAAATTTACTTTTTAGCACACATTAACACCGTGTATGTTATATTTTAAAAGAAAAATAGTGAAAAGCCTCATTTAAAATAGTAAATTACGTCGAAACCGAGGGTGTCTTTTATAGCTTCAGTTTTGCAGTGTGTACCAACAGGGCCCATAGTTTTCTTTCATTTTTTATTTTTCCGAGTGCCTTACAAAAAAAAAAAGAACTTGGCGAAGAGACTAAAAGGGGCCCTGGATTTGACCATTCTCTCTCTCTTTTCCCATTTTTGTAAATATGTTTGTTGTGCTTTATACATACAAAAAAAAGCGAGAGATATAAATCGAAACTGTAAAAAATGGTCCTTTTTTGATTAATGTATTTTTATTATGTATGGTAATAACGAATGGATAAATTGTATACACAGAAGCGTTCAATGTATAAGTTAATTCATACACATATATATATTTATTGAATGAAAAAATATATATATGGCAAGTTAATGTGTAAATAACTATCACCCTCGATTCGCGGGATGATTCGCCTCAATTTTAAATGTCGTGTACATAAGAAAATATTCAACAAATTTTACAGCAATTTTCTTTTCCTACAATAAATTCAACGAGCTTTTGTGTGATAACGGCAAATGAAAAACGATGATAACATTTTAAAAAAGAAAAAAAGAGACACAAAGCTCTCAGTACAGTGGGAGGGGGAGACAAGACACATATCATACATAACTCAAAAAAGAGGGGGACGTAATGCTAGTCATTTGCAGATACACGTGTCCTAGCCTTTCCCTTGACTCCCCTCCTTTTTTTCATTCATCCACACTTGTGTTTTTATGTACAAGTAGCCAAAAGAGAGGAACTTGAGTTTCTCTTGATCCGAAATTTTTATTTATATATTGTTTTTTTTTTTTAAATAAAAAAATGTACACGTTTTTACTCTGTAAATAGATTTGCGAGATGTACAAAAATGTTTGTTTACAAACAGAAATAAATAAGAGCTGTTATTCATTGTTTTTTTTTCGCGTCAACCATTTTCAAATTTTTATACGGACGGCGAATAAACAAAAGGCAACGGTAAGTGCTCACAACTTCAGTTGCGACTTCAAACACTGAAGATGCGGCGAGTAGCCGAAACCGGTACGTTATTGACGCTCCCCAAGGATGGAAGACTGACAACGTTGGCTCTTACGGCTATGATCCCTGAGATGGATGGATGTTTTACTTAATAACCCCAGATGTTTATGCGCTGTTACTAACCACATCGACACTGTATACATAACTCATGAAGCATGAAAGTTGACAATTCAGAGCCTACAAGCACGTGAAGAGGGAACACAAGCCCCCCCTCCACCCCCAAAACCACAACTAAAACTGAACGGAAAATCAATTTGTCACAAATCATGATATGAAACCACGAAGTTTAGGGTTTGGAGAAGCTAAATCCGCAAAATTGGTAAGCTGAATTATGTCCTCCGAATTTTGGTTTTGATGCAGCAAATCCTAAGGAATTTGGTTCTTCAAACAAAGCAAGACCAGCGAAATTGGTTTTTATTGAGCCAGTTCCACTGACATTGCCTTCTGAATGGTCAGCAGCGCGAAATAATTGTATTTTTTGATGCACCGAAATCCTCGAAATTGACTTTTTCGCTAGCCATAGCCTCGAGAAATCGGTTTTTAAAGAGCTAAACTCACGACACTTCGTTTTTGAAGAATACTAACGCGAAATTGTAATTTTTAAGTCATACCCGCGGAATCGCTCTTTAAAAAGGACTTAATGCCGCACGACAATCCATTTTATGGGCCAACCTGTGCTTCAAAACTCGTTTTTAATGAACAAATTCGGCAAAATTCCTTTTTTGTTCAGGCCGCGCACGCGCCCATTGGGTTCGGGCAGTAACGCGCTAAATGTTTTTGTTTTTTCGCTGAGCCCATGCCACGAAATTGGTTTCAAAACCCGGCGAAAATTTGTTTTTGAAAATGTTTAAATCAATTAATTGAGAAATAAGCAAAATAGCTATTT
Organism: Corythucha ciliata; assembly: GCA_038030265.1. Lineage (NCBI taxonomy): Eukaryota > Metazoa > Arthropoda > Insecta > Hemiptera > Tingidae > Corythucha > Corythucha ciliata. The sequence goes on from CM075938.1 coordinate 7,582,674, forward strand.
GAAAGGGCCAAAAGGGCGAATTTTTGTTGTTGCAGCAGCGAAAACCATGAAATGGCTCTTCTGAGGTGAACTAGCACACGACGAAAATCCGTTTCAAATTAGTTAACTCCGCGAAATTGCCATTATGAGCCAAGATGCTGAGAATTTTACCTTGGTGGGCGGGGGGAGGGGTGGTAAACCCCGTGAAAACGGCTTTCTGGTGTGCCAACACCGCGAAATTACAAGGGCGACACAGTTTAGACTATACCGGCATCCAGTGGCGGATTTACGGTGTGTGGATTTTTGGGGTTTAACCCCCCCCCCTCCCTTCGAAAGATTTCTTTTATCTTTCACCAAAGGACTGTTGAAGGGGGAGCAGCACAGATGATTCCTCAACCCGCCCCTACAATCGTACACCTCGTCTACTGCGCAGCCAGTAATTTTGTATACCGAAATAAGACTTAAAGCCCAGGGGGGCGGGGTCCATCACCCTGGGCCCACACTCATAAGAGCCCCAAAAAAGCATACAAAAATGAAACAATGGGGGTTTTAGGTTTTAGAGCGTTGATTAGCGGCTAATATTGGGAGCAAGGCAAGCGCTCATTTGTCACTAAAATTAATAATGAAAATACACAAATTCGAAATGTCTGAAGGCGTCTTCTCGAACAAAACAGAGAAAATAAGTTTCGTATATGCCCTTGATAGGGAACAAAATTGAGAAGGCGTTCTAATGTGCTAATCATGGGGCAAGTACACGGGAAAAATTGGGAAAAGCGCTAATATTCGGGCTGAAAATGGTGAAAAAGCAATAATTCACAGCTACAAAAATCACAAAATTCATGGCTCAAAATTGAGAAAATCTCTGATTTGAGTCACACATAATTAGGAAAAAATGCTAATATACGCAGCTATAAAAATAAGAAAAGCCAGCAATCAATCGCTCAGCAGAAACTCACGTGGATAAACGTGAAAAAATCGCTTATTCGCGGGTAAAATTGACAAAATTTCCTAATTCACGCAGCTAAAACTTGGAAAACGCTACAATTTTTGACAAAATGAGAAACGAAACGCTCGTTCAAGCTAAAATGGATAAAAATATGAAATTCGCAGCTAAAGCTGGCAAAAATCTCTTATTAGCATCAGCTAAAATTGAGGAAGACGCTGAATCGCGGACCAATTTGAGGAAATGCCCTAATTCGCGGTTAAAATTCAGGAAATAAGGTAATGCGCGGTTAGAAATTAAGTAATAATCCACTGCTAAATAAATTTAAAAAACAATACTCACGCAAAAATTGAGAACTAGCGCTTCTTCACGGCAAAATTACAGAAAAATCCCTCATGTGTGCGCCTAAAATTGAGACAAAACGCTAATTTCCGGCCTAAAATGGGCGTACCTAGGGAACTCATTGGCTGCTTAAATTTGAGAAAATGCGTTAATTCGCGGCCATAGTTGACACGAAGCCGCTAAAACGGGAGAAAAACGCTAATTCGTGGATTTTAAGAAAATCCGCTGACTCGGCGGGGCCTAAAATTGAGTAAAATCGGTAATACGCCCTTAAAATGAAAAAATGATTCTCGGGCGCTCATTCGCAGCTACAATAAAATAAAATAAACTATAAAAAAAACCTATAATTCGAGAATCAATTTGAGAAAATCAGCGGCTAAGATGGACGAAAAGCGGTGATTAAAAAGAAAATAAAGAAAAAAGTCCTCGGACTCTTAGCTCTTTCTTTAACCCCACAATGTGTTCTAAAAAGCTGTGACCACTGAAAGCCCCTACGACAGAAATATCCAGTCACAAAGTGCTCCAACTAAAAAACCACGAAAAAGCTCAAACCACAAAAAGTGCTTTAAGCCCCAACGTCGAAACAGAACTAACCACAAAATCCCAGTACCTGAGCAGCTCTAACCATAAAAAAATCCGCCAAAAAGTTCTAACCACGAAAATTCTAAGCCATAAAGTGCACTAATCACTTTTATAACCGCATGAAAGATCTGTATCCACCAAAATGTCTAACCTTAAAAGCTCCATTCACAAAAATCCTTGGCCATTAAGTGCTCTAACCACAAAATAGCTCAAATCACAAACCACAAAAGCGTAGTCAAGAAAAAACTACCACTTTTCCACATATAAACTCACATGTTGGCCTGGAAACTGACAAAATCAACTCGGAACCTGACTGTTCAAACAGAAAACTGGATATCCGCCTCTCAGAATTTGATTATCTTGGCTGTAAAACGTGTATTCATGCTGGAAACCGCAAAGGCAGTAAAACTGATAATTTTAGTTCCATAAGTCTGCCTACAATGGCCGTGGAACTTGGTTAAGACCCCGTGACACTGCGAGGAACGGTTACCTAACACGGTTACCTAAAAACTGACTTATTTAGGATGATAACTGATACAAATATTTGGAATTTTTTAGCCCCTAAACATCACACAAGCAATCTTAGTCCCGGGTACAATTATTTTGCAAAAAAAAAAAAAAAAAAAAAAAAAAATTGCCAGTTCAGAATTCTCACTTACACCAGAAACACACTTCTGTCGAGAACTAGCCGTTTTACATCCGCAATGTATTGTTTTTTGATCCAAAAATTTGTAATTTTGACGCTAGAACGGACTCTTTTGTTATTAAACTATGAATTTTTCCCAAGAAATCGAATTCGCCAGTCAAACTGACAATCCAGCGACAAATCTTTTTGTCTCGTAGCGACAATCTTATTTTAGGTACAAAAATTCGTAATTTAACCTCAAAAAAGGAAAAAAGTTCAGTATTTAAAAAAAAAAATTTAAAAAAATGAGAACTTGGCTATTAGAGGTCGAAACGGAGACAGTCCCGCACCTCTGGTGAAACATCAGAGGAACCGTTTACAATGCACCACTGGGACGTGTTTGGCGTCGAAATTTTGGGATATAGTTCTGATTTCTTCCATTCAATACGTTTTTTGGAGTGCTGAATAGGAATATGAGGTTTGAAAACAACATTTCTAGGGGTGCGCGCGGTCACGAGACCGGGACTTGAAAATAGTTTGCGGGACGGGACGCGGGACAAAACCTAAAGTTCTAGCGCGGGACGGGACTTCCCGCGCGGTCGCCCCGGGAGAAATCGTGTTTTTGTTTTTTTACTAAAAAGTGAGAAGAACTGTAACAGAAAATTCATGTCTTTGGCCCCAAAATTCCCATTTCGAACACATCGAATACCGTGAAATTTTAAACCCTTTGAAATTTTACCCGGCTGCACGTTTGTAAAGGGCAGTAACACGGTACCTATTGGGCCTGAAAAATATTGCTAACCAGTAAATTTCGCCTTCCAAATTCACTGTAAAATATTCGTTAATAAATTTAAAAGTTGAAGTCCGTTAACTTTCCTTAAATTTAACGTTCTTTAACACCTTACATGGAACATTTGTGTGTGGAACCTCTAGCGTACCGCGGCAGGGGCGAGGAGGGTGGACCGCCCCGGGCCCTCGTTCTGATGGGGCACTTGAATAGCTTAAAGATTAAAAAATCGGGATTTTTAAGTAGATAAGGTGAGACAGAATGGCTAAACTCGCTTATAAAATTGAGTAAAACGCCGATTCACGGCTGAAATTGAGAAAAATTGTCGAAATTTATTGCTGTTAATATTGAGAAAAAGCGCTAATTCACAGCTGACATTTTGGACAACGCAAAATCACGAATTGTTGGGGGAAAATCGGGGCTGAAATTAAGAAAAAGCGCTAATTCACGTAGCTGAAACTGACTACTGAGAACTAATTCAAGAATGAAAAAGAGAAAAACGCGAATTCGCGTCTTAAAAGAAAAAGAAACACGCTAATTCACAGCTAAAATTGTGATAAAAAGCTACAATTTAGTAGCATTAACAATTGAGAAAAAGGGCAAATTCACAGCTATAAGGGAGAAACACCAACTCGTAAATACTAAGGGCAACATTGGGACTAAAATTTAGAAAAAGCGCTGATTCGAGGGTGAAATAGACAAAAACGCGAATTTACGTCTAAATAAAAGTGGAGGGAAACTCAGCTAAGGTACGAAACATTATGATTTTACGGAAAAAATCGAGAAAAAACGCTAAAAATCGCTATGTGCTAATTTACTGCTAAAATTGAGAGAAAAAACCGCTAATTCACAGCTGAAAATGAGAAAAAGCGCTAATGCACGCGGCTAAAACCGAGATAAATGCTAATTCACGCATAAACAAAGAGAACAACGCGAAATTGACAGAAAACGCCAACTCACTGATTCTCGGGGCTAGAACTGAAATTGGGAAAAAGCGCTGATTCACGGCTTGAAAAACGCGAATTCACGTCTAAAAGTGGAGAAAAACTTTAATTCACAACTAAAGGTAAGAAAAATTTCAATTTTACGGATAAAATCGAGAAAAAACTCTAAAAATCGAAGCTAAAATTAAGAAAATGTGCTAATTTACTGCTAAGATTGAGAGAGAAAAACGCTAATTCACAGCTGAAAATGAGAAAACGCCAATCTGGAGATTCTTGGGGAACTTCGGGAATAAAATTGAGAAAAAGCGATAATTCAAGCGGCTAAAACTGTAAAAAAAAGAAGTGTAAAATTTAGAAAAACACGAATTGGCGTTTAAAATGGAGGAAAAACCTAATTTGTGGATAAAATTTCGACGGAGCACTCAAATGCTACCTCTACTTTGCGGATTCTTGAGGCAAATTCATGGCTAATTCAGGGCTAGGAGTTTATAATAAGCACCGATTCGCAACTAAAAGTGAGAAAATGTGCTGATTCGTTGCTAAAATTGGGAGAAAAACTCTAATTCACAGCTGATATTGATAAAACGCCAACTCGGTGATTCCTGGGGCAACTTTGGAAATAAAATTAAGGAAAAGCGCTAATTCGCGGGTAATAAATTTAGAAAAACACGAATTGGTGTTTAAAATGGAGAAAAACGCCAATTCACAGCTTAAATTTAGAAAAATTGCTAATTCGCGGATAAAATCGGGAAAGAGCATTCAAACGCTACCTAGTTTGCAGATTCTTGAGGCAACTTCACGACTAAGAGCTTATAAAAAGCGCCGATTCGCAGCTAAAAATAAGAAAATGAGCTAATTCGCGGATAAAATTGAAGAAAACGCACATACGCAGTTTGTGCGTTTGAGAAAAATATGTACTTCAACGCTGCTAAAAAGCATATTCCTAGTTTAATTAGAGAAACCGCCGGAGGCCCACCATGCGGAAAATGACTGACATTTTCTACTTTTTCCGACGATCTAATCCCCGGACGGCCCAGTAGAGAACTTCCATATTCTGGGCGCAGCAAATTTGAATGCCAATATTCCGCGGACAGAAATTTGAACGTCAATATTCTGGGAGCAGCAAATTTCAACTATCGCACCCGCAACTCACCGATTCCCAACCTCCTCATAAACAATAATGTCGGCGCGCCTCGATGGTGTAATGGATACAATACTCGCTTCGTAGCCCACAGCGGGCCTGCGTTCGAATCAGCTATTGCCCATTACACGGCTCTCTCGGCTTCGTGATGGGCGTTCACGGCGGTGTGCGTATGACAAACCGCGCATCGACCGAAACGCCCGCGTATATAGTGCGGGTGTGAAGTGCACACCTGATGGAGAAATCCCGCGCGGGACGGGACTTGAGTGTGCGGGATGCAGGACGCGGGACGGGATGAGGGTCCAGTCCCGTCCCGCACGCAACCTCTTAAACATTTCGTGACTAATTTTTCCGGGTTTGTGGCGTGTAGCTCAAACAGTCAAAACCTTCAGTTACCACTATGAGTTCCGGACATCGGGGCCAAATTTTTTTATGTAGGTATAGGTTACACAGGGGTTAGCTTATCACGATTTGCATAGGATTGCATGGGATGGGGGTTAGATAACAGTCCATCTAAATATAACATCTTTGGTCCCGATGTCGGCCTCCTACCACTATTTCGAAAATCGATACTGATTATCGATCAGAAGGCCGCTGGGCTGCCTGCGCACATTTTCAGGACGTGCTATTTAGTGCATTTTTTCATTATCTAATGTCACGCTTGAAATATTTTGTTGTGGTGTGAAATATTGCATTTTGATGAAGTTGTTGAACCTTGTCCTGTTTAGACCCCCCCCCTCCACCACCTGTTAGCCCTTTGGTGACATTTGCATAACTGTCACTTATTTCTGTGCATCCTGAACCGCCTTCTTTCACGCCGCAAAACCGTTAAAAAAATCTAACATTTCCAAGTGGTTAATACCTGTAATTATTTTTTTTTTTTTTAAGTGTCTTTTCTTTACGCGGTGGCAGATGTTGGCAGGAATTTAAAACCTGTCGCGACACAGTTTTTTGACAAATGAAAAGACACGCGAAATCTCAGTCAATAAATTTGTGCTACAGGCTGTATGTAATATGCAGTCATTTGAGGGCAGGGCAGGGAGGTGCATACCCAGAAATAGGGAAACTAGGTATAGCAACTGATTAGGGTGGAAAAATTCGTTATTAACGACGTTAGACAATCATCGTTACGAGAATAGTAAGAAAGAAATTGTAGATAATTGTCAAAAAAAGGGAACAAAAGGGGTTGCGTGCTATGATCACAATGGGCAAGAGTTCTCATCCAGGGATGGAATGGGTCAGGTTTTGTTTTTTCTTTCCGAGTAATTCAAAAGGGTTATAAAAGACGAAGTAACATATGTCTCACAGGGTTGAGAGAAATAATATTCTCTTTGTTTATGATCTTTCATTCGAGTTTTTCCAATTACTCGCGTGTTTATACAATAGAGAAACGAGCCCCACCTGTTATCTCACGAACATTCAATTCTTTCGAAGAGGAAGAAAAAAGTAAAAAAACTTTAGAAAAAATAATGTAAAAAAGGGGTGTGGAATTTTCAAAATCTGAAGTAAAACCGTCCTCTAACTGCAGGAAACAATAATGAAGCTTCAGCGAAGCTTTGGAAACAGGAGAGAGCTGAGGGGGTCTGTCGGCCAGAAGTGTTGTTGCTCGTTGAGGGTACGTCATAATCTTAGACGAGGGGCAAGGGTAAAAAACCGGAATCTGAGGACGGCTAAGAAACGGCCGCTCCTGCTATCTTTCGTTACAAAATTAAAAGGCAGGAAAAGTTTGGTTAGAGAGCACCACAAAGTTACTCTTTAAAACCGCCCCCTTTTTCTCATCACACTCACCGCGACGGCGGGTCCTTCATTTTCCCCGTATCTTCAAAAACGACGTTTCATTTTCTTTTAAACAAGTTGTTGAGAAAATCATGGGACATAGCCGGCTGTTAGTATAAATGAATGGTTGTATACGTATTTTGAAAGCAAGGGAGGGGGTTCTTCCTTTTACCATCCTCTGGATTTTGGGAAGAAAAAAAGCGTATACTTCATTGTAAGTACTCAAAGATTTCCCTGGGGGGGGCTAACAAATGTATCCTGGAAGAGCAAGCGGGAAAGGATATCAAACCGTGATAAAAAAAAAAGGGAGAGGGTGAAAGAAGACTTTCTCCCCCACCCCCATCCCTTCTGGTAATGAGGCATGCCCTGGCTGGCTATAAACTGTGAGTGCTACTCTACTTAAGGGCAAGTCAGCAGATTGCTTTTCAACTCTGCGGGGTCCTTTCTTTAACTTTCTCCTGATGTAGCAATCCCTTCTCTATTTTCTCCCCCCACCCCTCCCTCCGCATGGTATTTCTCCCAGCTAGCCAATGTGATTTTCTGGTTTTCTCCCCTCAACAAACAACAGAACAAGTTTATTGCTACTGGCTGTGTTCAATAAATGTATTCAACCAAGATCGTTTTTTAGGTTTTTATTTTCGTTTGGAAACGCCCTTCCCCTTTGTCTTCCAATGGTAGTATAAGAAAAACCAATCTTCATTTACATATACGAAAATGGATAACACGAAGAATTCCTCTTTACTACCGCCAAATATATACGTATATCTGATGGTAGATTATTTTAATGCTTCTTCAGCAATCAGATACATATATGGCGATGGGAGGGGGGTGTTTTAGCGTCGCGGTCGAATGCCAACATCCGTGGCCAAAAGCTCTGTCATAGTCATAATAAGTAAGGTGAGGTGACCATATTTGCTAAGGCTTGCTACCGTATCACCTCTCTCCCCCCCCCTATCAACACCATGTACGGGCCGATAAATGACGAAGCGTAGAGAAGACAGTCAACAAACACATTTCAATACCAAAATTTGAAGCCTAAATAGCCGCTAAATTGTGAGTGTCGATGGAAAATATTCATGAAGAGCTCATTTCGGGCTTATTTGAGGATATTAAACAGCCAGAATTGAAAGTTTTTTGCTCCATTTCCACGAAATTGTGGGTTGCAATGCCTTTTTATTTCATATCGGGCAAGACACCAAAGGGGGGGGGGGAGTCAAGCCTGCCCCGAACAGTACCAACGCTTAATTAATACCCGCGAAATTACATCTTTCGGACGAGGATACCCGCGAAATTGCAAGTTTCTAGTCATTATTTTTGTGAAATTGCAACTATTTCATAGTTTGAGCCTTTTATTTCTTGTACAGCTGTGCAACTCGGGACAGCCGGTCGCCCCGACACCGCCCAAAACTACTTGATGCATAGCCGAAACTTTGCAACCGCAAAATTAAAGGTTTGTTGGCTTATTATATCTGTAAAAATGGGAAGTTTTTTAGCTCAATATCGGCGCAATTAGAAGCCTCAAGGCGAAATTGCAAGTTTCGGGGCCGGGAATTATCCTGGCTGAATATCCACGAAATAGCGAGTTTTGGAGCTTTTTTTCTGTTTTAGTGGCCATGGAACATGAGGTTAGCCAGCAAAGAAGTGACCAATACAATTAATTAGGCATAAAATGGCGTCATTTGAAGCAAAATATCCGCGGAATTTGAAGTTTCTTAGTACAGCACTTCCGCAGCACAGCAATTTTCGCGAAATTTTAAAGTTTCGAGAGCTTGTTTATAGTGGGTTTATAAGGCCGCAAAATACCTCCAGAAACCGCTAATTAACAATTTTTTTGGAATTTCAGCCGCGTATTTTACTCCAGACCAGCACATTAGCACTTATTCTCCATTTTAGCCGCGCAATTGTGTCCAGAAACTGGGAACCGGTCTCTCTAGAGCAAAACTCTGGATCCGCCTGCGCCTGTGTGTGTAATCCGTTGTCTTATTTAGGGAGCTGATCCCGCGAAATTAGTTTCTGACGCGCCAGATCTGCGAAATTAGGTTTTAGAGCAAAGAAGATAAAGGCGAAACTTGTTCTCAACTTTGCCTAAGCCTTGAAATTGAATTCTCCAATTGTCAAATCCACAAAATTTGGAATCATAAAGAACCTCAACCCGTCCACTCGTCGTTTTAAATGACCTCGAAAACGCAAAATGCTTTATTGAAAGAGTCAACCAACAAAGATTGGATTTTTTCAGTGCCCCCCCCCCCTCAAGAGAGAGTCAGTCCTGCTAAATTAGCTTTTTGAGTGATCAAAGTCCGCGAGAGTGTCAATAATCTGCAAAATTTGGGCTTAGAAAGAAACGGACATTTCAATTTTGTGAACGTGAGCATGTGAAATCCGTAAAGTTGCCTTTGTCTATAAAGATCCAGTCACACGATGTACAATTTTCCAGGCAATACGCAAAAACATGTGATCTCATATAATGATAACGAAACAGATGTTTTCAATGGAATTGTGCGCGATGCGATATCGTAAGAAAAATCGCTTCGTGTTTGTTAAGAGTCGGAATTTTGGCTGATCGGTGGATGAAATTGAGAAACCCCGCGGCTAAATTCTCAGAAAGTTGCCTCTTCAGTCTGTTCCACGACTAAAAAAAATAGGGCAACCCCAACGAGCCCCACGATTTGAGCCATTTCGCACGGCTGAAATCTCCAAAAATCTTAGTGTCAGTTTTGGCTGTTCAATGAAAAAACAATTAAAAACAAACAAACAAAAAAAACAGAACCCAAAACAACAACCAAACAAAAATTCACACAAAAACCAAAAACGAGGCTAAAGGAGTAAACTCCAAAAAACGTGAATTGCGATGTTCCTCAGATGAAATTGAGAAAAACCGCGAGTTCACCTGTCCTACAGTTAAAAGTAGGGGAAAACCCACGTGAGATTGGCCGTTTCGTGGGCTAAAATTCCAAATACTCGTGATTCTGGCTATTTCACGGATAAAAAACCGAGAAATCCATCGATTTTGACATCAGTTCCGTAGGCCCAAAAAAAGCAACAAAAAACCGCGGGTTGCGCTGCTTGTTGGATGAAATAAGTGGCGTAGAGTTTGGTATAGAGATGAGTAATGGAATTTTCTTAATTTAAACCGCGAATTAGCGCTTTTTCTGCATCTTATCTGCGAAGAAGTGATTTTTTCAATTTAAGCAAGCCTTTTTCAATATTTTAGCCGCGAATCAGCACTTTTTCTCAATTTCATTCATGAATTAGCGAATTGGTGGAGACTTCTCTCAAATTTTTCTCCATTTTAATTTCGCAAAATTGGCACTAGAACGTACTAGAAGCCGATAAATTGGCATGTTTTCAATTTTAGCCACCAGCCAGTGTTTTTCTCTATTCAATGCCACGTTTTCACATTGGCGCGAGTGGCGAGGCGAATAGCGAGCGCGAATGTGTAACCGGGCTCTCGCCACTCGTCTTGTTACTCGTGGCATTCGCCTCATGCCGCGTTTACACATTCGCGCTCGCTATTCTCTTCGTTATTCGTCCCATTCGCCTCGTCACTCGTGGTAGCGGTTTCACATTCGTGCGAGTGACGAGACGAGTGGCGAGGCGAGAGACGAGTGGGCCTGTTACACACTCGCCTACTAGCTCGCGCGAATAAACTGGCGAACATCTAGAGTGAGTCAAAGGCCAATTATTTCGAGTTCGATAAAAAGAGAAAAAAGATGGACGGACAGGAAATTTTCGATGTTGGGTTTCAAGTCTTCGATTGGTTTTTGTAACCTTGAAGCCATTTGAGCCCACCCATCATTCACTTTGGCCGAAGAAGACGTTCGGCAACAAAATGAGTCAATTTTGGAAGCACTGCGCACCCAAAGCGCGGTTCTCGGGCAACAAGTAGTGCTCCACGGCCCGACCGACGTACCACAACATGATACTCGTTCTGACACACACTCGGTGCACTTTGACACATTCGACGAAGAACAAGAATTCTTCAAGTCCTACCGTCAAAGGCTGGAGCATTTCTTTGAACTCCGCAACATTCGCGGAACTTCACCGGCCAATGAAACGCTCAAAGCTCGAATCGAACGCTCTTGGAGCGAAATATTACACTTTTCTTGCAAGCCTCACGTCACCAGATCTGCCGTCATCGAAGACTTGTGACGAGTTGATAACAACACTTGAGAAACAATTGTGCCCAAAATCCAACGTGCATACGGAACGGCACAAATTCCTATCTCGCTTCCAAAGGAATGGTGAAACTGTTTCTCAGTACTTATCTGGACTAAAAGAATTGGGCGTCTCATGTAACTGGACATGTCATAACGATAGCTGCAACAGAACCATTCAAAGCATTCTGCAAACATTCGGGAGCAAATTCTCCAAAAGGAAGACACACTAGACCTCGAAAAATCGGTAGAAATAGCTCTAGTTATGGAAGCTGAGAAACGGCAGAATTATTTGTATACATCTCCAGACAGTGAAATCCACGAAGTTAAAAAAATACAAAATCAAACACATTTTGTTTCCAAGTCTTCACAATCGGACAAAAAACGTGATATGCTCGACCGCCTGGGGCTTTAAAACGTATGCTTGTCTTGTGGACGAGACAACCACCGAACAAGGAATTGCAAGTCTAAAAGAAATCTCCGGTGTGACGCCTGCGGAAAACCCGGACACATAAAAAAAGTTTGTTTATTACAACAGAACCGAACCAATCAAGTCATAGAGTCCGAAAAAAGTGACGCATCCGACGACCAGTGACTTCACCTTTAACAAGGTAACCAATATTATCAACATTAATTGTTCGGGAAACCTAAATGATAAACCTTTTATGGCCTTAGTCCGAGTAGCAGGAAGTTCTCATCGGTTCGAAATTGACAAAGGCAGCCGTGTAACTTTATTGTCAGCAACAAATTTCAAAAAACTTAACATTAAGGTAGAGCTCACACCTTCTAAAATCGGGTCCCTATTATCTACCAGGGAAGACGAAGCCATGGGAATCTGTACGTAGTGAAACAAGACTTCTCCTCCATTCTTGGGAGGGAATGGATTAGAAAATTGAAAATAAACTTGCAAAATGTAAATAATATACAAAATTCAGCTGATCCCGACACCAGCACAATTCAGTCTGTTATTACCGAGTTAATGGCGAAGTATAATGATGTTTTTGAGCCAAGAGTTGGTCTTCTTCCTAATTTTAAGTGTTCCCTGAGACTTAAAGCCAATGCTGTTCCTGTCTTCATGAAGCCAAGACCAGTACCTTACGCACTTCTCGAAAAAACCAAAAAAGAAATAGAAAATCTCGTTTCACAAGGAGTCTTGGAAAAAGTTGACAAGTCGGAATGGGGAACTCCTCTAGTCTTAGTTCCTAAGTCCGATCAGTCTATTCGAATTTGTGCGGATTATAAAGTCACTCTAAATCCGCAACTTCAAGACACCCGTTATGCAATACCTCGAATAGAAGATTTATTCAATAAACTTAATGGAGGGAATTACTATTGTGTTCTTGACCTTTATAAGGCATATTTACATGTCGAATTGGACGAAGCGAGTCAGCACTACGCCGCTGTATCGACGCCCTGGGGAACTTATAAGGCTAAGCGTTTATTCATGGGTATCAAAACAGCTCCAAAAGAATTTCATAAAGCAGTAAATCAAATAGTAGCAGGTTTGGAAGGAACAGTTGCGTATTTCGACGATTTTTTAATCCAAGGGCTGGAGAAATGTCTTCAAACACTTAGAAAATATGCACTGAGAAAAATCCGGTGGCCCGATGGTTTCGGAAGTGAACCGAAGAACGTCATCGGGTCAAAAGCCACCCGATGAAGTAATTCTTCGTCCATATTCGAGCTGATGCGGCGAAGAATCCACTCGAAGAATGGATCAATTTTCTGCGACTCGATGTTCAGATCTGTTCGAACCGTCCTTAGTGCTGAAGCTAACAGAACTCATCGGCTCACTTCTTTTTTCAAGTTGAAACTATCTGATGGGTTCGTTTACTTTCTTTGCTAAGAACCGATGAGAAATAGCCTGATGCTTTTGTCCGAACATCGTCTGAAAACGTTAAATCATGGAGTGAAGTAAAGAAGATTCGATTGATTTCAGCTCGATGACTTGACTGGTAATGAAAAAATGAAATGAAAAAAAAAACTGGTGGTTCGAACAAATAAGGATAAGTTCCTAATGCAATTGGCCTGATGGAGTTTTGATTAATCGATGAGGTTTTTTGCCTGGTAAAATTCGGCTGAAGTGAAATAATTGCAGGTATATTTTATGCAACCCTGCGTCCAGTATTCCGTTGATCCAGAAGTTTTCTTCTGCTTAAAAGCTGGCTCGCGCTTCTGGAAAAATATAATTAATTTGACATCTCATCGTGTCAATTCACTTTCCCATCGGTCGATTTCCTTGTACGAAACGATAAACTAACTTCTTCCATCCAATGCTTTAAAAAAAAAAAAAAAAAAAAAAAAAAAAAAAAAAAAAAAAAAAAAAAAAAAAAAACGCTGACGGTGCTTTCATTCCAAGAGTTTTTATGGAGAACTTCTGCATCGTTCGAATCTACCCTTAAGAAAAAAGTCGCTAGGATCATTTTGAACCGATGGGGGTCAATGGAGGGGCACAACGTTCACGTTTCGAGCCATTTTTCTTCGCTAAGGCCTATGACATACTGGGCGGTTTGCCGCGAGCGGGAAACCGCGCGCGGTTTTTTCCCGCGCCGCTCAGTATGTCATCTAGTTGCGGTTGCCGCGAAGTAGTGAGGAGAGAGAGGAATGACCTAGGGAGAAAATTATTTGTCCACGAGTCCTCGTAGGTTCATTGGTGTTTAAAGCATCTCAATGATGGACAACTTAACAAAGGTTGCGGTAGTATGCGCTTGTGAGGCTGAAGGTCTATTAGGTTCCACGAAAAAAAAAAAATCGGAGGTATTTTGTCCACCCGTACAAAATACAAAAATGAATAAATGCCAGAGCCAACCACCGTTAAAAAATCACAACTTTAAACATCACAACAATAAACGTTAAAAATCACAACTTCCATTCTTTTCCTCGAAGAATTAACAGAAAAAGAACCCAGACAATAAAACCGCGTGCGGGAAACCGCGCCAGTATGTCATTGCTCATAGACGGGCCCTTGCTCTCCTCTAGAAAAAGCACCGCTCGACCGCCGCGGGAAGAAAAAACCCGCTGGCATGTCGCGGGAGAAAAAATACCGCGGCGCGGCAAAAAACCGCAGCTAGGCGCGGTTTCTTCAGTATGTCATCTCTCACCGTAACTCCACTGTTTGCGGGAAACCGCCCAGTATGTCATAGGCCTAACGAACGCATTGATGTGTTGAGTGCTCGTGTATGTGCATGCAGAAATTTCCCACAGCGGCCCCCTTTTTCTGGCTCTCGACTCCACCTTTCTCGTTCATCACGTGTTCAGTTGGTGAGTACCTGTCTACTAATACTAGCAGTTTATCGCATGCTATAATTTTTCATTATGTATTTCAATTATGTTTCCGATACTTTCTATGAATCCGCTTCGTGATTTTGGTAATTGTTTAATTAATTGAGTATAACATTCTATATAGCTTCGTGATTTTGTTTGAACGTTTCGTTTGGTTCAGAATTCACAAACTATTCGTTGTAACTCCCCTCCACTAATCAACTTTTTCGAGAAATTTATAGATAGTAATCGAAGTCCTTTCTAACATCTAATTTTTCAGCTGAATTTAGAAGCGCTGGGATAAACAAGTGAAGTTTGGCGATTTTTTAAAAATTGCATTCCTATATTACCCCCTTACCATTTTTTAAAATAAATGTCTTTGGAGATTAATGAAGTTTGTTGGGTTAGTTGGTGAATTTTGGCAATTTTTATTCAATTTTCATCCCCTATTTTCACCCCCCCCCCCTTGAACGATTTGGCTCAAATGGAATACCAGCCGAGGTCTTTGACTATTGATTTTTGGGTCAAAGCTCATTCCCATAAATTAATTTCTTCGAGAGTTATAAAAGAGAGTACTAAAAATAAAACTGGCGTAATTTTCGTAATTGGCGGGAATTCATGAAAAAATATGAAATGTGTCATATCTCGGAAACTAAGCGGAATTTCCAAAAACGCCAAATAGTTATTTTGATCACAAATGATGTGCCCCAAATAACTAATTCTATGAACACCCCATATAGAAGGTGCTCTATGAATGTATACGGGTTTATGCGAATTTTCGAACCGTCCAAATTTTACTGTTTCTATTGCCAGGCCCCTTTTTTGATTTCAAGCATGTAATTTAATGCAAATGTCGTATTGATATCTCCGTAATGGTGAAAAATTGCGATTTGTAATCAATTTTTGAAGATTCTCTTTTTTGGTGAGATGAGTGCAGCTTTTGAAACCCATTATTTCTTGGAATCCTAAATTTTCAGCCCTCAAATTTTCACCCAAAAGAAGGAGGGTTGCGTTTTGACAATATATTGAGGTGATACGGGAGAAAAGTGGATGATCTATGCCCCCCCCCCATAATCACTATTGCACGCCTGTTCAACCAATCGATTTTTGTTTTTAAAATCAATATTGACTTTTTCACCACAAGGCAATATGAACTAGAGTCGAATAACAATCTTCAGTACTAGTACTCTCCCTTCTCGATTAGGCCGCTCCTGCAATATCAAGCCCAAAGTTCAATGTCGGTTTTGGTTCAGTGTCGAATTTTCACGATCGACTTGACTTTTAGTGAATAATAATTTAAACTATTGCAGAACAGGGAGGATTTGATTCACAAGACGATCTATTTAGTTGTGTTGACGTTGAGAGCGTGGACACACCTGCTGTCACTCAGCTTTTCACGAAAAGCATCTTCCATTTGCGTTTCCGAAAAGGAATACTGCAGCATTGCAAGACGCGCAGTGAGCAGGTGAATTTTTGACAAATCGAAATTGCACAGAAAAAAATCTACTATTTTGTTGTTTTCAAAGAATACTGCAGACAATTGGGCTCCCTCCGGTTCAGCAGACATATCTTGTCATTCCACTGAGCCCACAGACTCGACGTCATCGTTGAATTCAGAGCTGGGACTTAACCATGATTTAGAATTCCCTATCGTGGGTGATTTCCCACAATTCGTGAGAATAAAACACTTACTTGTACTTGGATAATGAATGTAATCAGTTTTATTTCGAGTGCACTCGATTTTCAACAATAGATTTCAATGACCATTTGTTTGCGTACGAAGTTGAGGACATGCGGGAAAAATGTTTTTTCACCCACTCGCTTATTTCCGAATTCCCCTTCCCCAATACTTTCTGTGCCTTGGATAATAACAAAATGTACGTTGTACTCCGAAATTCAATAGACTAATTGTACAATAGCAGCAGAAAATGTATTGTAATTTATCGCATATTGCTTTGTATATTAATGATAATAATATTAAAAATCATAATAAATGTTTTGAGTGGAAATGCTGAGTTGGAGAGGTACGATTGGTCGAGGAAATACATGCGAAACTCCCCCTGAAGACTCTACTCCACGGCCCACGAAACTAGTTCCTGCGTATCTCACGCAAGGATTGCACCGATTTTCATGACTTCATGATTATTTTGCATTATTCCATTTCCAGGCTTTGGCCTGATCATCGGTCCGAGTTCTCACCCGATGAACATTCCTCGGTCTACTCCACGGCCCGCGAACCGAGTTCATGCGTATCTCGCGCTAGGGTGGACCGATTTTCACGAATCTTTTTGCATTTTTCTACAAATAATGGTACTTAGGGCGAATACACAACGGCTTTAAAAAAAATCCATCAATTTTAGTAATTTTATTTTACTTGTTTTAACAATTCAAACACAATTATTAAATTGAAGGACTACTTTTTCATCAAGTCGTTTCCTAATCGCCCTTGCTTTAATTATTTGAAGAAAAATGCAAAATTATTCGTGAATATCGGTCCACCCTAGCGCGAGATACGCATGAACTCGATTCGCGGGCCGTGGAGTAGACCGAGGAATGTTCTTCGGGCGAACAATAGAACCGATGATCAGGCCAAAGCAAACCGAGGAATGTTCATCGGGCGAACAATAGGACCGATGATCAGGCCAAAGCAAACTGAGCAATGTTCATCGGCTGAGAACTCGGACCGATGATCAGGCCAAAGCAAACTGAGGAATGTTCTTCGGGCGAACAATAGGACCGATGATCAGGCTAAAGCAAACCGAAGAATGTTCATCGGGCGAACAATCGGACCGATGATCAGGCCAAAGCAAGCTGAGGAATGTTCATCGGGTGAGAACTCGGACCGATGATCAGGTCAAAGCAAACTGAGGAGTGTTCATCGGGTGAATAATAGGGCCGATGGTCAGGCCAAAGTGAACCGAGGAGTATTCATCGGGTGCATCCAAAGTCTGATGAATTGGCACGATGATCGGTTCAACATGTACCGATAGCATTCATCGGGTGAAAACCCTAAAGGCCATTTCGACCTGATCATCGGGCATTATGATTTTGACCCGATGGTCGGGCGAATATTGACCCGATGAAGGCCTTTATTTCTCTCAGTGTGGCCTTCATGTTAATAAGTCTAAGGGCCGTATTCATAGACGTCACTCAAGCTGAGTATTCACTTAAGTGGCTTCAAATCGGTCGTTCTGATAAGTGAGTCATCTGTTTTGAATCGAAATAAGTAAATCATGGAGGTAGGAACAAGTGGAGGGAGTGAAACGCATTTTTCGTGAAACTGGTCGCCATTACTATACACACCATCTGTTATCAGGCCTCACCAAACAAAAACATCGACAATTTGATACTTGATCAGTGAAAAAGTAATAAATTCCCCTCCCGTCCTCTCGTCCTCACTAGGTGAATGATAACAGTGGGTGTGTAATGGCGGATAAACCGGATTCACATGTTTCTACATTAAAAAAGCCTTTCTCTCTCTCCACTTGTTCCTACCTCCATGAAGTAAATACTCTACTCAAGTGACGACTATGAATACGGGCCTATATGTTAAGTTCTTCAAAAAAGAGGTAAAATATTTGGGACATTTAATAAGTAGTCAAGGCTTGTCCAAGTGCTCAGACAAAATTGACGCAGTGACGAAGACCTCACCACCAACTAACGTGGATGAACTGCGATCATTTTTAGGATTAGCTTTATATTATTCTAAGTTCATTCCTCACAGTTCTTCCATTCTTCACCCCCTTAATAAGCTCTTGCAGAAAAACGTACGATTCAAGTGGACTCCTGAGTGTCAAAAGGCCTTTCAAGAAATAAAAAAAGAAATTTCCAGTGAACGTGTTCTTGTCCCGTTCAACTCGAATTTACCGGTAACTCTGGCAACGGATGCCAGTCCTTATGGTCTTGCCGCAGTATTGTCGCACATTATAGACGGAGAAGAGCGTCCCATTTCTTTTGCATCAAGGACATTAACGAAAAGTGAATCCAACTACAGCTAATTAGATCGCGAAGCGACAGCTGTTTTTTGGGCATTTAAAAATTTTTATCATTATCTATACGGCAGAAAATTTACTTTAATTGTTGACAACAAGCCTCTAGAACAAATTTTTCACACCAATGATACCGACACGCAATAGTGCCAAGTCAACACCAGAACAGACCGGGCTTGTGCGACATCTTTCTCCAGGGGACCGAGTGCAAGCAAGGAATTACCTTGGAACAGCCGTTTGGAAATTCGGTTCTGTCATTAGACGTCTCGGTCTACTTCACTACCTTATAAGACTAGACTCAGGACAAGAAATTAAAAGGCACATAAATCAAATACTCAAAACAGAGGTAAAGTGAAGGAATCCACGGTACGGATCTCAACGTCTAAGTGCCGGAGACTGTCGTATCCAAACAAATGTAACCAATGCGACAAGTTCATTTTCATTTTAAAAAGAAAACATATTTTTACTATGATTATTCAGTTGTTCAACAAAACAATAAAAGTCAACCTAATTCTTATTTGGCAATCGTACTTATTTCGTGAAATACAACACTGTAGTAGAAGAACTTTAGTCACTGCGAGATATTGTGTGATTGATTTATTAGTTTGAAATATGGAGTGGACTAATGAGCAAGTGTTGGCGTTTCTTGATGTTTATGAAGGTCTCCCAGTAATTTGGGACCCGAAAAATCCCTGTCATAAAAAAAATAAAAAAAGTGAATGATGCGTGGGCTCCTGTTTCTAAGTTCCTGTTCGTCCATCTTTTTTCCCTTTAAGTTTCAATTAATTCTAGCCGAGAACAGCGACTTTTCTCTTCTCTATTTTTGTCGCAAACTTGGCTTCAGGAGTCGTGAACTGACTTTGAATTTCTTCAATTTCACGCTTGAATCAGTGTTTTTCAAAATTTGAGCTTTGAATTAGCACATTTTCGCGATTTTATCCGCAAGTTAGTGATTTTTTTTCAATTTTAGCCGTGTTTTAGCGCTTTTTCTCAATTTCAGCCGCGAATTCGCTACTTTCTCCACTTTTACCCATTATTTATCGGTTAGCGCTTTCTCTCTACAATATAGCTACAATGACGCTGCCGCAGAAACTACGAATTAGAGTTACCACTAGTGCGGGGGGTTGAAAATATGAGGTACCCCGAATTACCCGAAAATCCCTTATTTTTCTATATACGTATAATAGGACCCGATTAATAACCCGATTGACTTCTGGTTAACTGCCAATCGGGTAAAATTACCGAATTTGCAACATCCATCCTTCAACCTGAAACCCTGCAGCTTTACCCTACCGTTCATTTCTTCTCAAATCACACAGATGTGTAAAAAACTCGAAAGTGTTTTGTCACTGTTTTTTTCATGGATATTCTAAGCAGAGAGGGTTATAAGGGTGTATAAAACAGATGTACCCCCCCCCCTCCCACGTTGTGCACACGAATGGTGATGAACGAATTGAATGAAATCCCGCAGACAATCGAAACTCGTTTTTTTTTGTGTGTGCGTATTTATACCGCAGCTTCCTCGTATGTTGAGCTCCTTATTAATTATACCTGTAATCATTACTACTTTACCAACCCCTAGGAAGAATAATTCATCCGGTCATTATGGAGGTGAATAACAGATGAGACGCTTGGTACAAATGTATAGTTTTGGGAATACACGTATACTCACCGAAGGTGCTTAAGGGATGAGGATTGGAGGGGGGGAGTTGAAGGCAAAGCATATGGCATTGACAAGAAACCTGTCATTAACAATCAGTTATGCTAAAAAGAATAATAATATACGGGTTGGTTAATGAGAAAATGTTCATGAAGATAAAAATGTGTATAAATATGAACATTTTTTGTTTAATGTTTTCTAAGCTTTTCGTGCCTTAAACACTACAGCTATCATCGTAAACCTCATTTCGTGACTTTTCTTACAGACAGCGAGGAGAAATAATCCAGCGCTAATCCTTAAGAAGAAAAAAATGCACAAGGAGGCGTGGTTTTCCACCCACGACGCTGTCATAGCAACCTTTCTCCACCTACGCCAAGTACTCACCATTTTATACGCGTTCCTTCTTCCCCTCCCGTCCACTCATAATGGTATAATCTTATCGCCATTATACTTTCTTTCACAATGAGTCATTTAGGCGACGAGAATTTCAATTGAAAAATGAATATGCATATTCAAAAGAAATGACACATTTCCATTGATTTCACTTTCACATTTATGGCTTCAACAAACAATTTATTTAAAGGTTTTCTATGAAGGACAATAGTATTTACACGACTCGCCTGTTGACAAGTGTCTTGGGAGCACACAAAACCCCCCCACACGGATTTTGGCATAGAACCAAAAACCGAACCTATTGTCCATTGAACAAAACACGGTAAATATTTAAGCTATTTTCAAGGGACACCCCCTCCCCACACTCTCGCCCCTCTCAACACCCCTTCACACTAACTATAAGAGAGATTATACTCTCTTTGTATAGATGTACATCTTCGAAAAGGACATCCATCTTTCGAAAGGTCTCCCCTGCATTGTTGTGCCTGACCACACTCTCTCTCGCTGGTCACCCTCCTTTTTATTAACAATCATCCCTCGACCCCCCATCGGAGTTTTGAGCTTTATCTCCCCACCCATTGATGTTCCTGACAATCTCACCCACCACTCGCTCACCCTCTCCCGTCCTAGAGGCTGAGTCGTGAAATATCTGTTAGGACAAGTGACCCCTTAGGACTATATTGTGAATTGCTTTGTAAATAAAAGAAAGGAGTCACATGGTTTTGAAATGATAGGTGATAGATGTTCTCATAGCCACATCAGTAACAGAAATCAATGAATCCCACGGTTAATAATAAATTGAAATCTTCAAAAACTTCGGTTTAGAAAAGTGCAGCATACGTCCTATATATGTATAAAAGTGCAAAAGTTCAGCTGCTTTTAATAGGAATAAACAAAAGGGAGGTCCTCTCGGCATCGCATCTGCAAAAACGGCGCTTTATTGTCTTTCATAATTCGATTATGATCTCCATTATTTTTGTTAATAAACAATCACCGGGTTAGGTGTAAATAACTCCGCGGGGAGGTCGAATCACCGCCTCTTCTTTTACGCTTCAACAGCCGCATTAACAGCCAGAGCCGCGTGCGGATTCTGAGCTCTGTTTTTATAGTGAAAAAGGGCGAGAAGAAGGGGTTTCTTTGTCATTTTCAATTCGAGTTGAATAGAAGGAACGACGTTTAAGTTTACCCTCCTCCCCTTCACCCACCAATTATCAAAGGTTTGGCGACGAAGGGTTAAAAACCCCAACGCCGTTTTTATTTATCTCTCCCCGATTTCCACCCTTTTCAATCGTTTTATATATTCTATTTTTAACCCTTACCCTCCCTTTGCTAATACCTTAAGAAAGAACACGCCCACTTCCTTCTTCTGGAAGAATAAACCGTTCATGGCAACTCATAAATTGTTAATTAGACAGTACAATAGCTGAGGTTCGTCTTGCAAGAGGAAGTTCGTCTAAATATGACAATACAAAATTCATTGGTGATTTTACTCTGTTCGCTGAATGTGACCAAAATCTTAACAATTTTCTCGTCTATATCATTAGGCTTCGAGTCATGCAGAGTGTTTTCGAGCGGCGCGACAACTATAAAGGCAACTTGCCCCCTGTCATTTAAGCCTCATCAGGGGGGTGCCGCCCCCTTGATCAAGTGTCCTACCTCACCGTTTTTAAGGGAAACTATGGTAGTGGGAGGGAAAGGGTGGGTTAGGAGAGGCTTGATCATCTTCGGCCTCCTGATCCAAAATACTTCCGCCGCCGCTGAAAAGCGCCAATTCTTGGTTTCTGGAAGCAAAGGCTAAAATCGAGAAAAAAATCGCTAATTCCTGGCTAAAATTGAAAAAACCGCTAATTCACAGATAAAATTAGGAAAAAGCGATAATTTGCGATTAAAATGGAAAAAAAAGCGTCAACTCGTGAGGTTTGTGCAGGCAAATTCGGCTTAAGTCACGAAAAGCGCTAAGCCATAGCTTACAGTAGAAAAAAAAGCTCCTTCACGGCTGAATTTAAGTAACACGGAAATTCGCGGCTTTAACAGAGAAAAAACTCTAAAAATTGCGGATAAAATTGAGAAAAGGCACTAATACGCCGATAAATCGGAGGGAAAGAGACAATTCAAGGGTTTTTTGGCGGCGAATTCGGCTTAAATAGAGAAAAATCCCTAATTTCTCGTTAA
Organism: Corythucha ciliata; assembly: GCA_038030265.1. Classification (NCBI taxonomy): domain Eukaryota; kingdom Metazoa; phylum Arthropoda; class Insecta; order Hemiptera; family Tingidae; genus Corythucha; species Corythucha ciliata. Next base: position 7,605,422 of record CM075938.1, read on the forward strand.
AAGCGAAAATTGCGCTTATTTGCTGGCAAAACAAAAGAAAAAAAACTAAAATTCGTGGTTCCTGGAGGCAAATGCAGTTAAAATCAAGAAAAAGCGCTTATTGTGAAAGTGAAAAAGAAACAAAAAAAAAAAACGATAATTCCTAGCTAAAACAAGGAAAAATCTTTTATTTGCGGCTAAAATGGAGAAAAAGCTTCAAATCGTAGTTTGAGGAGGCCAATTCGGCTAAAGCCACGAAAAGCGCTAATTCATAGCTAAAAGTGCAAGAAAAAGCTCATTGTTCACGGCAGAATTTAAGAAACGCGGAAATTCGCGGCTAAAACAGAGAAAAAGCTCTATAATTTGCGGATAAAATTGATAAAAGGCACTAATTCACGGTTAAATGGGTGGGGGGGGGAGGAGCGAAAATTCAAGAGGTTTTTGGTGGCGAAATCGGCCGAAGAAACAGACCGACAGACCGACGGCATGCCAAAAACCACTTTTTTCAATTTTTTTGAGGTTGTACATTACGAATGTGATGTCGGACTCGATTTTTTTCACGAACACCGCACTTCCATTCCTGTAGGGAACATGGAAGTAAAAAGCCCTAATTTCTAGTTGAAAGCGAAAAAAAACCTGCTAATTCATAGCTGAAATTGATAAAAACGTAAATTCGCGGCTAAAGCGGAAAATTAAAGAGCTCGAATTCGCGGATAAAAATAGAAAAATGCACTATAATTCGCCTTTCTAATTAAAGTAAAGTGCTAATTCATTGTTGAAATCACCAAAAATTGCGCTTATTCGCTGGCAAAACATCAGGAAAAAACGAAAATTCGCGGTTCCTGTAGGCAAATGCGGTTAAAATCAAGAAAAAACGGTAATTCATTGCTAAAAGTGAAAAAACTGCTAACGCGTATAGCTAAAATTGCGAAAACCTGGGGTGGAAAAGAGTAAAAGGGGAGGCTTGATCTTCGCCCCCCCCCCCCGTAAAAGGGGAGGCTTGATCTTCGCACCCCCTGGCCCAAAATACTTTCGCCCCCACTGAAAATTGTCAATTCCTGGTTCTGTAAGCAAATTTGGCTAAAATCTAATGAAAAAGCGCTTATTCCTGGCAAGAAAGTGAAAAAAAAAAAAAACGCTAATTCGTAGCTAAAATTAAGAAAAATTGTTGATTTACGGCTAAAACGGAGAAAAAGCTTCAAATAGCGGTTTGAGGAGGCCTATATTCGGCAAAAGTCACGAAAAGCGCTAATTCGTAGCTAAAAGTTAAAAAAAGCTCATTATTCACGGCTTTATTTATAAGAATCGCGGAAATTCGCGGTTAAAACAGAGAAAAATCACTATTATTTGCGGATAAAATTGAGAAAAGGCGCGGTTAAATGGGGGGCGGGGGGAAAAAGCGAAAATTCGAGGTTTTTGGGGGGGGCGAACCACTGGGGTGGAAAAGAGTAAAAGGGGAGGCTTGATCTTCGCCCCCCCTGGCCCAAAATACTTTCGCCCCCACTGAAAATCGTCAATTCCTGGTTCTGTAAGCAAATTTGCCTAAAATCTAATGAAAAAGCGCTTATTCCTGGCTGGAAGTGAAAAAAAAAACGCTAATTCGTAGCTAAAATTAAGAAAAATTGTTGATTTGTTGCTAATTCGTAGCTAAAAGTGATAAAAAGCTCATTATTCACGGTTTTATTTATAAGAATCGCGGAAATTCGCGGTTAAAACAGAGAAAAATCACAATTATTTGCGGATAAAATTGAGAAAAGGCGCGGTTTAATGGGGGGCGAGGGGAAAAAGCAAAAATTCGAGGTTTTTGGGGGGCGAATTCGGCTGAAGTAGAGAAAAAGCCTTAATATAGTTAAAAGCTAATTCATAGCTAAAATTGATAAAAACGTAAATTCGCGGCTAAAGCTGAGAAATAACTCTAAATCGCGCATAACAATTGAGAAAAGGCACTAACCATCACCATTCAAAATTTTTAAAAACGCTAATTCATCGCTAAAACTGAAAAACTGCTAATTCGTCGTAGCTAAAATTTCTAAAAACATGAATTTGCTGTTGAAGTAGGGGAAAAGCACTGAAATTCGCGGATAAAAATTGAGAAAAGGCGCTGTGTTCATAAAACTCACTTTAAAATTGGGAAAAGCGCAAATTCGCGGTTTAAAATGGAGAAAAAGCGTTTGATTTGCGTCTAAAATAGAGAAAAAGGGCCAACTTGCGGTTTGCGGAGGCAAATTCGGCCAAAGTCATGAAAAGCGCTAATACCTGGAGAAAAAGGCGGCGCCTGAAGTAGACAGTAGAGCAGCGGGGGATCGCGGTTAAAAATTTAGAATAGGAACTAATTCGCGGTTAAAATTGAGAATCAAGGGGCCAATTCGCGGTTTCTGGTGACAAATTCGACTATAAATTATAATCATAAAGCGCTAATTGATGTGGCTACGAGTTGAAAGAAAAATGCTATTTCGCGAGGCTGAAATAGAGAGAATCGTAATTATGCGGCTGAGTTGTGAAGAAACTCTAATTCTGCAGTAAAAATTGAGAAAATAGGGTAATTTGGCGGATATAATTGAGACAAAGCGCTATAATTCATAGTTTGAATTAATACAATTCGGCAATACGTGGTTTTTATAGATGTGACTTCAGCCAAAATTGAGAAAAAGATGTACCTATTTAAGACGTTCTGGCTGACTAGCCATTTTCGTGCGATTTTATTAAAAAAGATCCTGATTTGGACAAAAAATGGCTGATCGGAATTTTTTTGGGGCATTAGTACTTAGTAGGCTTCCTTCCCTACGGATACATGGAAGTAAAAGCAATTTCGGGGTATTGTTCACAAAAACTTCAACTTTAATATCCCCACCGCGTTTAAACCTTTGACGCGTATAAACCGCGTTAACCATAACAAGTTTACAACGTGGATATGCGCCCCACAAAATTAGTTATCTGAGGATCTCAGGTACACCCAAGGTTACACGTTACACTATACAATTTATAGACACACATCGTGAAGATGAGCGAATTTAATTAATCATTCGACAATGCTTTCAACGCTATCATTCTGTAGCGGAGATGGAACCTTTGGGCCAAAGGGCCTATATAATATCCCCTGGTATACACAACGTATATAGAAATCTTGCTAATTAATCAAACGCTCAATAGGCGGCTAACGACGTCACGTGTCAGGCGCGTGCATTTGTCACGCGTTTGAAGTAATGGGGAATTGAAGAAAACACTATGCATCAAGTTCGATTCCCCCCTTTTTGATCTCTCCCGTATAGAAAAAAAAAGTAAGAATTGTTTTTCAAATGTCTCGGGGACAACTTCTGTGTAAATGCACCTTCGGAGGGCCAAGGTGAAAAAATAGGGACTTATTGATTGTTGTACAATGATCTAGCGACCGCGTTTAATTGATGTTTGGTCGCGGAAAACTATTATTCCAAGGGAAATTGCCTCGTTTTTGAAAAAGAAAAAAAAAACATTAATCTTTCATGTCTTTCCATGGAAACTTTTGTTTGCCCCTGTTCAAGGGGAAAAGTTTTCTCTCTCTGCGCCTTTCTTTTTGTGAATTGTGACCTATACCTAGAATAATAAAATGCTATACAGGACTTGAAGTAAACAGAAAAAATATTAAATGAGTTCACCTACCAATTGGGACCTGTAATTAAACGCGCCCTATAGATGTAGTAATAACTGTACTAATACCGTGTCTGTATACGCACGCACATTCGAAAATGGTGCACGGTACCTAGCTCCTGGGGACACGAAAATTGGGGGCTTGTCTGGTGGTACATAATCAAAAAATTAAGATTGGCACTCTAAAGTTGAGAAACGTCGATAGCCGAAAAAAAAAACCCACTGAATGAAGTTTTGCTCACTAGCGTAGTTTGAAATGACAGTTTTTCTTAGCGATCCTTTGTGTCTCATAAGTCATCTTAAACAGTTGAGCCAAAAATAATGACGAGTAATATACACGCCCTTTTCAATCAAAGAACGAAAGCCTACGAAGATTAAAAAGACAGGGGCTTTCACCCATGACCCATGACGGCAATACTGCACAGTGTAAAGAGGGGTTTATGCTGAAGCGACTGCAGGGGTTTTTAACGCTCGTCACCCTAACCTACCGCCCCCCCCCGCACAACCATCAGCGCTGACAGCAATCGGTGCCTAACCATAAATAGTCGGCACTCATTCAACGTCAACCAAACGAAGTCTGGGTGATGATGGGGGAGGGGGTGGAAGTCTCGTTAACGATATTCCACCCGCGGTTTTATTTCATCCCTATGTGTAGTATACCACCAAGCGTCAAGCAATAACTTGGGGTGAGCTTTACAGAGATGAGGGTGACAAATCTAGATCCCTGAGAGTTTAATCTAATTTTCTTTCAAGACCTTTGCTAATAGATTACCAATCAGGGGGTATTTGATTTAAAAGGGGGGGGGGGGTCTTTTGTGAAAATATAAGGGGTGCGGTGGATTTGTTTTCATTCATTCCCTTGTTAACTACAACACACACTTGACTTTTCACGATTTGGGGAGGGGGCCGTTAATTCAATAAGAGCTTTCATTGGAGGATGGAAAACATAAAGGCTATAAAAAATGCAACAATGCCGGCGAATTCGCCGTTCAATTAGTTCTCCCCACGATTCCGGCATTTTTGACCTCCTCATCGGCTCGTTTTAAGGGGCCACACGCTTTTCCCTGCGGACAGCGGCCACGCGATCGACAAGTATACAAGAAAAAGCATCGATACAAAAAAATCGGTCGTAAATTCGCAACCAGCAACTGTTGGGGCCTGGGGGTGGGGGGGATTGTCCGTGGGCTAATAACTCTCGTCCAGCTCGGATCAAAACACTCAAAAAGCTCAAATTCCTGAGGGGGGGGGGGGTTAGAAATGGCTAAAATGGAAAATTGGACGAATCCACGTATAACTATAAGAGAAGGGTCAACAGATTTTGCAGATTTTGCCGCAGATGCGGCTTGAGGGAAAATTTTACGTATTTTAGTTTTCGTTTGACAGTTATGCATGCGTATAGTTGGATTAACGATAGTATGTACTTCGTCAGCCCGGACTTTTCCAGCATTAGAGGAATTTCTAGATACAATTCACGTAATTCTATATAGGGCCGATTCAAAGAGATACAAGAAAAAAAAAAAAAAAAAACTGCTGAGAACGTAAAAAGCTTAAAGCATCCCTCGTCGAGAAAAAGTATACTGTGGAGACTGAGGGGTGTTTGGGTTCCGCCTTTGTCCTGTACCCATAGCACCCTTTCGGCTTTGCATTTCAAATGTTTACCCCTACCCCCACCCGCCCCTCGCTGCCGCTATTACTGTACAACCGAAGCTTCCTTCAACCCCTAAAAGCATCAAAGTCGACCAGAATTACAGCTACCCAACCCCTTTTCCAAGTCCCGCTCTCGCTTTACCCTCTATTTAAATTCGCTCGAGTGACAACCTCAACCCCCCCGCTCCCTTTCTAAATTCCCGTCACACCCCGCTTCATCATCCCCAACACTCATTCCACCTTGCCCACTTTTCAAATTGTCTCTCTTTGCCTCCTCTGTCTTCTGATTGTAATTGTCTTTTTGGATCGATGATGCCGACGATGATGATGATCCGGCCAATGAATTACATTCCCCCCACCCACCCAACCACGGATGGTTGTGGATGGTGGAATAGTGTTGGAGGGGGGGGGGGTGATGAAGATGATGAGAGAGCTCGTGACTCACGATTGTTTGCCTTTGAATCCCTTACTTGATTAACACCTTCTGTGATCAAAAAGAAAGAGGCCTCGGGAAAAAGGAATAGGGTTGTCAACATCCTGAACTATCGATTTTTATCTTCAAAATTTTGAAGGTGGCTCCTTTTTTACAATCCAATCGACGCAGTTTTCCATGTAAAAAATATTGTGGAGGTGTTGCGGAAATAATTGAACATTTTTATGTCCACATGAAGCTTTCAACACCTCCCCCCCCCCCAATTGCCGAAGAGCCCACAATATCTATCCAATAAATGTTACCGCCGAGACAAAAAGAATGATTCCTGAGTCACCTTTTTCCAATGTATGGCTTGGTTACCTACGTGAAAGGCTAGAATCTGCGGGTTTTACGCCTTTCAATCCTAATTTCACGTAAATTATTTACGTGAGACTTTAACCAATTTCGCGTTTAGTAATAAATGCAATTTATGAAAAATAGAAAAGTAGCCCCAAGGACCCTATTGGTCAGGCTATAAAACTCGCGCCAGTCTCCCAGACGCAACTAATTTGGTCCTAGACGAATAGCCTGGTAATTTAATTAGCCAAATCCTTGCATTTGGACAGGGAAAATGCCTAACTAGCGGACTGTCTATGTGATTTCTAATAGGAAGTCAAACCAGAGAAATCGGATTTTTGAGTGAGTAAAATCCTTGAAATTGGGTTCTGCGGGCAGCAATGCGCAAAATTTCGTATTTCGAAAGGGCCAAACTCATGAAATTGATTTCTTAGAGTACCAAATATGCAAAATTAGGGTTGAAAGGGGTGAAAACCACAGATTCCAACGTTGAATACACGTTGGATATGAGTAGGTAATCTATCGAATAATAAATTTCCAGGTCACTTTGGCACTTTCTAGGACAAAATTGACAATTATTCAGGAGAAAATTGCAAGTTTCTAGGTTGAAATTGCCAGTACTAGGTCGAATTTGCCAGTTTTGTGGGACAAAATTGACAGTATTTGGGAGACAAAATTGACACTTTTAAACGACGAAATCGAACGGCAGTTTTGAAAGACGATATTTACACTAACTTGACAGTTTCTAGGACGAAACTGTCTATTTCCACCGCGAAACTGACAGTTTCAACGACAAAACTGACAGTTTCAACGGCAATACTGACAGTTTCAACTGCAAAACTGACATAGTTTCAACAACGAAATTGGCAGTTTCCACAACATAGAACTGAGAGCTTTCGGAACATAATCGGAAGTTTCGTGGGATGAAATTAGCAGTTTCCCACGGAAAAATTGACAGTTTCGAGGGCGAAAAATTGGCAGTTCATAAAACTTAAGTTAACAGTTTCCAGTACGAAATTGACATTTTTTGAGGGAAGGGGAGTAAACAATCGATAGTTCGAGCCCGTGTTGGCTCATGATGAAAAAATTTTACTCAAATATGGCCACCGGAACTCCGGAAATCGTCAAATTCTGGCCCGGAAAACGCCAAATGAAAATGGCTAAATTTTCACAGGATCGTTTGGCTATAGTTCTAAGGCAAACGCTTGATGGAATACGAAGCTTTGTAGGAGCTCCAAGTTTTTTTGTTTTTTTAAAATGAAATTGACACTTTTCTAGACAAAATTAGCGTAAACTCATAAAATTGCGTCTTCCAACTCGTTAATTTAGTTCCAAAGCTGGATGGCCGTCCCCTACACCGCTAATAGCCTGACGATTAATTACCCCCGAAATTGGAAGTACTGACTAATTGTCCGCGAAATTGAAAGTTATTGGCATTAACTATTACGAAAATGTAAGTTTCGTGTCTTAATTTTAGCAAAATAGCAAGCTGCGGGTCTTAATTTCGGAGAAAGTGCCAGTTTTAGGGCTAAATATTGCGGAAATTGCAATTTTACAATTGTTTTTTTTTAGGCTAGCCGGCCACGACGGACGGCCTTCATAGGCCGACGAGAACGAGACTAATATGACCACACCTATCTATTAACATGTGTTTTAATTGAGAGCAGACGGGTGGAAAAGACCTGCTCCGGTGCCGGAACTCTATGCAAATGGGAAAGACTAAAAAATTTCAACATTCAGGAGGCAAACATCCGCGATATGGCAAATGTCTGGTCATAATATCAGCGAAATTGCAGGTTTAAGGGCCTTTTTTTCTCAGTGTCAGTAATTCGATTCAGCCCACTACCTACTGACATTGAGGAAAATCGCTAATCCGCGGGGCAAATATGCTGTTTCGCGGCTAAAACGTGGAAAAGGCGATAATTTGCTGATAAAGTTGATCAAAAGCAGTATAGTTCGCGACTATAAAATAAAGAAATACTTTAATTCACAGCTGAAATAAAGAAAAATCACTGCAATTAGCGGCTGAAATTAGGGAACGCGCTAATTCTCGGCTGTACAATGAAGAAAAATCGATAGTTCACCAACGACATAAAAAAAAGCGCTCATTCCAAGGACAAAATGTAGAAAAAGCGCTAATTCGCGGCTGAAATTTAGCAAAAACTCCAATTCCTGGGGCTTAAAGTAAAAAAATCGCTAAAATTGAAAAAAAAAAAAGCTCTGATTCGCTTAAACAATTGGGAAAAAACGCTCATTAGCGGCTAAAAATCAAGATAAACGTTATACAGGGTGTTAAGCGCCTCGATGGTGTAATGGATACAATACTCGCTTCGTAACCCAGCGGGCCTGGGTTCGAATTCAGCTATTGCCCATTATACTATAAGGCTGCGGCGAGCTGTGACACGGCTCACTCGGCTTCTTGTGGGCGTTCACGGCGGTGTGCGTATGACAAACCGCGCATCGACCGAAACGCCCGCGTAGTACGGGTGTGAAGTGCACAGCAGATGGAGTTACAGGGTATGGTGTAAGAGCCACACGAGCTTAGGCACCATCGGGCTCGGTAGATCCGAGTCCGTACCCTCAAGAAAAAAAAATACAGGGTGTTAACGAATAGGCGGCTAAAATTGAGACAAATCGCCAACTCGCGGCATAAATGGAGACAAGTCGCTAAATAACAACAAAAAATTGAGCAAAATCGCTGATTCACTGATGAAATTGAGAAAAAGTGTGAGAGTACGAAAAGAAATCGAGGATTTAAAATTAAAATTGACAAAACGCCAATTCGTGGCTTCTGAAGGGAACATCGAGGCTAAAAATGAACACAATCGCTAACCCACGGCGTGGATAAAATTGCACACAAAATACGCTAAATTGTAGCAAAAATTAAAAAAAACTCTAAAAATCTCGGATGAAATGCAGAAAAATCGCAACTTAGCGGCTAAATATAAGAAAAACGCTAGTTGAATAGAGAAAAATCGCCGATGCGAGGCTAGAATTATTACGAATTGCTGATTAATGGGGAGTTGTACAATGTGTTTGTTTCCTCGACCCTCCTCTAATCCTACCTCGCCAACTCCGCGTTACGTAAATTATCGCTGTATTTCTGCACCAATCCTGGATTTCAAGGTCTCAATTAAATATTCAAGGAAATTCCGCACAATCGTACGATCTTGCTTTCCTGAATAAGTCGTCGAAAGAGTGTGAATTTTTAAGGTAAAGGTTTAGGTGCATTTTACAGTTATTTTAGGGGTGAAATGTGAAAAAAGAAGATCGTACGGTTGTGCGGGATTTCCTGCGAAGATTTAAATAAGACCTTGAAATCCAGGATTGGTGCAGAAATACAGCGATAATTTACGTAACGCCGAGTGGGCGAGGTATGATTGGAGGGGGGGGTCGAGGAAACACATGTTACAACTCCCCCTTAAAAATTGAGGAGATGGCAAGTCAAGGTTTCTGGAGGCAACTTAGTGGCTAAAATTGCGAAAAATTGCTAATACTTGGCTAAAAGTGAAAATAAACGCCAATTCAGAATTCACGGCAAAAATTAAGATGGACGCTAATTTGTCGCTAAAATTGAGATTTTATAATTCTCGGCTAAAATAAGGAAAATTCATATTCAATAATCTTTATAAATCCCCTCAGGCCTAAATTGAGAGAAAAATGCGCTATTTGCGGATAATCTGTAGAAAAAGCGTCAATTCGCGGCTTTTATAAATTGATGAAAAAAACAAAAATTTAACGCTATGTAAAAATCATATATTTCTTGTTTACTTAAAGACTATACGGGGCCTAAAGACTTCGTGGCTAAAATTGAGAAAAAGCGCCAATTCGCGGCTTAACGCCACGTAAAAATCATTTTTCTTGTTTACATCATAGAGGTTCCCGCCCCGGTTCCTCCACTGTTAGGGAGTTTATTAGGAACCCTATCCACCATTTCAACCTTGCTCCCATTTTTATATACTTGGCGAAGGTTGGCTGTGTAACCAGTTTACTGTTTTTTTAAATAATTAAATTATTCATAACATCTAAACTTGGCAATATCATTTGAAAAAAAAAGAAGAGATTACGAAGATCGTGCGGGTAGCTTGCCCTTGAAGTAGTGTCAAAAATTATTATTCATAATGCTTTATTATTGAAAAAAATATAAAGCAAGGAGGACCGTTAAGATATCATTTTTTTAATGTCTTCAAAAATTAGGCGAGGAAAGGAAGGGAACATTTTTAATTAGACCTAGATAATTGAACCGGGGGCTAAATTAACGCGTTCATATACTACGCAATTACACGCACTCTTGTGCTATAAAGAATAATTGCGCCACCATTTTTACTTGTCCGAGACCGAAACCAAATCACCCGGAGTGTTCCAAGAGACAGACTAAAATCGGTTACGACTGTGGGATATTTTAAATATGTATTTGTGTTTTGACGAGAAAAAAAAAGTCTATCAAAGTTTTTATAGTTGGTGAAGAATGTCTTTGATGACCGAATGACATTTACAGGAATTCTATAGATTACGTATACTTGGAGTCCTCCCTGCTAATTTATTTTCTAACACAATACTGGACGATGAATCCTCCCGTGCCTCCGTTTGCTACGTTCAATGTTCGAAAAATACGAATTTATACCCGTAACATCTGTTCCCCTTTTTGGTTTGGTGACAATGAGGACGTGTAGAAGAAGAAGACAAAAAATGTCCCCGCTCTGTTAAAATTCTACAGCGCTATTGTTGACATTTAAGGAACTCTGGTTTCTTTTTGCGGTAAACTATCCGTTAAATGGGAGGAGTCCTCGATGTATAAATCACACGGAAAAGGGGATTCTTTAAAGCGTTTAAAGGTGTAAAGAGGGGGGGGGGGTTGAATCGTGTTACCATTTTTATGAAGGGCTCTTGTTTGAGGGAAAAAAGGTGACATTTAAGGGACAAATGGGAGGGTTGTCCTTGTATATGATACCCATATGAAAAATACATTGGGAAAAACCGCGGCTATTTAAAAAAACATGAAGGGGCGGGAAAGGAGGAGGGAGGGCTGGCATGTGCAAGTCAATACTTCCACATTTTGTGCTCGTTCTTGAAAAGTATAGCTGATGTTTGACTAGTAAATCGCATTACTTTCTAAATGTAACCAACCTTATAATGGGGGTATAATGCGATCGATACCGCTAAGTAAATAGGAGCGACTCCGCCCATCCTTTGGCTTTTACCCGAACAAAAGGAAAAAAAAAAAAAAAAAAAAAAATGAGCACGTTCCACTCTTGGAAGAAAAGAAAGTGTACAATTCTAGCCGTACTCAAAACTGTGACATCCTATTCAATACAACAGGTTGATCGGACTTTTTACCAAGTTGAAAGGACACCTCTTGCGACCCAAAACTGTCCCCCGTAATTATATCCCCAGGTACAGCGGACTCAAGAGGAATAATTTCTCGCACTGCGTAAGGGCGGAAACATAAAACTACCCTCACCACCGGTAAATAACATATAATCTCCATAATACAATGATACAAAGATACACGTATGTACCCCGCGATGCTAATGATAACACACAATCGCCCTCTTTTTTTTCTTTTTTTTTTTCGTTTGTCCCGCAGTTGGTAGTATCATGTTAGGGGTAGTTTCAACGTGAAGTTCAAACAGTGCGGTCGTGAAAAAAAGTTTTTGTAGCGACAAAGTTGTTTATGAAAGCTTCTTTAAATTTAACGCGGTACAAACCATTTTTAAAAGGAGAGGCCATCCATTATTTCGACAGGAGTTGAGGACTCGGAGGGGGAATAATGAAGACATCGGTTTGTGTTCACATTGGCTAAGGTAATTGGAGAAGCCCAATGAAAATTACACCAGACTGCTCCCATTTGCGTTTTTATTATTTATCGCCCCCCCCCCCTTGTGGTTAAAGAGGTTTTCTCCCTGAGGAAGGGTGGAGGCTCGACTAATATTTGATATTCCGGTCTAGAACACGACAAATCTCCTTCATATTCAATGAGTCATTATATCGTTCAAGCACCGATAAAAATGGTTCGGAATAGTTAATATTAATTCCTTTGTTTAAATAATTGAGTCAACTTTACCACCGCGGTGAGTTCGTTCTTGTACTGTAAAGCTATAACTCAATTACTGAAAATTGTGGTGCTTTCGGCACAATTAACGTTAAAAGATGTGGAGGGGGCAACGTCGCAATTCGTTTTTCGAGGAACCAGTTAAATGCGTGAAACCATTATTTACCGGAGGATAAACAGTCATTTTGGTTTAAAGTCATATTATTCAAAGGGGTTCAATGTCAGGATTTCACGTTTAAAGAAAACGTTATACCTGAAATCGAGCAACAGTAACAGAGCGAGATAGAAACTAATGAAAGGCTTGTAACCCTTGTATATTAAGCCTTTTTAGTTTACCATTTAATACAAAATGGAGCCTCAAAGGATCTATAGTCACTCTCAAACCAAAAGGGGGAAGATGATAGAATGGACTAGTTGTAGGGGTTGATGAGAGTGAGAGGGGTGTAACACTATTGTCGAACTGGTAATGCTCCGTTATATTGTTTGGCTAATAGGCGTCCCTGATGACAGGCTGATGTACGATCGTAACGATAGACCCACCTGGTCTTATATGGCCCCGTGTGTGTTTAGCTATTGTCCCTTTCCTTCCGACACAGGACCCCGATATGTCTCAATGTCTTCAAAGGCAGGAAGTGGGTCGGTAGGCGTGAAAATTGTCTGGAGCGGTGTGATTCTAAAAACTTTTGGGTATACAGGAATTCGAAGTGGCTTTTGAGAAAGAATCGTCGGAAAGTCTTTCCGTTCTTTACGAATGTGAAAAATCGAACTCTTTCACAGTAAAAAAAAAAGAAAAAAAAAGGCGAATGATCAATGTTTACGCGCTCTCATATCAATCAATTCGTCACGAAACACACCGCGTGTAAAATCAAGATACTCTTTTGTATGTTATTCCTCTTCTGAGTCCCCCACTATAACCTCGCTAGTAGACCGTAGGGAATCAAAACCACAAAACAATTTAATGACAAAAAAGAAGATAGAACCGAAGCGTTACGCTGAGCCCTTTCTATTCCGTAAAAAGATGTATACAATTTAAAACATCGCGCCCATCGCAGAACAGTTGGAGCTTGAAAAACCCCGGCACCCTGATTAATGTGCGTGTGTGTGGCCGGTTCTTGTTCCACTTTAAAAGTGCAGCTGCGTGAAAATTGAAAGGGCGGCAACGGGGGGGGTGTGGGAGGGGGGAGAAAAGGGTTGAACAAATAATGTATTCGGACAACTGTTATTTCTTCTTTATAAACGAAGCGCGGAAAAATTGGGGACGTCAAAATACGCGAGACGGGAACGAAAAGGGGGCAGAAGGTTTTTTAAATCGTTCTTGTGTGATACTACACGCACGACGCGAAGGAATTGAGTTCAAAAATCTTCCTGGGTTGAATGTGTGGCATTTAATTTTCAATAGCGACTTCCAAATGTTATGCAGTACGACTATAATCATCTAGTGGCGGATCCAAGGGAGGGGCCATGGCCCTTGTGGCCCCTCCCTTGGATCCGCGAGGTTACTTGAGCAAAAAACATCATCAACCCCCCCCCCCCCAAACTCTAACGAGAGATTATCACCTCAAATTTTAGGGTCATAGAGGTTCTGGTCTGAGTGAGACAGAAGCAGTGATGGGACAGGTACTTTCAAATTTGTACCTAGGTAAGTTACAGGTACTTCCAGTTTTTCAAGTACCTAGGTACCGTTACAGGTATTGAAAATTGAAAAGTACCTAGGTAGTACCTAGGTAGAAGTTCCGTTACATCCAAAGGAAAATAGAAACAAAACGAAACGAAAAAAAAGGTTCCTATAATCAGGTACAATTAGACTAGGTATCTTTCTTATTAGAAGTTGGAAATCTTTGTTGGTACTCAACAAAACCAACTTTTCATAGTTGTCGTCCAGTGTTATTTAGCAATTTTTTGCTATTTTGAATCGTGGAAATTGAGCTAAAGGTACATTTTCAGTACCTAGGTACTTATAGCCGTTACTTTGATTTTTTCTGTACCTAGGTACCGTTACAGGTACTCAAAATAAAAATGTACCTAGGTACGTACCTAGGTACTGAAAATGTACCTTGGTACAAGTACCTAGGTACAATGTACCTAGGTACATCCCATCACTGGACAGAAGTGATTTAAAAGTCCCACAAACCATGTTCACCTGAGAAATACCGCACCTTAAACGGTCCAGAAATGAATGTTTCACGTCATGGTCGTTGGTATCAGCTCATTTTATTGACTCCAGGGTCACTATTACGAACGGTCAATAATAAAAACAACCGAAAGTGTGGATGTCAGAGCGTCCTTGGACCCCTCCTGTGGCATTTTTACGAGACCATTCCTACCTAGGCCCCTGAGCTGCACCGAGAGGTTCACGTAGAGGGAAAGTTTGGGTGCAGGAGGTGACAAACAGTGAGATCACTGTAAAAACCCTTTCATTGATGTCCAGGTGGTATATGTTGTTGTCTCTCCACAATAATTTCCTTTCATTGATTCTTCTGATCGAAAATGTGTCTCAATTTTCAGATTCCCCGTGTGTAGAAACCCCAAAACAGTATAAGGTTTAGCTGCTGATCTAGGATTTGCTCGCAGAAGGGGCTTGGGACATTGTTTCGCTCCACTAAAATATAGCTTGGCCATTCACTGCCTAAGAATAGCCAAACTATGGCTATTATTTCCCATCCTAAAAACGGCTACCGGTAATCGGTAATTGCGCCCCAAAGTGGTAAAACTGACGATTAGCGCCTTACAAATGACTGAACTGACTATATTTGCGCCCTAAAAATTGCCAAACTGGAAATCCCCGCTCTGAAAATAAGCCAAACGGACTTCAAACGCCCTAAAAATGGCTAAGCTGACCATTCATGCAGCCCTGAAAATGGCTAAATCAACTATTCGCGCGTCAAAAATCGCCAACACTGACCATTCACGCCTTTGGCTTGACGGACCATATTCGCGTCCCCAAATACGGCTGAATTGACATTCGCACCCTGAAAATTCTTAAACAGATAATCCCTGCTCTGAAAAGTGCAAAATCGACCATCCCCGTGTGAAGAATGACCAAGCTGACCATTCTCGCCTTTGGCTTGAACGTGACTATTTACGCCCTAAAAAAAAAAAATTGGCAAAACTGACGATTCGCGCCTTGAAAATGGTGAACTGACTGATTCGCATGAGACTGTCGAGCCTCCAATTCGCGCCCTAAAAATGCCTGAACAGGTAATTCCTGCCCTGAATAATCCCAATCAACACAAAAAGTGTCAATAACGTTGCTGAAACGTTATGGTTTCAGTTACTCCCATAACATTACAAAAACGTTATCGACAACATATTTAATAACGTTTCATTATCGTAACTATGTTGAAGTTTCAGCAACGTCGCTTTGCGATGTTGTTGTCACTAATGCGTATGAATAATGCGTCTAAAAGTCTCTATTATCCAACGAATACCCGCCGAAACGTTTGCGTGACGGATAATTACGACGATGATCGAGAAGTAACTTTCTGAGTGGCTCTTTCCACCGAAATTATTTCGTTCGATTCATTTTATATTGCAGTTGCAATATAACGGTGCGTTCAACAAACCGCGCACCGACCGAAACGCCCGCGTAGTACGGGTGTGAAGTGCACAGTTAGATCTGGGTAAGGCGTAGGAGCCCAAGGGAGCTTAGGCGCCTGCCGGGTTCAATGCCTGGCGCCCGCGACAAAAAAATAAAAATTAAAAAAAAGTAAAAAAAAAAGCTTAACTGACGCGTTTCTTGCCATGCCTATTGTGACTTGCTGCGCCGAAAAAATGGCCAAATAAGAGGCTATTCGAGCCCTTAAAATATTATAATTGACTCAATCTATGAACCATTCGTCCCCCCCCCCCCCCAACGAATAGGACCGCGTGCAATAAGTGGTCAAAAACGGTGGCATCACAGAGAGGACCTCTCTTGCGCAGTCTCGCAAGACTCTTGCTTGTATTCCTTTAAAGTAATAAATTAATGACATTAAATTGATATTACTCGCATGACTAAACGGAAGGGCAGAGCTAGTCCAAACAAGGCAATTGATTGGAGTGAAAAGTCTGTCAAACCACTTTTTCGGCGCGAATGGTCTGTGCTGTTGTCGGTATGGCCTTTTCTATTCTTACCACGCATTGTTATCATCTGTTTTCACTTTGCTATTTGACGTGAAACGTCTTTAAAATGGCTTTTTTCTCAGTTTTAGGCCTGAAATTGCCCTCAGAAGCCGCGGATTTCTTTTTACTCAATTTTAGCCGTGAATTAGCGGTTTTTCAATTTTAGAAATGAATTAGCCGATTTTATAATTGTTATCCGAGAATCAATTAACATTTTTCGCCAATTTCATTCATGAATTAGAGATTTTCCTCAATTTTAATCGCTGAATTACGGGAAAAATTGGGAGAAATCAATAACTCACGGCTAAAATGGAGAAAAATCGCAAATTTGCGGCTAAAATGGAGATAAAACGCTTTTTCGCCGTTGAATTTCAGAAGAAGCGCTGAAGTGTAGAAAAAACGCTATAATTTGCAATTAAAATGGAGAAAACGCGAAATCGCGTCTTACTCTGAATGGGTATTATGGGGGCTCAGGTGAAAGATTCGCTCAGGGACGCCAAATGTCTATTAAGGCCGGCACTTCACGGAAAATTAAATTTTTCAGCGTGCTGTTGAGCTCTGAAAATTAGCACTCAGCCCGAAAAAACACTGTGACCCAAGAAACGCTGGCGCTAACCTACAAATATCACCCCTTTAGACTCCAATTTCGCGGGATTTGGCACTTGTAGAAATCAATTTCGCGAGTTTTACCCTTTCAAACACCAAATTTTGAGGGTCATTGGCACTCACAGAACCAAATTTATTGGGGTTTGTCACTCAAAAAGCAAACTGCACGGATCAGCACGTCAGAAACAATTTTTGTGGGGTTGGCTCCTTTAGAAAAATCAACTCCATGGATTTCACACGTTTGAAATAAAAATGTTTAGACGTTTCCTCTTTTTAAAAAGCAATTCCATGGGCCTGGCTGTTTTCGGAAACAAAATTTCGCAGTGTTGGTTAAAAACAAAAAAACAAAAACCAATTTCACGAGGTTGACTCACCCAAATAAAGCAATTTCACGGGTTTTGTTCGTCCCACAAACAGGCATAAAATATGAAAATTCGCCCTGTTGACCTATTCAAAAAGCCATTTCGAGGGTTTGTTTCATATAAATAATCTCTCCTGCGGATTCAACTTTTTCAAACCCCAAATTAGCGGATCTGACCCTTTTAGGCCACCAATTTCGCGGGTTCGGCACCTTCAATGATGAAAGTTAGTGAGGCTGGCCCAGTTGAGACCCACATCTGCTGCTATGCAAGAGAGAGATAAAGTGAGAGGGAGAGGGCGCGAGAAATAAAAAAGACGTCCAAGGAAACGCCGCAACTGTGTGAATAGCCTGCCCCGACTGCGGTCTTACAGACAATGATACAGAACATTTAGCAATAAGTATGTGTGAGTTTTCAAATTCGGAACCTAGTTTGAGGAAAATTACAAGTTTCTTGGCTGAATACCCACAAAATCGAAAGTTTCGGGTCTTCGGGGGTGTTAATTTAAGCCAAATTGCAAGTTCAGGGACATTAGTTTAAGCAAAATTACAAGTTTTGGGGGCCTTTTTCGTGGCGGTCAACTCATAACAGGCTACAGACGAGATATTTGGAGTTCTATAAATATCCATGGCAATATGTGCGGCTTTTGGGTCTTAATTCCTGCAAAAATGCATGTTTGGGGTATTAATTTAAAAGAAAATTTAACTTTTGAGGCTCAATTTCGACAAAACAGAAATTATTGGGTCTTAATTTCGAAGAAATTGCGAGTTTTGGGTTGTTTTTTCTAAGTGGCCGAGCTCCCTATATCAGCTTGGTGAACCCCCCCCCCCCGACACACAGTTCCAATGCGTTCGGATGATGTTGAGATTGAGACGAATCTCAACCAATGTGCTCGAGGGCACAGGGGAAACACGAAAAGCTACTCACCCTTCTGTCAAGAGATAACTACGCCTATGCTAGTGGATACTTGGTCTCTTGAATTAAATTACCGGTTTATGGCTATACTACTCTCATGACAATAATAATTATAGCTATTTACGACCTGATTAGTGATTGCTCTTATGAGCAATACTATATGTAGAGTATGCGCATCACCAAATTACAATTAGCTTCTGGTGTGACGAAGAAAAATTGCAGGAGGTGAAATTGTTTGCAGATTGCAGTTATCAGGACAAAACAAAAATAGTTATTTATGTACCTGCATATTACTAAAATAGCAATCGCCAAAACGTTATTATTAACGGCAAACGGGTGGATTCATTTCGGTCAGCCGAGTCACACGGAATTCCTAGACGTTCTTCTCTCTCACCCTTTCTAAGAGAAATACGTGATTGGCATTAAATTTGGCGCAAAGAAAGAGAGAGCGAAGGGGCGCAGAGTTGAAAAAAAAGGGTGGCCAATAACGCCGATTACATAACGGCTGAGTTGACGCCAATGTCTCTCGTTAGTCACATCATGGAAATGCCTATGATGACAGCAAGGGTTGAGAGGCCAATTACGGAATGGAATTACAGGAGATTCTCTCTATGTCTCTTCCCTACCCCCCTCTGTGGGGTCCTATCTCTGAGTAGTCTCTTGTTCGTCTCCCAATCAGTCAAAATTATCCCTCCACTTAAACTTTGGAGTGTGGGAAAAGGGTGGAGAGGCTAACTTCTTACAGAAGGGTTTTTTTTTTTCGTTTATAATCAAACTCGAAAAAATAGAAACATTCTTTCCTCGTTTGTTATTGATCACTTCACGTGCCGCAAAGGTCAAAAATTAAAAACTCATAAAGGGCTGTAGCTGTACACCGATCATTTAATTGGATTTGTCAGTTTAGAGCCTTTGAAAGCGAAAATAATAGCTGAGCGGTAAACAGTTGATGCTTAAAGAACATAATGTTTGGTACTTAACAGCTAACGAGCCAGGCCCTTTATGCTCGTCGTAGTATGTAACTAACATTTTTTATAACACGATGCTTTATGTACAAAAGCTCCTCTTTTCATGGTCAACTGGGAAATTTGTGCTAACAAAAAAAAAAAAAAAAAAATGGCACGAAATTATAAACGGAGTCATTATGCAGAAAAAAGAGTATTGTATGAGGGAAAAACAGAATGATATAATTAAAGAGCTTAGAGCGTATAATAACTTTGCCGGAAACAATTATTAATTCCCACAATCAACTTGTTTTTCCTGCCTACATTTTTTAAAAGCATTTAAACTAACCAGGGGCATATCAAGAACGCCTTTATCCAGACAATTTTATACATTGTGTATCTTCAACTCGAACAGCTCGTATACCGTTGAGCGTACGGAATAGTGGGGGGGGGGGAGGCTCAACAGTCGAGACGCTTAGGCAAAGGAACTGAATTTTGTTCATTGAACTTCCTCGAATAATGGCGTATTTCCTCTAATTCTGGGCAACCATTCTATTCATTCTTTTCTTCTTCTTTTAATAGCTTTGGAGTATTTAAAAATTTTAATGAAACCACGAAATGTAAAAGGTAAAAAAAAAAGGAACGTGGGCGTCGATTCACCCCATGAACAGATCTATTTCACGGGACCACGAATTATTTCCTTGCCTTTGAAATTAACGGCGACAGGGATTATGTATGGGGTCGTGGGAATGGCTATGGATAAAGGGGTTTGAGACTATTAAACTCAAAATGACCAAATTACCTTAAGAGAGGGGACTGCAATAACTGTAAGAATATACCTGACCTGGCGTCTTCAAAGAAGAAAAACACTTGACGAGAGACGAGACGCACACATTATACTTTGCTATCAATTCAATTATTGTTCATTTTTACATTTATGACCTCGGGGGATCGGAAACATTTTACCCTCCAGACTTTTTAACGTTCCAATACTTCCAATGCGGCATGGGAGGATTGTGACCGCAGTTTTTTAGTACGGGGACCAAAGATACGAATCGGTTTTAACTAGGACATCACCTAACACCCCCCGCACCAATACAGGGTGCTCCCTTATATTTTAAATTTAAAGGTACCGTTAAATAGGAGTGAATTTTCGGCAATGTTTTCCCTGACTAGTGGATTTCATACAATTTGTATAATGACACAATCCTTTTCATGTTGGCCTCACACTTACAGCAGTGAGTCATTGTACTGCACAAATGCTCACAAATAGAAACATTTTTTAAGGAAGCGCAACATTAGCTATAAAGATTTCCCAGGCAGGAAATACATTGGTAGTAGCGATAGGGGAGAAATGGAAGAATCGGAAGTCACTACTTCCTGGCACCTACATTTGCGCCATCAACTTCTACCCTCAACAATGGCTGATGCCTATTATGCCTGCAAGTAACATAATTTTGACATCTCCGCTTTTTCAATCAACTGTATAAAGCTAAGTGCCTCTTTATAGCTCCCTTATGTCAACTTATACAAGTTGCTCTCACTCGACCATAATCTTTCCATCCCTTTCTCATGCTTTATTGAACAGCTTGCGGAGACTTAATGTTCTATTGAAACAGTTTTAAAAGAGAAAGTTTGGTGGAGAGGAGGGGGGGGGTCCTTTATTCGCGACCTCATCCAATAAAAGTTAATTCGTCCAAATCAATTCATTATTCAAACGATATCAATTTGGATTCAAGTGGTCTTTTGAATGTGCTAAATAATAGAGAAGACATCCCGTGAAGTTCGGTTTGAAAAGTAACGAAAAGCGTAATTTAATAACCTGATGATTTTGAGGTGTGAGATGGTGAAGAGCCAAACAATGAACAAGATTGTTCTCGTTTCTCAGTGGGGTTAAACGCTTTTGTCAAAACATTGCGTAGAAAGAGGTGTGACTGCGGTTTTTTTTTTTTCTTTCACTATACGAGAACCCGTGCGACAAATCTTCAAAGGGTTTTATGAAAAAAAAAAATGGCGGGGTATATCAAAGTGAGAAACTCTACGGGAGGTGTCCTCTTTCTTTTTTTCTGCACTAGCTGCGAGGAAACAAAACTGAACAGCAGGCCTTAATGTAGGCCTCCCCCCCCCCTGCTGCTCCGTTTACTGGTCACACACAATTTGACTTATTTACTGTTAATCTCGAAGGGGAGAATCGTGACGATTTCTTAATTCATGAATCCCGTGTACCTATGTGTGTTGTGATTACATCACAGTGTGTTCACCAAAAAAAAAATTGAATGCATCGAAAGCGGCGATTTCTGCTAATAACAGTTAGCCTTTGCGTCCTAGATTCTAAAGCCCGAGCTTTCAACAGTGCCGTATATCACTGAAAAAAAATTGTGGTTATAATGTTCACGGAAGGCGTTTGTAGATTAATCTGAAATTGAGAAAATTCTCTGATTCACGGTAATCAGCGATTATTCTCAGTTTCAGACGTAAATTAGCCATTTTTCTCAATGTCATCCCCAGATTAGCGCCTGGAGGTTGCATAGAGAAACCTCGAATTAGTGATTTTTCCCGATTTTGGGCACGAATATTTGCAATTTCCGAACTTTTAGCCACTTCCACTTACCCGAAGAACAGCACATTAGTGCACCTACTCAATTTTAGCCACCTAAAGATCTACAAAAACTGGAGATCAGCGTATTTTTTCTATTTCAGGCGCAAAGTTGCGTCCGGGAGGGGCGAATTAGTATACTTTTCGCTTGGCTTTTGAATAAAATGGTTATTTGCACAAAGACAATCTCATTCTCTTGACGAAAGAAACACTTCTTAGCACGTCACGGAGTGAACCGAAAGTACATTTCCGTCACTTCTATAGGACCGCTTAGTGCGAAAGTGCGAAACTCGCGGGTAAAGTGGCGCTTTCCTCTCGTTTTGCTTGAAGCGCCCCTTAGGAGACGGCGCCCCCGGGCGGTCGCCTCCCCCCCCCTCTCTTAAGGCCGGCCACTGAATGTAGTTCTTCATGAAAATGAGTCAAATAAAAGTAATAAAACCACATAAATAAAATTGTACCTTAATCGAGTCAGGGAGGTGATTCTGTAACTTTTTTGCGTATCGAATTTCATGTCGGAAAGTCATGCGATTTCATTCATTTTATTTAAGAATCAATGAAATCACGTGACTTTTTGATAGAAATTCTGATGCGGAAAAGTTACAGAATAGTCCCCCAGCCCCCCTATTCTGTAACTCTTAGGCCGTTTTCACACTTGAGATTCCGGTATCCGATTCCCGACGGCAAACAACACGCGCTTACGATTCCGGTATCGGATACTAAAAGTATGCGATTCCGGAATGTGTGAAGGACCGTCTTGACTGTAGTGTATTTTTAGAATCCTCGATACCGGAATCTCAAGTGTGGAAACGGCCTTAACGCGTGCATTAGCGAAATGAACAAGGTGAATAATTGGAAATAATCCGCTGAGAAATTTGGCTAACGCACGTGTTAAGAGTTACAGATAGCGGGGCAGATCTGAAACAGACCACCTGTATGATAGGGGCCGAACTCAATGAGACCCTTTCACAGACTCCCTCACTCCCCATCATCACCATTACACTGTTCTAGTGTCTTGCTATAAGTGTCAACTATAGATTTTCCTATTTTCTTCGAATTTCTCCGATTTTATTATTTATACCGAACTCTGAGAGACATTACTTTTTCTCTCTTCTTCTTGTTGATATCCATAATCCGGACCCCCACGCGAAGGCCTTGCCAGTGAGTAACAGGCACGGTGCTCTTCTCACTCTTTCTCGATAGGCCCACACCAAAACCACAGTAAAGCTCCAACCACAAAGATGGCCAAATCAGGCTCAACCACAGCAAAGGTCCAACCACTGCAAACCGCAACGTTAACCGTTTAACTTCCAACCACAGTAAATCCCCAACCACAGCCACTGGTCAGAACCCCAGTAAAGCTCCGAACACAAAGAAGATCCAACCCAAAAAAAAGCTCTAACCACATGTAGTTAAAACCTTCAACCACAGTAACGACCCAACCATAGCAAGGCTCCAACCATAGGAAAAGTCGAACCCCATTAAAAGTACAACCGCAGCAAAGTTCCAACTACAATTAAGCTCCAACCACATGTAAGGTCAAACCACAGCAGAGCTCCAATCACAGCAAAGGTTGAACCACAGCCGAGGTCCAACCACCGCAAAAGTCCAACTATTGCAAAAGTCCAGCCATAGCAAATGTCCAACCGCAGCAATGATCAAGCCTCAGCAAACCTCCAACTAAAAAAACACAGTTCTAGAGCCTCCTGATCACAATTAAGCTCCAACCACAGTAACGTCCCGACCTCAGTAATGTTCCAACCACAAAGAAGACCAAACCTCAGTATATTGCTTCAACCACCGTAAAGGTTGAACCACAGCTAAGTTCGAACCGCAGCAAAGCTCCGAACCACTGTAAAGCTCCCAACAAAAAGACCATCCAACCACAACAAAGCTCCCACCTCAAAAAGCTCCAACCACAGTTTGATACTTGTGCTATAAGGGATACCCTAAATTTAAGAGGAAGGTCTCTGAATAGGTCCCTAAGAACGCATTAGATGAAGATTTCATTATTAAGGGTTGATGATTATAATGATTAGAGATCGATATTTTGGATTGTCACTTAAGGATTGATTTCATACCAATACATTTATATTGAATTATGATGATTGAAGAAGGAAGGAGGAATATTGAGGACAGTGGCGGTTTCTCCGGGTATTCGCGACATTCGCCGAATGCCCTGGCTAGCAAATGAATATTTTTTTTTTTTACAAATTACACAAGTAATACAACTTAAAAGACGCATTAGTTGAAACAAAATTACTATAAACTAGCTTAATTTCATGGTGCGTAATGCCAGCTGAAGAGCCGAACGACTGAAAGTCATCGGGAGAGCTTCGAGAGCTCATATAACTTCTCAGGGCATTCGGCGAATAACTAGTCTCGTGTTTTTACTACGAGTAAGCTTCTGCCTGGACGAAAATATTCTCTACCCCCCTACGAATGCCCTCACCCTCACCCATCTCATAGTTCTACCGGCTTGGCTTTATCCCATTCGCATGATCCCAACCCATGAGCCGCTTCATTTTTTTAGCATACAAATAATACAAAGTTTAATGACTTGGTTTTCCATATGACTTTGGCAAAAAGTCGTGGACTTTTATGAGTTTATTACTTGTCAGATTAATAAGCGTAAAGATATCGATTAGTAGAACTCGGGCTTTGTACGTCAAACCCTAAACACTTGGACAAACATTATTTTTCAAATGGAGTTTTTTTGTGGGCCGGATTGCCAATTTGTGGTTGCTAAATCGGCTTATTCACCTAAAATGACAGTAATTGAGGAGATAAGCATTGTTTTGAGGAGCGAAACCGTTATAGTTTCCCCACCGACGTCAGGGTAAAGGAATCGTCTGCACTCACTTCTGCTTTTTATTTTTTACACCACCACCATGGTGGAGTGCAGACGATTTCTTTATCTGACGTGGTCAACGAAACCACGACCTCATCGCATAAAATCATATTTTCTTCACCGAGTTCCTATTTGGGAGAATATACTATCACTTGATGGTGACTTGCGTAAGGTTTGGAGTATTATTTCTCCTTTCGGGACAGTTCTCCTAGCTTTTGATATCTTATACTTATAATTAATACTAAATTCCGTCACCATATATTTAATTTCTGTCGGAATTGAGTTATGGAAATGAATATAACAAGTGTTTTTGCCGAACAAGAGTGAGTCGGTTTTTTAACCAAGTTTTTGTTGGAAGCAGGTTTGGGAAGGAATATAGATAATCATTTTCCACGAGGAATACTGAGGCTGAAAATATAATCTCTATTACTTATTAATTCGAACGACGGAACATTAGAAAGATAGATAATAAATCGACGCGGAACGTGAATATTAACGAGTTCCTGTAAGCAACTTTGAAGGTTGTTCGGAGAAGTGGTGGGCTCAATATAAGAAGAGGCAAGGTAAAAATAGGGAACTCGCCAAGCCAGTTTTCCCCCTTTCATTTTCCATCTCTTTTCAATCTAAACTTATATCAAAACAGAGAGGGGAAGCGAGAAGATGTTTCAGCCAATGGGCGACGCTCTTTTTTTTTAAAAAGACCAAAGCTCCTTCCGTGAGCAGTTATCAACGGCTACCTTCCATTACTAATATACGATCAAGGATGGCTACGCCTACTTTAAATTTGATGTATTCACGATAGTGTCCTAAACCCGTCGATTAAATGCAAAATTACCCCGAAATTAAGAAATTGAGCGGTTACTGAGTCGAAGTGATGCCACGTTTAAGTTGATATTGTTGCAGTTTATGGGTAAGTATTAAATGATGCCCTTCTCATACGAACCAGCAACGAAACTGGACGTAATCGATAATTACAATCCTCACGTAACTCTCAGCCAAACTTCTCAGCCAAAGTTTGTGTGGATCATATCATTCTCTTCAGATGAATACAGTAGGTACGCCTTCTCAATTTCAGCCGCCGTATGATATACAGAAACTGGGCATTATAAACGCAATTTGTTGGTATATGTTGTTTCTATTGGTGGATTTCGCCACCTCGCCTTAAGCTTTCGCTTAAAATGAAGTCGGACTTGAAGGAAAAAATGAATTGAATTTTATGTAAACAAGGTTCGGCTTTGTTAAGCCCAACCTTAAAGAGTGGATGAAATCCAGAATTTACAGTAAGCTAAAACAACTCAACAAGGGGTTGCTGCAGCTGGTATAAATCGGCAAACTGCAATTGTATACGCACGCCTAAAATATATCTCAATTGTTTGCCACCGTTCAATTGTATTTTTTTTTTTAAAGAACAGGATAAAAAGTTAACGGAACTGACCTCGTACAGTCACGCCATAAAAATGTATTTAAAGGGGTTCCGCAGGAGCCAGAAGCAGTTGTACGTATAGGGTATGATTATATTACAAGAAGCAGATGGAGCTACTTCTCTTTTGTCCACCGATAACCCTCTTACCCTAGCAACCAACTATTATAGGTGGTAATGTCTCCACCCCTTTCCTGGCTTTTCTTTTTATTGGAAAGAAAAGCGGGGTCTACACGAAGACTTTGAAAAAACCAACTGGAAATACGTTATTATTATATAGAAGACCATCAGGAGAAACTCCTTCACAACGTTGCCAGTGCATGAACTATATCAGACAGATGCTGTGATCGGTAATTAATAAGTAAGCAAAAAACAAAGAGTTGATTAAGCACCTAAGTTATACAGAAATAAAGTTTTACCGCTATAGCGCTAATAAAGCCATCGATCACTGTGACAATGGCGGTCACTGGAAAAGTCGGAAACTCTCTGAAACATGTCTGAGGTCTGCGTGTTTGGTGGTTCCACCATTTCAACCTGGAGGGTGATTCTGTAACTTTTCCGTACCAAATTTCCTATCGGTACCTAAGTCATGGGATTTCATTCATTTCCCTTGAAAATCAATGAAGTCAGGTGAATTTCCGATGCGGAAAACTTACAGAGTAGCCACCCTGGTAATTTTGTCCCAAAACCGAACGTTTGCATCTTTAACTGTCATTTAGCCAGGCCCTAAAGTTAGCTTTAGAGTTTCCAAGACGAAAATTCAAGTTAAGCGATTAAAATGGGCAGTTTCAGTAGTTAATGTTTCCATTGTACACGAAATAATTCAATTCTGAAGTAATCAATTTTCGGGGGGGAAATGTCAATAATGCGGGTAAAATTCAACGAACAACTGCGGTGGAGCGGTGCGGGAGAGGACGGACGAGTGATCCCCTTCTAAATTTCACTCTGGACCCCCCCCCCCCACAGACAAAATAACCAAAACATTTCAGTTACCAGACCGTTTTACAAGTTCACGAAGAGAAAATTTCCGTTAAATATGCGGAGCGGAGACATGAATTTCACAGTTTTCCCAGACAGTTCCGTGAAGTCGCCCGCTACCACTCTCTTAACCAAAATTCAAAAACCTTAAAAACGAATGTTGGGTGTTTGTTAGTGCTGTATAAGCAAGTTACCTCAGGGGAAAACAAGGAGGGGCTCCTGTGCCCATTGGCGTACCTACACCTATCGGGGCCCGAGGCGGAAATCCCAATGAGGCCCCTTAGCTTCCATAAAATAAAGAAGAGAAATAATTTTTGCGTACATATAGTCATAGTGTTCAATTAGCCTTTTCTCTATTTTAGATACAAAGGGCCACCAATTTTAGCCGCGAAGTAGCGCCTTTTCTCTACTATAACTCTTTTTCTCAATTACCGGCCACGAATATAAGCGTTTTCCTCAATTTTACCCTCAAATCCACGAATTTCTAGATTTCAGCCGCGAATCAGCGTTGTTTTCTTATCGTTGTTTTTACCGTAAACTAGAATTTTTCTCACTGTCAGTTTTAGTTGTGAACTTAAGCGCTTTTTGTCCATTTCAGCCACTGGCCCCCAGAAACCGTGTGTTCGGTGGGTTGGCGTTTTCTTCATTCAAGATGCGAAGAATAGATTTTTCTTAGTTTTAGCCGCAAATTAACGCTCTTTCTTCAATTTAGACGCGAATTTGCGCTTTTTCTCAATTTTAGCCGCACAATAGCTCTTTTCCTCCATTTTAACCGAGAAATTTCGCTTTTTTCCATGTCAGCCGCAAATTAGCTCTTGTTTTCAGTTTCAGCCGCGAATCAGCGTGTTTCTAAATTTTTCCCGCGAATCGCTTTTTTTGTTTGTTTTATCTATGTCCAACAGAGCCTGTATCAATTACCTTTTTCACATCCTCAATTTCAACCGCCAATCGGAGCTTTTCTCAACTTTAGCCGGGCCTCGGCGATTTTCTCATTTCTAGCCACTAATAACCAGTCGTTTTCCCCTATTTTAGGCGTAAATTAGCATTTTTCCTAACTTTCAGCCACGAAAGTAGCCTCCAAAGACCACGGATTGGCGTTTTCTCAATTCCAGCAGCGAAGAATCGCATTTTCTCAATTTTCGTCGCGAATTAGCGCTTCTTCTTCATTTTAGCAGCGAATTTGCTCTTTTTATCCATTTCAGACACAAATATGCTCTTTCCTCCAATTTCAGCCGCGAATCAGCGTGTTTCTAAATTTTACCCGCGAATCACTTTTTTCCCTATAATATTTTAGCAATGAAAAAGCGTTTTTCTCAGTTCTACCCGCGAATCAGCGTTTTCACATGCAAGACGTGGATTAGTTTTTCCTTTTTAGCCGCGAATTATCACTTTCTCAATTTTAGCCGCAAAATAGAGCTTTTTCCAAATTTCAGCCACAAAGTGGCCCTCAGACACCGTAAATTGGTATAATCTCAATTCCAGCTGCGAGCAATAGATTTTTTTTTTTCAATTTTAAACAGCGAATTCGCACTTTTTCTTCGTTTTAGTCCTGAACTAGCGCTTTTTCTCCATTTTAGACTCGAGCGATCGCTTTTTAGCAATTTGAGCCTCAAATATTGGCGTTTTGTCTGAACTTTTATTTTATTTTTTCCGCTGGACTTGTCTAACTTGTACCAAGTCTCCATTTTCACCTTCTTACATATCCATGAACATATAAAAATCTAAGAATCCTTAAACCTTTCGCCTTCTGAACAGGCGCCCCTCCTGCTAATTGAAAACCTTCACACCTCTCTGCCTATCAAGGGCTTGTTAGTCCCTATCTAACTTGCTTGGGGATTCTGTACAGTACATAATCTCGTAACATAAGACAATGAAATGTCATCAGATTCCCCCACCCCACAACACCACAATCACAAAAAATAGAGCAGAATATTCAAGTCCTACCGAGGCTACGGATCATCTGTTTTGTTTTCCTTTAATCTCCTCCTCTCCCATCGCAATGCTTTCATTCCAGTCCGCATGTAAATGTGCCTCGGACGTTTCTACTCGTAATTTATTTAATAAGCTTTAATGCGTACAATTTACATATCAACCGGTTAAACAACTCGGGTGCCTCCAGGTTAGCGGCCATTGAGCCCCCCCCCCCCCCGTCATACTAACACTTCAAGGGGGAAGGCCTTTTTTTTTTATTTATTTCTTTTTCAGAATGGCTTCACGTTTATTTAGCTTTAATTCACTACTCCTCGTGTCCTTTTCCCGTCCGTTTCTAAAATTTAATTCAAATTAGGTGAATTTCGAAGAAAATAAGGTTTAGATTGATCATTGATCAAAATTACTGGGTTGCCGTGCATGGGCGTGGAGGGACGAATCTCCCCCACCCAACTCCCCCGTGAGTTGTTTTTTGCAAAAGCTTGTCTTTCTCAAAATGCCGCCTTATTATTCGATGCTGTGATAATTCTAGACTTGGTTATAAACACTGTACAGCTTTAAATGAGTTTTCCTCCTACATACGTGCAATTATCAAGCTTTTTTTTTTCATCCCTTTTTGATTGGTTGGAATTCTTCAGGACAATCTTGTTTCGTTCTTCTTTTATGGAAAGGTTGTAGGTAACGTTATTGGTAAACCTTATTTTTGTGTATTTCCGCACATCGGATTACGTAACCCGAATGGGAGTGAGAAGGGCAAGTTAGAGGGGCCTGCACTATTGTCCCTCGTATGAGAAAAGCCCGACAAACATTTTTCTTCAATGACTACGGTTATTAACATTGGCCGTTGTTGTTGTGGGTGCAGCTGTAAGGTTACGCCCATTTTTCCCTTGTCCTTCGCACAAAGTATAGTCGATATATAATTATTATAATGTAAGATTTCATCACAATACGCACGTGACGGAGAGGAGTGTATTTTTTTGTCAACTAATGACATTTGACACATTGTTAAAATCGAACAAAGAAGCAAAGTTAGAGTCTGAGCGAAAAAAGAAAAAATAATGTTAGTATATGCCCTTTTGTTTTCTTTTTGTCAAGTAAATAAAAAGAGGGGGCTAAAGGCAAGCATTACAAGAAAAATGCGACAGAATTTATTTAATGCTATTCGTAAGCGTGCCAGGGCAAAACTATCTTAACTCGGCATGTACACTAAATTTCAACTTACGCTGTACATCTCGCGAAGTTATCCTCCCCCCCCACCCCTAATTCATCTGAAATTCATTCCAGCGCCTTTTGTCTAACATTTGTTATAAAGACCAGAAAAACTATCGGACGAAGGCAATAATGAATTCCAGAAAAACGTTCATTTCAAAAATAATTGTAAAATGAAGGCGTAAAAAAAAGAACGCCGCAAAATTGTTGATTACCATGCGTCTGCACAAGAACAATTACTCCAGAAGGTGTCAATTACAGTTTCAATTGCTTTACAGTTGGGCTAAAAGAAAACGGTTTTCTGAAACGAACGGCGATAAGCTGTAATCACTACCCCATCAGCAATTGCCTTTTGAGTTCAAGATGACTCTATAAACTCCTTAAAGACCTGGACGATCATTTCAAACCTTTTTTTCCTCTCATTTCTAATTCATACCACTTCTATTGTTTTGCCACAGGAGGACTCAGAGTCTTTTTATTTCATTTTTCCGCATCCTATTCTCTTAAGTCCACTTCCGGTCGTATAAAGGTGTACAACTTTTTAGTTACCCCAGCGTGCCCTTTTTGTATAGCTCGAACATTTATGAGCGTGCTGACGATTAATAAGCGGGAATTATAATTCTGTTTTCCCAAACAGTCGTACTGTCATTAAATTTTCGTTTTTGCAATTCTCTGTCTTTGAGTTAATTGAGACCGTTTAACGCGACTTGGCCCCATGACATTTTTTCTGTCTAAAACCACCATTTTTCTTCTTCCGTTCTCTATTTTTTTGTATTTCTTTTTTATCAGGGTCAAGTTGCTTTTGTTTCTTTTTTCCCTCATTATATCGCATTCGATGCTTATAATTATAATATCCTATTACTTGACATTACACTTTGAACAAAGTGAACTAGGAATTCTTCAGGTTTGCCCCTAGAGAAATTTCAAACTAGTTTAAACGAGCTAAATGTATATCTCATAAGGCAGAGGGATGCTCAGCTTTTCGCGCATTCTCCCGAGCCCACGAGCATATTCGCGTCGATATTGCTGACGGATATTCCTGAGCGGATGGGGTGGGGGGTAAAAATGGGACTGATGTGTGATGAAGTTCCTCACAGACTATGTAGGTAGATGCACTAATATGGAAGCTGTTAGATAGATACGAGGGATAATTCTGTCGCCGTTATTTTAATTGAAGTGATAAATTAATTAAACTGATGTTAACCGGACGACTTGGAAAGGCAAAGCCTAACACAATTCGAGCTTCGAGAAAAAATGGGCTCCCCGACGGAATTTGAACTCACAAACTCTGGTCTAATGCTCCGCCAATTAGCGCCACGGTGACGCCCTTCGGAAACGCAGGGGGAGGAATGAGCATAGCTAAACCCCACCCAGGGCCATTGTTTATCAGGCTTTGCAGGGTTGCGGGTTCAAATCCCGCGGTGGAGCCCATTTTTTCCGAGGATTCCCCTGTTTGCATCCTCATCACGGTACCCGCCACCGTGTCTTACGACGCGCGATAGGACCTGTACAACTATCGGCGCCCGGGGCTTTTTCCCAGTTTTAGCTACAAAGTTGCTGAATAGACATTTCCTCAATTTTTGCTGTGAAGAGAACAATCCATTTATCTCAATTTTTCTCTCAATCTCTCACTTTCAGTCATTAACTAGCGCCGTTTCTCAATTTAAGGCACGAATTTTCCATAGTGAAAGAAACAGTTTCTTCTAGATAACCACGAATTGATGTTCTCACAATTTTAGTTGCGAATGATCGCGGGTTTTCTCAATTTTAGCCGCCCGTTAGCGATTTTTTCATTTCTACAGGCATCGAACTAACTACATGTTCTCCCTCACACAGCACACCAATTGGAATTTCGTGGGTTTGGCTATCTTAAAAAGCCAATTTCACAGGATTGACTCCCCAAAAAGCCGCATCTTCGTGCCCCCCCCCCCAAACGTTCAAAATTTATTTTCATGGGCTTGCCTCATGATATTGAAAGAGCATGTCCGGCGCGGGACAAAGTCCCGCCGCAGGATTTCGAAGTCAAAATTCAGCGGATTTGGCACACGTAGAGAACACCGTGTTGTGGTTTTGAGCCGCCTTTTCAGCTCCCCTTTCAACACAAAATTTTGCCGGTTTGGATCAGCAAATTGTGCTGGTCAGAAAAAGCAATTTCTTGGGGTTGGCTTCCTAAAAAAAAGGGCAACTTCACGTTTTCATACAAATTCATGCAATTTCACGAGTCCCGCAGTGCCGGCTCGTGGGCAAAATTTTGGTGAAGTTTTTTATATACAGTATCATAAACCACATGCTATTCGTTTGTGGAGTTTAAACAACCTATCAAAATGCTTCATTTTTTCGAGGGAATAAATTTGTTTGGTTGCCAAGGCTCCACAGGATACATACGTAGAGCTTGTGAACATTGTGTATAAACGACTTCACCAAAATTTGTCCACGAGCCGGCGCTGGAGTCCCGCTCTTCTCGAAAACATAATTTTGCAGGGTTGGTCCATTTAAAGCCAACTTCATGAGATTCCCCCCCCCCCTCACAACAATTTTTGTACGTTTGGCCCTCATGAAAAGCCAATTCGGTGGAGGGCTTATTAAAATAAAATCGTGTAGGCTCATTAAAAAATGCAACAAATTTGACAATTCAATTTGCGTTGCTCGGTCTTACAAACAAGAAAATCCGCGGGGTTGGCTAATTCAAATAACTGATTCCACGGATTCCGCGGATCTGGTTGACACTTTCAGAAACAGATTTCCCGGTTTTGGGTCCTTCATATATAAGCAATTCCGTGGTTTGGGCGCGCTTTTGAGCTTTTGCTTTTAAAAAGAAAATACATTATTCGCTGGTTTTTAAAACCAAATTTCGCCGATTTGGCACGTCCGAAACAAATTTCCCGGGGTTGGCACTCTGGAAACCGCACGGATTTCACACGTTTAAAAGCAAAATTATAAAAGGTTATTGGGCCACTTCAAGGAGCAATGTCTGGCTCCTCCAAAAAAAATTAATTTTTCATCACGGTTGACCCATTCAAAAAAATGATCGATAATCGGCTCCCTCAAAAAGAAAGTTGTCATCATCAATCATCAATATCGATTGCAGTTTTTCTGACCTTTTTTGAAAAATGTATTTTGGGGCTTTGGAAACGTGTTTTTCGGCTTATTCCATATCATCTTGGTATGGAGAAAACAGATAGAAATTAAAATTGAAAGTCGATTCGTCGATGAGATTATCACAAGTCGTGCGATTTGGTTCATCGCAATAAAAATCCCTAATCAAAAATGGGGTGGAACGCAAATATCTTATTATAATGTCAGAATAAAAGAAAAGAGGGGACATCTGGAGTGGGCGTTTATTTCCGTTAAGGTAGGACAATGTCCCTTTAGTAGGGCCGGATGCGTATGTTTATTCCTTTTGCAGGGTTGGTGGGAGGCGGGAGGGGGGGGTGAATATAAAGCGCTCACGTGCTCCCATTTTCTATTCTCCTCGAAAATGAGGCGAAATTTAAGCCGGGATTCGATTCTCTACTATGTGACAACAAGCTTTTTCAGAACCATTCTGAAGGAAGTGAGTGATTTCGTTGAAGGGCGGATGGTATGAAGTAGGGGGAGGGGAGGGAGATATTTTCCCTTTTTTAAATGGCTTTAGCTCTACTATTGAGATAAGAAAGAAAATCTGTGCCCAACGATCTGTTCTAGGGCTTTTATTAGTGTTTTTTTTTTGTATTCGTACAAATAAATGCTTCAAATTTTAAACATTTTTCTATAGCTATGAATCAAGAGTTAGCCTTTCATGCATATTATGTTCGTCTCTTTCAAAGTTAAATAAAAGGAGTTCAGAAATTACTTTTGAAATCTTAGTAATAACAAGTTGCAAAGCAAAACTCTTTTTTTTAAACCCCCTTTTTCCACGGGTTCAACAGGATTTAATCACGTAAATGTCTTTTAATGGGACGTTCTCGTATAATTTCAGTCATCGAACAGTGGCCTCAGCGTAGAAAGGGTTGTTATATCAAGAAGCACCATCGCTTTCTTCAGATTGCTCGGCAACTCCGTTGGGTTGGGCCGCGGTGTTATCTTACCAGAAAAATAAAACTAAGTCCCCTCCCCATCATCAAGGAGCAAAGGATCGTGGTCACCAAATTAAAGTGGTGGCTTTGGAAGCAGCCATTGCTTGCCCGCCTCCAATTATTCATTTATCTGATAAGAGACCAGTGATAAACCGGGTCGTGTTTTTTTTTTTTTTTTTTTTGGACCGGCCTTTTAAATAGTAATACCCGGGCTCGGCCTCGCGGGGCTCGACTCCATAATGGCCGCAAGTCATGCCTCTTACCCCCACATTTCTTCTTAGGTATACTCTAATTGGCCCAGCCATCATTATTTGATTCTAATCTTCTCCTCTTATACTTTGTATATTAATTTCAGGTGCAACTCCCTCTTATACATATTTTTTATTCTCAGATTTTTGTTTTGTTGCGACCCTGAATGTCCTCGCGTAGGAAAAACACAAAATTCTTAACTTAGCGAGAACGTTTCAAGCAATTTTATCCTGCAGGAAAGCACACTTCCGATACTTTTCCAAGCACATAATTTTGTTCCACTCAACTTTTGTTAAGCACTGTGATTTGTCCTCTAGTTGAAATAATTAATTGTGACCAGAAAACAATTATGTTTGTTGTTGGACAATAGTCGAACTAATGACTGTAATGATATAGAGGCACCAGAGGGGGACTCCTGTTTGCCTGTAGGTATCATTTAACAAATATGTCGGAAAGAAACTTAGTTTTAGTCGGAATTATCATTTGTGTATGACTTTGACTGAATGTGTAGAGTTTCTTCAAAATGAAACGAGTCGAGCGTACGAATTCACATGTTAATAATTCAAGTCACTGCAGGAGTTGCCCGGTCTTCCCATATGACCCTATAATTTTGCATTGACATACAGACGTTATTTCACATTCGAAAAAGGAAAATAATAATCGGTTCTCAGTGGAATTATACACCTGAAAAGGTGTAAAATAAGTACCATTTTACGCCTTTTCCTTCTTAGCTATGACAATCCTTCAATATTTATGTATGTTTGTTATTCTGTATTACATCATACAAATATCGGGGGAATAATAACAGCACTTCTTCAATGTTTAATTCTTCTCTCCAGTCGTTCTGGCTGGCATTACGAGAGGGTTGCTTATAATTTATATACAAATAATCTGTTGCTTTAAAATGGTTCACTCGCAGAACGATGTCGTTATACTTATAACGCTTAGAGTGTTGGAATAAATCTCGCAAAACCCCTTCTTTCCTCTTCAATCCTTGTACGTTCCCTTCTCTCCTTTCTCTCGCTCTTTTTTTTTTAACACAACACAATGGAAGAGGGTGTATAGTAGCATTTAAGTGAACTCCGGACTTTTTTCCAACTCTTAAAATAAGTGTAATTTTCTTTTGAAGATGTTTCATTCGATAATTTTTCTGATCAACCCCTCGGAATATTGAAATTACATACGTTAGTCCCATATACCCTGAGGCCAAACATGTGCCTTACTCATGCCGTAATAATCAAATCGTTTTGTACCCTGTTTTCTATCTAATAATGTTTAACAACCAAGAGAATAAGAAACCATCGGTTGAAAGATGAATTCAACGGCAAAAATGCCCCTCATTCCCACTTATAAAAATTAGAGTTTCCCTCGGGCAAAAGTTTCCAGTTCCTCGAGTTTCTCATAACCCCTCCGTACAACGACGATTGCAATGCATTTATAATTAGATGGTTCGTAATGGTCGACTCAATTTAGATGGGAATTTTCATAATCTGAGGTGGTCAATTTCCTATTTAAATTTTTATTCTAATAACGTCCATTAATTTCATCGAATTGTTTTCTTAATCGGTGGGGTATGAGCTCTATTGGATTCAGTGGCGGACCAATTTGGCATCCGAGGCAAGACCATCGAGTGTCGCCCCCTTCATAACCCCTAATTTGAAGCCAAAGCCTTCTCCACCTATAGATATACAGATAGAGAAGAATCTTTTGTAGCTCGAATGCTGATGACGATGATCAAAAACCAGACAATGCAATCAATTTTCCTGACAAATTATTTTAGGAGCTGAAGGTTTGAGTTCTAACGTATTTGACGTGGTATCAATATGGAAATCAAATGGCACTGCTCTCTACACTCTAACCAGAGTAGCCGGGCGTAATATAATTGTGGTGTAAGCACCATAAATTTTATCTTGGTGAAAGTATCACCCTGTTCTCACTCAGACCAGAGTTACCGGATTGCGCAATTTCTGGAAGCTATACTTTGCAATTTAAATTAAGATCGCGTTTGAGCAAAAGCGCTAAACAGCGACTCGTGCTACAAGGCAACTAAAAACGCGAGTATTGGACTACACTCACCAAAAATAGAATAATCAAAGACAACAAACAAAACTCAGTAGGACCAATTTCACAAGTTTTGCTCATTAAAGTCAATTTTTTGGGTTTTGTTAATCAAGAATAATGGTGTTTCCTCTTTCAAGAAACCCATTTCGCGGATCCGGCTCCTTGTGCTCTCACCACGGCAAGCTCTAACAACAGAAAGTTCCCACGACAGAAATCTCTAGCCAAAATAGAGAGCTTCAACCCAAAAACACTTGAGAAAGCTCTAAACATGAAAACTTTAAGAGTTTTTTTGTTTAAACATGAAACATCTAAACATGAAAGCTGGAAACATGAAAAGTCTAACCCCAAAAAGATCTAACAACGAAAAAAGCTAGAACTGCATCAAAAAGCGCTTTAAACCCACAAAAACCTTTACCCCGAAACATCTCTAACCAAAAAAATATCAACCCTGGAGCAGCTTTAACTACAAAGGAGCTCAAAACCACGAAAAACCTTGAACCACAGATAGCGCTTCAACCGCACGAAACCCCCATCCTCAATACAGCTCTAAACACAGAAAGCTACAACTACTTAAAAGCACGAACCACAAAAAGCGTTTTAAACTTACAAAAATCCCGGCCCCGGGATGGTTCTAACCATACCCCCCCCCCATACCTGTAGGCCCCAGAAGCAGCTCTAACCCACACCACTGCCACTGTGGAGGGTAACACGGTTACATTAGGGTGGGTACCAGGTCATGCTGGCATCCCGGGGAATGAGAGAGCAGACAAGCTGGCTAAGACGGGGGCTATGACAGAATATGTCGGCCCAGAACCGGCGGTGGGGATAGCAAGGGAAGTAGGACTCAGTGAAATTCGGGGTTGGGCAAAAGCGGAAGCCCAGGCACGATGGGAAGCAGAAGATCACTGCAGACAAGCGAAAGAGGGCATTAAAAGGTATGATGCCAACACGACAAAGTGGCTGGTAGGGTTAGGGCGGAAGCAAACTAGAAAGATAGTAGGAATATTTACAGGGCACTTTGCAGTTCAGAGACACTTGCACATGATGGGGCTAATAGGGGACCCTACATGTGAGAGGTGTGGAGTGGAGGAGGAGACAACGGGTCATTTAGTGAGAGAGTGTGAGGGGTTTGCGGCAGCGAGGTTTGCTATATTTGGGAGGGACAGGTTGACCGACCTAGAATTTTCCAGGGCTCAAGGGATCCGAGTACTGGATTTTCTGGGGAGGGTGAGGAGATTTGAGGAGCCGTGCTAGCCCCTCCGAGTCCGGGACCCGTTGGGTATGACGTAGGGGCCCAATTGGTGGCCTTGGCGTCGCCGGGCTCGGCTTGGGCCGGGACGGCACCCCCCCAAAAAAAAAAAAAAAAGCTTTAACTACAAAGGAGCTCAAAACCACGAAAAACCTTGAACCACAGATAGCGCTTCAACCGCACGAAACCCCCATCCTCAATACAGCTCTAAACACAGAAAGCTACTTAACTACTTAAAAGCACGAACCACAAAAAGCGTTTTAAACTTACAAAAATCCCGGCCCCGGGATGGTTCTAACCATACCCCCCCCCCATACCTGTAGGCCCCAGAAGCAGCTCTAACCCACACCACTGCCACTGTGGAGCTCGAAGCACAAAGCGCTCAAGTCGTAAAAAGCTCTAACCACAAAAAGCTCTTACCACAAAAAAACGCCCGAATCACAAGAATGTCTAACCAAGAAAAGGTTTAGCCACAAAAAACTCTCTAAACACACAAAATCCCTAACTGAAACATGTTTTTCATCACAAAAGAATAGAAATTTCATGGGTTTTTCTCACTACAGAGAAGCAATTTCGATGGGTTTCCGCCCTGAAAAAGCAATTTCACAGGTTTCGCTCTCGAAAAAAACAATTTCTGAAGCAAACTGGAAAAGTGATTTCACGACTTTTGCTGAATAAAAAAGGAATTTCGCGTGTTTTGCTCACTAAAGCATCAATTTTGTGGGTTTTACTCGTTAATCAAGAAAATTTTGTAGGTTTAGCGTACCATAAGGAAGCAATCTCGGGGGATTTTCTCGCAATAAGCGTTTTCGCCGGTTTTGCTCCCTATGAAAAAGCAATTTTGTGGGTTTTGCCAGCGAAAAAACAAAACATCAACAAAAACAACAACAACAACAACAACAACAACAATTGGGCAGTCAATAAGCAATTTCTCTCGTCAGGAATAGTACAGTGTGCGGGTACAAAGTGAAAAACCAATATCACTTGATTTCGTACTTGAAATCCATTTATGCGAAATCAATTTCGGGGGTTTCGATCGCTAAAAAACAAACAATAAATTTCTCGGGTTTCTCTCACAAAAAAAGACTAATTTTGTAGGATTTGCCCACTAAAAAAGGCATTTCGAAGGTTTGGCTCACAAAATGCTATTTCGTTCACTAAACAACCAATTTCGCAAGTTTTGCTAATTAAAAAATTCATTTCACTCGCCTATTCACCTTGATCATAATTCAGGCAGCGCTGTAGTTGGCCATTTAGGGAAACAGTTGTTGTGGGTAGTTTCCATTAGAAACTAGTAGAGGACCGCCCTCATGAGTTAGTTCCCAAGTGGCCAACGACAACGCTGCCCGAATTATGAAATTAGGCGATTAGGACAGCAATTTCGCGCACTAAAGGAGAAAGTACCAAATTTTGTGGGATTTGCTCACAAAAAAGCAAGTCCGTGGGTTTTTGCCTCCACTGAGGGAACGCTGGTGCCTCCTTAGATGGTTTATTGTCTGCAGGGCTCATTATTTGCGTCCAAATAAACTAATGTGAGACGAGGAATACGTACCTACCTATGTGGTTTGGCAAAAATAGCTCAAATTAAAAATAGGACGTGTCCACTTAGCACGGGTGTTTTCTACGCGGGGACTTAGAAAATCG
Source organism: Corythucha ciliata (assembly GCA_038030265.1). Classification (NCBI taxonomy): domain Eukaryota; kingdom Metazoa; phylum Arthropoda; class Insecta; order Hemiptera; family Tingidae; genus Corythucha; species Corythucha ciliata. The sequence goes on from CM075938.1 coordinate 7,644,653, forward strand.
AAACAAATTTTCCACCAGACGAGCCGTTGAATGGGTTCCTCCTCTGATGCCACTGTTTTTTCCTGGGCTACCCCTTTCTGCACAATGACTGGCGAACGCCTCTGCTATGCTCAGGCAATATAGCCAAAAATCTTGATAATTCCCACCTAGAAACACACTTTTCACCCCTGTCAATGAATTTGTGGCTTCAAAATTTCAAGTATAGTAAAGTATCATTTTCTGAAGGGAAATTGCCAGTTGTTGGAACGAAAAACCAGTTTGGAAGGCAACACTGACTGATTCCGGGCAAAAGGTTGTGAGTTTTCGTTGGATAACGGCCCAATTTAAGCGCATGCCCAAAATGAGAATATATAGCTGATCAGTCGAAGTTTATGGTTTAAATGGGCTTATTTAAGTTGGAGGGGGGGGGGACTAATTCAAATTTTCCCAGTACCTATTACTGGAAATAATGCTTTAAAAAGGCCGAAGGCAAAGTTTTGACCCGACTCCGAATGTGATTTAAAAATGTTGTTCGAATGATTCGAAGGGTCCACAACAACCCTTGGTGGGGAACATACTTTTTAAAATGCGGGGGGGGGGAGTCGCGAAGTTGGCCAGTGGTGGGCTCCTTTTGAATGGTACTTACTTGAAAAGGGCCAAGACCACGAAATTTCCTTCTTGAAACAGCCAAATTCAATGAAATTGGATTTTGAACTTGGTTGGAAAATCCCTGAATGTGCTTTTGAAAAAGCCACCGATGTTTTTTGAACTGGCGAAACTAATTCTAGAAAGAGCCAAGGCCACAAAATTTGGTGATTGAAAATACGCGAAATCAGGATTTTAAATTGAGGGTTTTAAGGAGCAAACTAAGCGACACTTGCTCATGGAAGACTAAAAATCCACGGAAAAATTGAAGTTAAAAGATCGAAAGTCTAGAAATTTGTATTTTTGTAGCTCGATCTTCGATTCGGCCAATATGGTGAAACTGATTTCAGAAAGAGCCAAACCCACGAAATTTGGTGTTTGAAATAACAAGACAATACATCAGTGAAATCTGGGTTTGACCAAGAAGCAAAATCCAATAAATTAGGTTTTGAAATAGTGAAAATTCAGGAACTTGGCTTCTGAAAGATCCAAATTAGTTCTCTGAATTAGCAAAAACTGCGAAACTAATTTCACTAACTGTAAGAGCTAAAACCTCGAAAGTATGCTTTTGAAAGCATGAAAATTCGCAAAATTGGGGTCTGAAATAGCAAAGTCCATGAAACTGCGTTTTAAATCTGAGAAATTTGGTTATGGAAGAGCGAGAACCACCAGCATTCGTTTTTCATCGTTCGTTTTTCGCCTGATTAGTTTTTAGAACTAAAAAAACCTACGAAACTGATTTTTTAAATAGCTCAAGTCACGCAATTTTAATGAGGAAAAAAATGCCCGAAGTTGGGTTAATAATAAACCAAAAGGGAAGTTTTTTGCATCCTGAAAACTACTGAAAAAGAGCTCGGACGGCCTAAAATGTCCAGAGGAACATGTGGAGGGGGGGATGTCCAGGGAAAGTAGTACGTCCTCTAGAGAGCCTTAGGGACTTGAATACCAAAATTTGGTTCCGGAAATTGAATGACCCCCCCCCCCAACCCAACATCGCTCTAGTCTTGGTCTGCGGTATCCACCTTCTGCCTATGGCACCGTTAGAGGTTAGGAAATAGAATAGAAATTCAAATAAAGTGTTGGTGAGCTGCTTTCTTATGCAAGGACCCTACCTGACTTATTCGATTGGAAATTTTTTTTATACCCAGAGGAATTCTTTTTCCAGCTTAAATCACACTAATAGCTCTCCTTTCTCCCTGAATTAACGAAACTCACGAGTACTGGTACGGGAGAATTGAGCGGATGGATTGGAGAGCCATTGGTCCCGCTCAACGTTACAGTTATTACAAAATTCATAAAAGGCACACATTTTTTCGAATTTTGTATACCCTCGTGGATAATTTAGAGCCGAGCACGATAGCCATAGCTCGTGGTCCACAAGGAGTAGAGCGAGTAGCACTCGTAATACACAAGCATCAAACCCTAATTGTTCTCATAGCTAATTCTCGTGACTTGAAATACATTGAAACAATTCGAACGAGACGGAAAAGTATTAGAAAAGCAAAAATTGACTCTTGTCTCTTATATCTTACCTTGGGGAGAATGCAGCATGTGTGACGCTGACGCCTCAACAACCCCAACTCAACCGCGAACCGCTCATTTCAACTTAATATTCAACCTTTCGCGTTCCCTCATTTGAAACACAATCAGAGCGACTTGCGATCAACTTTTAACGACAAATTTCACCTCCGAGAGAGAGAAAAAGACGAGAAGAGCCGAGATTTTTAGAAGGACCGTTCCCCCAGCTATCAACGCCCACAGACACTAAAGGCACAACAACCGCACAACGCATCATAGTCGCGGGCATTACATGTGAAGTCTAACGCAAGCAAATTGGGTGACTTCCTGTTGGGTCATCCGCCACTCAGATTTTATGACTGTTCAACGGGATAAAAATCTACCATTTTTTTTAAGCAGAATTTTCTTTTTTTTCTGGGTTTAATCACAAGTTTCTGGACCGAACAATCATGTCCTGCTGAAAATTTCAGCTAATCACCATCAGAGTGACTGAGTACGACCCGCGTGAAATCGGTTTGTAGCGCGATTTGAGATGGCGCGTGGAAAACAGGAGCGGTGAGTTCAGACAAAAAAAAAAGCAAGTATCTGAGAAACGAAAGGAAAGAAATAAAACGAAAAATGCCCGGAAACAACTTTCCTTCACCCAAGAAATTAGCTTTTTGTTATGAGGGAAACAACAAGTTGAAAATTATGCGAGTGAAATGACCCATCAGCAACTTTAGACGATATTTTATTAAGCGAAAGAGTTTCAAAGTGGCGTAAATTGACAGTGAAAAGAGTTTATACGTGAAAACGACATTTCCACAACGATTTTATCGTTTTAACGGAGCTTTGATACCCTTCCGATAAATTATCCGTTAACATATAGGCCGTTTTCACACTTAAGACTCCGGAATTCCCGTATCGAGGATACTAAAAATACACTACAGTCAAGGATACCGGAATCGTATACTTTTAGTATCCGATTCCCGAATCTTAAGTGTGAACGAGCGCGTTTGCTGTATTGTATTTTTAGTATCCTCTATTCGGCAATCGGATACCCTAATCTCAAGTGTAAAAACGGCCTTAGTTTCAAATTCTGGTGCCAAGTTGTGTTGTCAATTTTCCGAAAGCAAGATAATTGAGTAGAACAAAACAAAAATCTATGAGAATAATTCATTACTTCGGCCTTATTCATTTATTGGCCGTTTCGTGCGTACTGTGCAGTTCATACTCTTGCAAAACCATCAAGCGGCATTCGAAAACATCCAATTAAAACGCTCCGTTTTTTGTTATAAATAAATTAACATATTCGCAGTATCCCCTCTCTCACGTTTTAATACTTTTATAGCGTTTCCAATGTGAATAGAAATAGTCAAGCTGACAGCGAACCGAATTCTCGGAAGAGACTTTTTCTTATAATAGAAAATTGGCTATACGCGAGAGAGGCTGACAAGAATATAACAATCAACATTTTACGGCAGAAACTGTTTTTTTTCTTTAGTACTTAATGAATGACGACAGTGGAAAACGGGAAAGTAATCAAAAGCGAGAAAGGCGTCGTTGAGATTTAATAAGGCGTGGTTTGAAGATACTTATAAGTTCAATTTCACCTTCTTGATAAGGGTACACCGGTCGCACAGCGATAAATAATTACAAATAATTATCTTACGCGTTACTTGAGAAGCAAATATAACGAGAGTCGTCATTTTTGACCTCAAGGGAATTTTAACTTTAGTCACGGTGGCCCTTTAGATTATCCTCAGCGTGGACTTTCACGGTTGTGTAGAGGGAGGAGGATGTGAAATTGTCCTTTCCACCCCAATATATGGCGTTGTGCCCACCCGCCCTTCTGGGGACGGTACATCAAGGGGATCTTTTCAAAGGGAGGTTTGAGTCAAATTAACCGGTAGTAATGAGTTATAGGGAGGTCTTGACGCCGCCGCCGCTGTGGGGGTCGATTTCAAAAATCGAAGCTATAGGCATAGGTATAATTAATTGGTCTCTGCGAGGCAATTTTCCGAACTGTTCTAAACAACTTCGATAGTTGTATAAATATTTCAATAAGGTGAAGCTCAACTTTCGCATTTGAAGTTTTCGAAAAAAGGAACTACCTAAATTACACGGCTGAAACGCATTGAATTATTCTTCAAAACCGATTAGTTGCCTGTCTCATCGACTGTACAGAACTTTGAACATCTTAACGTTGTAATTAGCCTCAAAAGTTTCTCAGTATACACCACCATACCTTTAATTATAGATATTTGAATTTATTTGAACTTTTCTCTCATATATGTGTATGCGGATCAATATGTACGCCCCTTCACGATGGATACACCATACCTATACAACTCATTTTCCATTCACGGGGATTTTTAATTTGTGGCTTCCGTTTCGAACTATTATAGTCCTATTAAGCCCGTAGCATTATCGAGCCACATTTTAAAGCGAATGCTTAATGCGCAAACTTTGTCATGACCCTATATCGTGACAATATCAAGCAAAATCATGGGTATGCAAATTCTACAATATTCACAAAGTATACGCATTACTTTTTCAGCGTTGTTTAGAACGCCAGGCATGTCCCAAGTGGTGCAAAATTAACAAGTCTCCCTTTAACAAGCACGAAATATTAACAAGTTTCGGAATCTTTTGTTCAGTGTCCCCGAGAGCACACAAAGCAAATTGTAGTCCCAAAATTACAGAATATTTGGAGTTAATAATATCAGTGAATTGGAAAGTTTGGTCGATGAATATCCAAGATATCCAGTTTTTTGTGCATGTGTTGGTTCGGATAGTTCATACATCTTTAGAGATTTATTGCCAGTTTTTTTTTATTGGCAATTTGAACACAAGAGAACACAAAAAGGCCACCTCAAGCCCTGAAGCGTCCCTCTTGCCAAGTGAAAATAAATCCGTTGACCGTAGACATTGGCGGCCACACTGTTTTAGGCTGGAGCCGGCTGTGTTTTACAGCAAGACAATGGTTTGTGAGACCCATAAACCAAGTCTGGCTCGTACCGGTAACATTGAGAAATAAGTGACCGTTTTGATCATGTACTTGGAAAAGTGACCTTGACTTTAAGTAGCTTGGTGGGAAAGCATGTAGCTTGCAGCCTTCTCCTCCTGGATCCATGCACGTCGGTTTTCCCGTATAGCCAAGATCCTCTAGATAGATTTTCCGGTAAGCATTGTCAGTTTTGGCCCGATTTCGTACCGAAAAAATGATTCCGGTGCTAAATTGCCGATTATTCTGTTTCTGGATCTAAATTGTGAACGGTTTCTCGCCCAGTAGAGTGACGAAATTGACAGTTTTGGACAGAAAAATATTATAAAAAAATATCACGGCTAATACAAAATTGGTTGGTAGTTCATGAGGGTTTGTTTCTGGTGGACATTCTCAGTTTCTTGAGGTAAAATTGTTTTTGAGATAGTTTCGAGACCTCTGAGTGTTTTTTTGGAGTGGGGAGGGGCTGAATAGCCAATTTGCCTCGCAAAACTACCAGTTATTTTACCAATGGCCGAATCGACTCAATTTTAGCAGCGAATTAGCCTTTTTTTTCAATTTTAACTGCGGCTTTTTCTAAATTTACCCCGTGAGTTTACGTTTTTCTCAGTTTTAGCAGCGAATTAGAGGTTTTTCTTTCATCTTATAGCCATGAATTAGAGCTTTTACTCGATTTCAGCTGAATGTCTCTAGAACCGCGTATTAAAGAGGCTTTTCTCAATTTGTATCCACGAATTAGAGCGTTTCCTCTATTGTAACAGCGTATTTACGTTATACATTATAGCCGCTTAATTTCAAGTAACATTCATCTACGAATAAGCAGTTTTTGTCTTATTAACTACGAATTAAGCGCTTTTTCTCAATTTCAGCCTCGAATTTGCCCTTTTTTTCAGTTTAGCCATGAATTACCGTTTTCCTAATATTCAGCCGCCAATTCGCCATTCCTTTTTCACAAATTCAGTCGCATGTCAGCGATTTTTCTACCCGCGAGTTACTGTTTTTCTAGCTTCCCACCGCTAATTCTCAATTTTTCCCACGTTCTGCCGCGAAGTAACTTTTTTTTTTAATTTTATAGCCGCGAATTAGCGCCTTTTATCAATTTTTATCCGCGCACCATATATTTCGCTCTAATTCAAGCCGCGAATCTGCACTTTTTCCCAATTCTAGCGGCGAATTTGCACTTTTTCTCAACTCCAGCTGCGAATTACCGTTTCGTCTTATTTTTAGCCGTTAATTTCAATACTTGTTCTCTTTTTATGAAAGCGAATTAGCATTTTTCAATTTTTATACGAGCATTAGAGCCTTTTAAGCCGAAAATCAACGGTTTTTTCATTATTATACTTGGGATTTAGCTTTTTTTTCAGAATTATCGCTTTATCTCCATTTTAACCGCGAACTACCGTTTTTTTCTCATTTTCTGCCCCTAATTCGCTATTGTTTTACTTTTAGCCGCGTAGTAACTTTTCTTTCTAATTTTATCCGCGAATTAACGCGTATTTCTCAATTTTAGCCACGAATAACTATAGCTTTTTGCTTTTTATCGTGATTTAGCACCTTTCCGATTTTGCGGGTGCAAATTAACTTTTTTCTCAATTTCAGCCCCGAATTATTTTTTTTTTTTAAGCTTTAGCCGCAAATTACCGTTTTCCCCAACGTCCGCCACGAATGAAGCGGCTTTTCTTCATTTTTATCCGTGAATTATGGAGGTTTTTCTTTATTTCAGCGGCGAATTAGCGCTTATTCTCAATTTAAGCGGTGAGTTTCCACTTGTTCTCAATTTCAGCCGCGAATAACCATTTTTCCAATTGTCATTTGCTAATTATTCGCATCCCCCCCCCTTTTTTTTGCAGCGAACTATCTCTTTTCTTAATTTTATCTCAGTGGTTGAGCGTTTTTCCTCTGAAACCAAGAATTAGGTTTCGAGATACCATTTTTCTCAACAGTTGCCGCGAATTAGCGTCTTTTTTCAATTTTTAGCCGCGAATGAGATGATTTTTCTCCACAATATTGACGAATTGGCTTCTTTTTTCACTTTTAGCCATGAATTAGCACTTTTTCCTTATCGTAGCAGCGATCTTCCAGTTTACCTCAATTTTTGACCGGTTTTCTAATTTTAGCCTTAAAATTGCACCCTTCATCACTTTTACTAGCGAATCAGCGTTTTTCCTACAATTTTATTCGTGAATTAGAGCTCTTTCTCTTAGACAAGAATTAACGTTTTCCTCAGTTTTACCTTTGAATTTTCACGTTTAGCCGCGAATTAGCTGATTTATTAGATGTATATAGCTTCAGCCGCGAACTACCCGTTTTTATTAACTTTAGCCGCGACTCAGTGATTTTTCTAAATCTTAATCCGTGAATGAGAGGTTTTTCTGTACATTAGCGGTGAATACGCTAGGGCGGTCTGCCCCTCCCTCTCCCTCCGCTACCTTAGTACGATACTGCACAGCTGGGCTTCTTGGTTTCAATTTCACAACAAAACTGTCTAGTGGTTGACCTTTTCTTTTTTGAAAAATCGAATTAAATTTGAAATTTTTCCTCGGTTTCTTGTTCGTGTGGGCATCGAATTTGCTTAATAATTCTTCCCCAGTGACTTAATTCGAGAAAAATTTGAAAGTGTATCCCTATAGGACGGCTAAATTTTTCAGTACAAGATCAAAATATCAATTTACAGCGTTGATCTACAGCCCGAAATCTCTTTGACAAACCCTTGAGATTGAGACTCAAAGTGCCATTGAGGGAACCGCCTATTCTTAGCATTCATACGAAAAGCATTTAAATATTTTTGTCTCTCGAAGACATTACAATATTTTCGTCTTGGTTTGAGCCGTACCAGTCTCTTCATAGGCATAAAAAGATAATAATTCTTTGGACTACGACTAAAACACAATCTCAACTTGTAATGCCAAAGAAAAAGAAAGCAAAAACGCGGATTGAAGTGCCGGTGAGAAGACCGCGAGAAGTAACAAGAAAGACAAGTTCAACATTCTCCCGCAGTCTTGGATGGTGGCAGCACCTACCAAGCTCCCTTTTTTACCAGAGAAACCTGCCTAAAACCTGTCCCGGGGGATTCAAGTTTTTCAAAACGTGGTCCTCTGTATTTTCATTCAATCGTACAGTTTCCAGGCGAAATTTCCGGTTAATCGGCGAGAAAGTGAGTACAAACTGAATGATAAATACCTCGGCATTCAAATATGGGACCTTCTTTTGAAGCGTATCTTGCGCTAAACCGGTACCTGTTTGGGTCGCATACCTGTGTTTTTATGTCAGTTTCGTCAACATACTTCACGATATTCAGTTACATTGGTGACATTAATTTCAACTTTATGTACTGGTTACTTCCTACGGGAAGCATTTGTTTAAAAAGCAATGTTTACTCCAACTTCTTGCTTGTACATTCGTTGCCCCTTGCGATTCGCTGTCAGCTATCATTTGATAGGGTTATTCTGTGCGAATTTAGCAAACTGATCCACTAGCGTTGATGCTATTGAAATTTCAGTTTCAGCTGCCTTGCAACGCAGAAGGAAAAATTCAAGTTTTACTGGACTGGTTACAGGAGGGGATCTAGGGGGGTGATGCACTGGGTGTAGGGTTGCCAGATAGCCAAGGATCTTCGCTCGGAGATTTACTTTTGTTCGGAACAGTTGTATACGTTTTACGGGGATGTTTAGTGATGGTGAGGGGGGGGGGTAACATAGTGTAAATATCGACAGGGCCAATCTGCACTTTTTGAACACAGGGGCCAACCTGGATTTATTGAACCAACGAGCCAATCTGAAAGTGGTTAGAGGTCCTAAATCGGTGGGGCCAATCTTGTTGAAGCATGTTTTTAGGGCCAAACTGTACCATAATTTTCTTGTCAACCTGAACCACCAAAATATACTTTGCTCATTCATTTTAAACTCATCTGCAGCACCTATCAAACATTCTGGGGAGTTATGGAGTCTTATTTGTTAGTGCTTCTCCTGTTTCGAGCGCTATGTGTTCGGAGATTTACTGTTGTTTGAGTGTTTTGTGGTTAAGAGCTTTCTGTGGTTAACATTTCGTGGTTACGGCTTTGAGTGGTGAGTGCCTAGGCCGGATCATGGCGGGGGACTGCCGGGACTATAGCCCTGGGCGGCAAAATTTGAGAAATCGTGTGAGGCCCAAATCGAACTAAAAGAAGTAGATGACGATGAAGAGGAAAAAACTTTTTTTTTTCTCATACGATATACCCGATCGAGCTGTGCGCTTCGAGCCCTTACTAAGCGGGCTCCTCGGCCGGTGCCCGATTTGTTGAAAGCCCACACGGAGCCGAGAGCGCTGTGCCACAGCTCGCCGCAGCCATCTAGCTATATCGGGATCAGTGGTGGACCTGTACCGGCGGAAATCTGCACGAGATCAACTTGTAATCCTTTACTTGTCCAAATGACCAAATTCGAGGGTTTGGGAATTAGCGCTTGTCTTAATTTCAGTGACAGATTTGCCCAAAGAACGACACTTGCCTTTTTTCTCAATTTTTAGCCACGAATGATCAATTTTTCGCAATTTTATCCAAGACTATTAGCGCTTTTTAGAAATTGTAGCCACGTAATTGCTTAAGAACAGCCTAAGGACGTTCAGAAACGGGACGTTAGCGTTTTTTTTTCTCAATTTCAAGCGTAGACTTGCCCGAAAGATTGCTCACAGAAAAGAACTGCGCATATAGATCTCGATAGGCTACTCTTGATAAGTCACGAAAAATCGTTCAAAACCAACGACAAGCCACAACGTGCCATTTTCGGCGGTGCCGACGACCCCTAATGGAGGCGTTTTTGTCTGAGGCTGGTAAAAATTGACCTGGAAATCGCCCACTTAAGCCCTTGGTGGATGGTGGGAAAGTCAAAAATAGTTAACAGATAAATTGAATATTCATCCAGGAAGCTTTCAATCGCGTATATTCAGCTCCCATACTCCAAATGTTGCAATTTTGCGACTAACGTTAGACTTGGGGAGCTATCTTGGGTGTAGGGATGAAACCGGTTCCGGTCTTTAGGGCTGTGAATTATTCCGGTTCGGTCCGGTCTTTTTGTGAGTACCGGGCCGAAAAAATTCGGTCCTTAAATGACTTATAAAGAAAAACAGAAAATCGTTATAGGGATTAGTTTCGTGCAAGAACAGCGTGCATCTAATGTCTCAAGTTTGTTCAAATGGAATGCCGTGACAGACACAAGCATCAAAGGATGGATCGGAGACCTTTTAAGGGGGGGGGGGTATCGAAAACCCACCCACAGAATTACCCCTACCCACCCCACTCCAAATATCCACCCTCTCCACACCAATTTTCAGCAATTTGTCTAGCCCTACTGGCCTATTAGGGGTAATCCCGTCGCTACCCCCACTCTTGAAGCGGATGTAAACGTGCTGCTTTATTCCCTTCAAAAGTGAAGCATTTTTGGGCTTAATAGCCCACAAAATGCTTGCATAGAGCATTGTGAGCCAAGGATTATTACTATCTTTAAATAATCAGTTTCGAATTATTATTTTGTGAACGTTTTCCAGCGATATTTTATTTAAGACTCAGGAGAAAATTGGTCCTTTTAGGTCCGGTCCGGTTCAAACGTTATTATTTTTCGATCCGGTCCGGTCTTTATCGAAAGACCGGACCGGACCGATTTCACCCCTACATGGGTGGCTACACCGGGTTCCACAATCACTAAAAATTTGCCCACAAATGCAATTTCGCGAAAATAAAAACCATAAAATTGCAATTTTGCGTAAGTAAAGACCTGAAACTTGCAATGTCCCGAATATCGAGCCATAAAACTTGTAATTTCACTCAAATTTGGATCCGAACTTGAACACTGGCAAATATTTAGCTTTTCCAATTATACGAATATTCGTGAGGCTTGCCGGCTCGACCAGGGGCCGCGCCTACTAAAAGAAAGGCCCAGAAACTTGCAATTTCGCGTCCAAGTGTCCAACCGGGTGTCACACCTCCTCCTACATCCATGCGAGAATGAGACCTATAAAAATCCTAATTTTTCCATCTTTAAGCTTTTTATCCATTCCATTTTTAAGCCAATACCAACGGAATGCTACTGAGCGGGATTCAAACCCAGGGACTCTGGTTTGCCCCCCGAAAACCGAGTCAGGTAGGAACTAGCTCACCAGGACTGAAGAGAACCGCGAGGGCAAAACGGGGACTGAGGGCTTTACGGCTGGATATTCCGCTGACCAGTTCAAACATAAACACGACTTACTCCGTCCTGGCAAGTTGGGTCGAGAGCTGGGGCCGGGGCCTGCGTGCGTTGTGCAGTGGCAATTTTCATGATAGCAAACATGCAATCATGAAAATTCATCATTTCATGATTTTGGTGGGTCTATTTTAAAACTTTATTTATTATTAGCGTTATTCGCGTTCATTACTAAAAGCCAAGACTCCATGATTGTGGTGTTCCCGTCAACAGTAAACTTGAGGTTTTTCCGCCTACTTGAAGAAATCCACGCTTTCCCAGTAATACTTGTAGAATCCATTCTCTCTTTGCTTGCTTGGCTCCATAAGTCTTGTAAGATGGGGGGACGAGTAGTCCGCACGGGGCTGCAAAATTAAATTAGCCCCAGCGCGGCAAAAAGCAAGATTCGGCCCTGAGTGAGTGCATTTTGAGGTTAGAACGTCATGTGGTCCAAGCATTTTTTGTGATTAGAGCTACTTGAGGTTTGAAAATAGACAAAAAGCGCTAAAACTTAATTCCAGAAAAAAAAAAAAAAAATGAAAATTCACGGCCGTAAAATTCATAAAAAGCGCTCAATCAAAGCTCAAATTGAGGAAAGGCAATTCTGCGATTCCTACTAGCTACATCGTCGCTAAAATCAAGAAAAAGCGCTAGTTCGGGGCTAAAATTGAGAAAAAGCGCTAAATCATGGCCAAATGCAAAAAAAAAGAAAAAAATCGATGATTCGTTGCCAAAATGAAGACTTAAGCTTTGGTTTCCTAGAAAAGCGATGCCGCAATATATTTAAATCACGACAGTAGTTGCCTAGATCAATAAAAAGGAAAGAACGATGTAGTGGACTAGAGTATCGAATCAGGCAATTTAAAGGATGTGTCCGACCTCAGAAATCTGTGGACGGACACATCCTTTGAATGGCCTGATTAGTTGCCTAGAGAGCGGTCAACAGACAGCGGCACCGCTTCGGATGAGACGGGCGTTCATGACGGTGATGAACTGTTCATCAACGATTTGGATGGTGACGAAATTGTAATTAATACTGTCCGAAAACGACTCTATTCCGATGTTAAAAGAAAATACTGCCAAGTAGTTGGAGCTACGAGGGAAAAAACGTTCATCACCACCCTCACGATGGAAGCGGTGCCGCTGTCTGTTTACCGCTCTCTGGGCAACTATGGTTTGATTTAAAAGGGAAATTTTCTACCGTAATAATACGGCACCGCTCTTTTAGGAAACCAAAGCTTTAGCCGTGAATTAGCCACTAACTCACGGCTAAATTTGAATAAAAGCAATAATTTAAAGATAAAATTGAGAGAACGCCAATTCGCACGCAGTTTCTTGAGGCAACTGCAGGCTAAAATTATTAATTTTTGTTCCGACAGCAGACTGTCGGGAAAAGTGCATTTCATTCATGCGACAATCGAGTCAAACCTCATAAGTTAGAACTATTATCAATTAACGGATTTGGTTCACTTGAGTCTCATACGAAAGCGCGTTCATTTTTCATTATTCGAGTCAATTTTGGGGGCAATTGCAGCAACAGCCGTGCGGTAGCGAATTTTCAACGAATTCAACCCCCTCTTTCACACCGTTACCGTGGACCGATTCTACTGGATCACGAACTCGTTCGAGATATTCACGCTATTGATTTTTAGACCAAATTTGGTTGCCCTAAGTCAAAAATTGCGACCGTGGTCGTGCTAGCAAGCGAGGGATATATATATATATATTCTATGGGTTCTGCAACGTGAAAAAAAAGTATCACAACCCAAATGTGCGACCTTCAGGGCGAGACCAATAGTGCATTTTTTGAATGAAATGCACTAAAAGCGCTTACTCGGGACGAAACTTAAGGAAAAACGCTAATTGCTAGTTGCTAATTCGCTGCTAAAATTAAGAGAAAGTGCAAATTCCTGTCTATACATTTTAATACTTCGCTGTTCAAACTGAGAAACAACGCTTATTTCGCTGCTAAAATTGATGAAAAAGCGCCCATTTAAAGCTAATTGAGGAAAAGCGCTGATTTGAGGCAAAAATTGTGAAGAAGCTGTGTGTGAATATATACATTGTTAATTACCTGCTAAAATGGATGTAAACAGCAGCTAATTTGCTGCTAAAATGGGGAAAAAGCACTAGTTCATTGCTGTATGTGAAAAAATCTCTTCTTCTAATTCTTGGCTAAAAATAAGAAAAAGCGCTAAATCACGGCTAAAATTGAAAAAAAAAAAAAATCAAAGCTTAAGTTGAGAAAAAGCGCTCATTTAAGACTAAAATTGAGAAAAAGCCAATGCGCGATTTCAGGAGGCAAATTCACAGCGGAAATTGATCAAAATCGCTAATTCGGGGCTAAAATTAAGAAAAACCGTTAATTCACGGTTGGAATGGAGAAAAATCGCTTATGTATGCCTTAATGTGAAAAAATCGCTGCTAAAATTGAGGGAAATTGGCATTTCGTTGCTAAAAGTGAATACATCGCTAGTAATGCACAGCTCAAATTGAGTAAATGCGCTAATTCGCTGCTAAAACAGAGGAAAAACACTTAATTCAAGGATAAAATTAAAATAAAGCTCCGATTCGTGGCTTAAGCGAGACAAAAGGCCGAATGGAGAGGCCAAAGTTGAGAAAATGCGCATATTCATGCCTAAAAGTGAAAAAAATGCTAGGTAATTCAATTTTGTGTACTTGCCTAGGGACTCCGCAAGGGCTAGAAACGGCCCTGGGGTGCTACATCCTGATTTTATGCCAGAAATTCAAATTTTTAAGGTTACATTGACAGTTTCTAGGCTGAGCAGCCGGTTTCCGGAGTGAAATTGACGGTTTTCTGGATTCTTTGGGGAAAAATAACTCTTTCAGAGACCGACAGTCACTTTTTTCAACCACGTTAATGGCCTTTTTTAAGGGCTTCTTCGGGAAATTGACCTTGTTTGTTTTGGTAAGTCAGGCTTTGAGGCAATTTGCCGTATTTTAAACCCCTTGGATGACGTGAGCCGGCAAACCAAGTAGCCGGGAGGACCCAGCTCGCTTAAGCCCTAAGAGCACCGTAATGACAAAACGGGGACTGGCGATATTCCCGACCGGCTAGTCGAAAAATTTGCCTAATTTTTTTTTAACGGCTCAACAGTGCATTTATTCCAGGATTGTCACTTGTTATGTGTTTGTACGCATCACAACGCAGAAAAGCGTATCTTGTTGGTTATTGTGTGAGCGCTATGAAGAAATCACAAAATATTTCTTTTAATCGTTAAAAAGAAGAGTAATAACGATTAAGCTAGATGCAACCGGTGGTTCTAGTGATGAAAGGATTGAAAATTTAGAGTATATAGGTGTTTCTCTGCCTTCTAAAATTCAATTCCATGTTATTAAATCGAGACGAATAAAGACGAAGGAGGTAGGCGTGAAGGGGAGTGCCGCTCATCTCTAAAAAAAATAAATCCAACTTGTTGCCCTCAGATAGCTTTTGAAGACTCTACATCTATCGAATAATTGAAGCCAGTACCACCGGCCCCTCAAGAGAGTTTCGAAATGATTCCGATCATTATAAACCCCCCCTCCCCTGCTTCAATCATCCATGAAGATACAATCGGGGAATAGACTTTTCTGTTGGATGTTACAGTTGTTTATGTCCCCCACCCCACCCCTCAAGCTGGATCCTGGTCAAAACCCGAACAAATAATAGTTATTACAGGGGTTGGTCATGTCAATTGCTCCTCTATTACCTACCCAACTGTAAATGGACAACGTTGGAGGGAAGAAGGATCATCTTACATCTCATCACTTCCCCGTGGCAAAATGTCTTTAACGTTCCACAGCAGTGTGAAAACCACAACCTCAACTCTCCCCCCCCCCTACCACCGCCCATACATTAATTTACATTGCATCGTCAACCATTTATTGCTAGTTTTAAGTTGAGGTTCTTTGTTTTTCTTGTTTGAATCAGAATGCCTCCGAAAAAGGTAGAAGAACCGGAAAAGAAACCGTTGATTGGAAGAGTCGGCACTAATCTTAAAGTTGGCATTGTGGGTCTTCCTAACGTGGGCAAATCGACTTTTTTCAACATTCTAACGAAAAGTCAAGCGGCAGCTGAAAATTTTCCTTTTTGCACAATCGATCCTAATGAAAATAAGTATTCAATTTCAGTATTTCATATAGACGAACGCATTATGAGCCCTACCTGGATTATTCATTATTACACTAATTTATATTTACTTTACTTTAGTTACGTCGAGTACCTGTACCGGATGCTCGATTTGACTATCTCTGCGAGTACTACAAACCCGCAAGGTGATTTTCACTAAACTAGACACACCTGTGTTCAATGCAATTTTCATTTCCGTTTTTATATTTTCAGCAAGGTACCGGCGTTTTTAAACGTAGTCGACATCGCTGGCCTAGTCAAAGGAGCCTCTGAAGGACAAGGATTGGGCAATGCTTTTCTTTCTCACATCAAAGCCTGCGATGCGCTTTTTCACATGTGTCGTGAGTGAAAGATTTTTTTTTTTTCGACCGTCCCGGTTTATTAGAAGACAAAAAAAGAAAATGGTGAGGTGCAGTGATTCCTGGTAGCTCGGTTTTGATTGGGGGGGGGGGGGTATTCTGTGGCATACTGACCACAAACATATGGAATTCCTTGTCGTGGGAATCTAACACTTCCCCTGATAACTCTTTTTTCTTCTTCTATTGTTTCGGGGCGCTAATTTCTTCCTCTTGCTGATCTCTTCCCGTCGTCACACGACCTCTCTACCTTACGCATCTTTTTTTCTCTCTGTACAAAGGGGCTTTCGATGATGAAGACGTGACTCACGTTGAAGGTGAAGTTGACCCGATCAGAGATTTAGAAATTATTAAAGAAGAATTGAGACTGAAGGATGAAGAATTCCTTTTGACGAATATTGACAAGATGGAACGAACTGTCGGGCGAGGGGGCGACAAGAAACTCAAACCGGAATATGTTGGGTTTTGTGTCTTTGAGGCAACAAAATACCATGACTTGTAAAATAAATCATTTTACAGGACGCTCTTCTTAGATTTAAAACTGTATTGATCGACGAGAAAAATCACTTACGTTTCGGTGACTGGAGCGCTATCGAGGTAATTTCACTCGTCATTATTCAAGTTATTAATATTCCAATAAACAACATCTCATTTTCAGATCGAAATTTTGAATAAATATCTATTCATCACGACTAAGCCGGCCCTTTATTTGGTGAATTTATCCGAAAAGGACTACATAAGGAAGAAAAACAAGTGGTAAGTTCAATTCGAAAGTAATTTCGACCTATACTTCATCACATTTTACCAAACAGGTTACCCAAAATAAAGGAATGGGTAGACAAAAACGATCCCGGTGGTATTCTAATTCCATTTTCTGGAGTTTTCGAAAACAAAATTCACGACATGGAACCAGACGAGAGGGCAAAGTATTTGGAAGAGAATAAATGTACGAGGTAAGCAGTGAGTACGAGTATAATTCGGTTGAAGTGATTCGAAATAGTCGGCTAGAGCCATCGGTCATACTTATTGTGGAGATTTTCACTGTATTAAATGCCTTTCGATCATATTTAAGACCACAGTGTGCTTACCCTGGACCCTGGGGCAATTGAAAGAGCCCACCACCGAACTAAAAATTGAGTAATATCCAGGGGCGTAGCATTATATTTTGATGCCCGGGGCGGGGCCGACTTTCAAGAATTTATTTACAATAATAAACATACATTATTATATTTTATAAACAATAAATAGGCGCTGAATGGACGAAGGGGTTTGGAACGAGTTGCACAGTTACCAGATTGGATCAAGAACCCCGTTTTGGGATATTTATGGGGGAAACTCAACATTTTAAACGGAGGAAAAGCGCTAAACAGTGATTTGGCTTATTCAGATCAACTCAAAAAGCGAGTATTGTGCTACTCATTGGGGAGAAATCAACCAAGATTTTCCCACTGGGGGGGGGTCCACGAGGAAATTTCGCGCTCAAATACGGCATTGGAACTAGCAGGGGTAGAGAATATTTAAGTTAAGTTTTTCACCCCTCCCCCCTACCTAACTCTATAATCGGCTATAATGACCATTAGTGGCATAAAAAAAAATCGCGCTAACTAGTTCACACGCCCTAAAATTGGCAAATCTCACACAATTCGCCTGACAAATGGCTGAACTGACGATTCGCGCCATGAAAATGCTTTAACTGACGATATCCGTGTCCTAAAAATGGTCCAACCGAACAATTGCGCTCCAAAAATTGCCAAACAAACCGTTCGCTCCTTAAAGATAGCTTAACTGACGATTCGTGTCCTAAAAATAGCAAAAAAAAAACGCCTTAAAAATGTCAGAATTTCAATTCCCATTCTCGAAAATGGTAAAAATGATGGCCTACAAATGGAGTAACTACCGTTTCGCGCATTGAAAAAGGATAAACAGACTATCAGTGCCCATAAAATGCACAAACTGGACAGCCGCGCGCTTAATGGATTAATTGACCATTCCCCGCGCCCTTATAAATTGGTATCATTCGTTCCCGCACCAAACTGGGCCATCTCCACCTTACCAAATGCGTGGCCGTCATTTGCTCTGCCCACGAAAACCCACAAAATTGCCGTTTTAGTGAGTAAAACCCGCTAAATTAGTTTTTTAATTACCGAAACCCGCAAAATTGATTTTTTAGTGATCAAACCCGAGAAATCTCTATAAGGCACCTTGGTCTCTAAATAAACATGAAATATAATTCTTACGTAGCGTTCAATTATCGTCTTTTCTAAATTTTAGCCATGAAGTGGCCTCTAGAAATCACAAATTGAATAGCTTTTTCGCTTTTTTATCCTCGAATTAGCGAGTTTACTCTATTTTAGCCACAAAGCTGCCAACAGGGACCGCGAAGTGGCATTATCTCGAAATTCACTGTGAAAGCGCTTTTTCTTAGTTACAGCCGCGAATGATCGATTTTCCTTGATTTTATCCGCGAATTATCGTTTTTTCTCAATTTTAGCCACGAGTTTGCCTCTACAACACCCCAAACTTGTATTTTAGCAGGAATTAAGGCCCGAAAAATTCAGCCGCGGAAATTCAGCCAGGAAACTTCTAAATTCGTGTGTATTCGTCTGGCTTTCCTCACTTCGGCCGTCACGAGAAAGGCCCCAGAACTTAAAACTTTGCTTAAATCAAGACCCTAAACTTTCAATTTCTCCGAAATTTCGTGGGCATTCAATCATGAAACTTGTAATTTGTCTCAAATTTGGACCCGAGCTTTGCAACTCTCAATTATTTAGCTGTACATGTTTTCAATACACGGCTCTTCGTTAGTCTTTGGGCGCAGACCGGGCCGGTTTACCCAGAGTGCACGCCCACTATGGGAAAAAGGCCCCAGAAAATGGAATAAAGACCAGAAACTAGCAATTTCGCAAATATTCAGACCTGAAACTTTGCTCAGGGTAATGTTGTTTCGTGTCAATATTTGCCAGGCTTTGGTCGCAGCCCGGCCAGTTAACCCTGGTCCCGTGGTCAGGTTCACAAGAAAAAGGCCCGTTAACTTCAATTTCGCGAAAGCAAAGACCAGGAAGTTGCAACTTCGCTAGAATAAATACCAGAATCCAGTGATTTTGTGATTGTTTAGCCAGGGAACTCACAATTTCGCGGATATTTAGCCCGAGATAGTGACGCCAATGCTTTACCAAAATGCGAAAAACGTGGAGTACAAAATTCCACCACCGGTGTACGTTTATAAAATAATATTTTGTTTTCAGCGCACTGGATAAAATAATCGTCCAAGGGTACAAAGCGTTGACATTGCAATACTTTTTCACGGCAGGAGCTGATGAAGTCAAAGCTTGGACTATTCAGGTACGAACTTATTGTGTCTCCCTTTCCACGTGTTTTTACGACTAAGTAATTTACAACTCGTTTACAGAAAGGCACCAAAGCTCCTCAAGCAGCTGGCCGGATTCATACGGACTTCGAAAAAGGTTTCATCATGGCCGAAGTTATGAAATTCGACGATTTCAAGGAAGAGGGTTCAGAAGCGGCTGCTAAGGTAAACTCGACTAGAGTCTCTGGATGTGTAACTTGAGTGGGTGCCAGACTTTGAATAACCGCGGAGTGGTCTGAAGACGATAATTTTACGCCATTGCCACTGGAAAAGCTTTTCAATCGATCGATTGTAACTTGATAGAGATCGCCTACAGTTCTTCAAAGTATGGTCCCACACTCTGATAATATCTAGCCCTTGTATGTTTAAGGCCCATTCACAAGCTCTGTGCTATGCATCTGTGGTGTATACGCAACCAAACAAATTAATTCCCCCGAGAAATGAAGCATTTTCATAGGTTACATAGACTCCACAGACTCATAACATAGAGCTTGTGAACGGGGCATGCGCTGACTTTATAAATGCCCTTTTCACCTCTCAAACTCAGATTTGGCACTTTGAAACTCATTTTCTCGGGGTTAGCCCTTCCAAAACCCAAATTTTGCGGTCTTGAATCTCACAGAGCCCAATTTCACGGGTTCTGCTCACTCAAAAAACCAAAATTTTGAGGATAGCGGTTCCGTCTTTCTAACCCCAAGTTTTGTGGTATTACCATTCGCGGGTTTAGCACATTCAATAATCCAATTTACCGGGATTGACTCCCTAAAAAGGCAATTTTGGGGGTGGCTTGATGCCCATTGAAAAGTCCAATTTCACGGAGTTCAAAAAGGTAACTTGACACGTTTGGGGGTAGGTACTTCATGAAATCCGCGGGTTCGACTCTTTTGAAGTTAACATTTTGAAACCACCACCGAAACCCAAATGTTTGCTGTTTTGGCTGATTCGGGATGCGCGTAAACCTGATTCGACCCATAACGCTTAAACCCGCGAAAACGACATTGTTCAGCCAACATTTTCGTTTTTTTAGTATTTCGAAACGTAAACAAACGATGTTATGAATAGAAATGGCGCTAAACAAACGATTCCGTTCATGGGTCGGGCTAAGTGAAGTGGGGCGACGAAAATTGTGTTGCCCGAAAAAACAAATTTCGGGGGAGTTTGGGCCGCACAAAGTGCCAATTTTGCAGTTATGGCATTTCGTGGTGGATCTGGCTCATTCACAAAACTAATTTGGCGGGTCTGGTTTGCCTTGGAACAGATTCCGCGGTGTTGGCTCATTCAAAATCAATGTTATGTGTTTGGCTAGGTTGGCCAGATGTAAAAGTGGTTTCTGAGAACGCCTGGTTCGAAAATTAGGGCAATTGTAGGACGCTTTCGACGGAGAGTAGGACACAAAAGAAGGAACCCTAAATACAAGTTAATAACGACTACGGTAGCTGGGGTAAAAGTGCGTCCGGGGTAAAAGTGCGCAGCCCTTTTTTCAAGAACCTGAAGAGGGTTTAACTGTCGTAAAATAAGGTAGCGCATGTGTTGAGAAGCCCTAAGTGCTCACATGAACTTTGGTGGAGTTGGTTCAATACAGCGAGAAGAAAATGAGTTAAGTCTGTTTTCCACATTTTTAATGTAATTTTTCTGCTAGAATCGTGGGTTATTGTGTTGAGTAAAATAGAGTCTGCGGTTTTGCCTAGTATCCAGTCCAAAATATAAGTTTCAAGATTCCAATTTCTCACCCAACTTCCCTAGTTAGAGCCACATGAAGATCCGTTGAACCAGCCAAAAGATAAATGGCGATATGGGGCAATAGTTCGCACCACAGTGGGGCAAAAGTACGCAGTGCGTTCTTTTAAGACCCAAAGTGACGAAAATTAGGTTTGAAATACTCCAGAATCCGGAATTTGGATATAAAAGAGCCAAATTCGTTTCCTAAATTAGCAAAACCTGCAAACTGATTTCAGTCAAATCTAAAACCACGAAATTTTAGTTTAACGCGTGAAAATCAGCAAAATTGTGGTACTAACGACCAAAAATTGGTGAAATTTGGTTTCGAAGCTGCCAAATTTGAAACATTTGGTTGTGGAATACTCCTGAATCCGGAATTTGGGTATAAAAGAGCCAAATTAGCAAAACCTGCAAAACTGAATTCAGTAAAATCTAAAACCACGAATTTTGGTTTTAACGCGTGAAAATCAGCAAAATTAGGGTACTGAATAACAAAAAGTGGTGAAATTTTGTTTCGAAGGTGCCAAATTTGAAACATCGAACGTTGAAACATTTGGTTGTGGAAAATCAACGGCGAAATTGAGAAAATTGAAAAAGTCCAAATCACGAATTTTGTTTTTTCGCCAATTTTGGTTGTTGACTTAACCGAACCCGCCCGAAACATATTTTTTTTACAAAGAGGCAAAGTCACGAAATTTGGTTTTTCATCAAGCGAAAATTCTCCCAAATCGGGGTTTAAAGGAGCGACGAAGACCTCAAAATTGCGTTTTGAAACGGGGAAAGTTCGTAAAATTGGTTGTTTAGAGCAAACCCCACGTAATTTGGGATTTAAAGCGAGAAAATCAGCAAGATTGGTGTACGAAATAACAAAAATTAGTGGAATTTGGTTTTTATGGTGCCAAATTTAAAACGTTTGTTCATGGAAGAGTGAAACTTTCCAGTTAACATGTTAATTAATTAAGCCAAAATTGTGATATTGTTTTTTTTTCGTTCGTTTTTTTTGCGAAATTAGTTTTTTAATTAACCAAACCTGTTAAACTGATTGTTTAAAGAGCAAAAGCCTAGAAATTTGGTTATTGATTAAGAGGATATCCCCAAAATTGGGTTTTAAAGGAGCCAAGTCCACTAAATTGGATCTGAAAGAGTGAAAGTCCGTAAAATTGGGTTTTGAAAGAGTAAATTCCACGAGCGAAACCCTGAAATTGGGATTTGAACGAGACGAATCCACAAAATTTAGTTTTGAATGAACGAAAATTCGCAAAATTGACGTTTGGAAAAATCAAGATTACGAAATTTTGTTTTTGAAAGTGCCAAACGCTCATGACTGGTTTTAAATCAGACTGTGAGTCTTATTTTCCGGTTCGCCGGTCCAACGTTATGTTGGTTGTGTTTCAACTTTTACGTTGTAAGGTTCTAAGTGGAATTTTAGAGTTTTGATTGAAAACCATTACATTGGCAGGCATGACGATGTGTGGAAGATATTCAGAGGGCGGAATCACTGTATTGTTTTCTTTTTTGCAATGCCCCCTAGAATAATACGTTGATTTAGGTTATACTTAGGGTAAAGCGGTTGAAATTATAGCTGCGCTCTGGGGGGGGGGGCACCTGCTGAAGTTACGCCACTGAAGCTTTTATAAACGAGCATGACTCCCTAGTCGAGTATACGACAATTTTAACATCGAACTGATCAACGATTAGTCGTTACTAATGTGTTTTTAAGCGTCCTACTGTTGGGTCTACTTTCCGTCGCCAGCGTCCTACTTTTTTGTGCCAGGCGTCCTCGGAACAATTTTTACATTTTATGTTCGTCCTACTTGAGCTAGATGCGCCCATGGCTATTTTTGTTTTACTTTTCCATTCGAAACTCATTTAGTTTTATTTAGTATTCCACTAAGAAGGGTTAAACGTCCAGGTACACGGGTTGTAAATCACTGTTTTTGTGGACAGTAGAACCACAACACCCCCACCCACCCACCGGCATAATCCTTTCCTACCCAAAGGACGCTCTTAATTACCTGAAAAATCTGACCATGTGCCTTTCTTTGCCCTCCTCTCCCTTTTATAACAGGGAAATGAGCACTATCGGTCATTGATTTTTGATTCAACTAAATGTTTCAGGCTGCTGGAAAATACAGACAACAAGGCCGGAATTACGTTGTCGAGGACGGTGACATAATATTTTTCAAGTTCAACGCTGGCGCTGGAATTAAAGACGCCAAAAAGAAATAATCTAAAATATTTTGCGCCGACCATATTCAGCTCTCCTACTGATTTTTTTTTTTTTTTTTTTTTTTGTAACAAGGAATGCCGTTTTAATTTTATTAATGATTGGGTCATTTTAATTAATAAATATTGATGGTTATTTCGTTAACGAAATTTTTATTAAGCGCTTATATTTAATCAATACGTTGCGCTTATATTATAAATAGTGCGTTGAACAGCAGAAGTAGGCCCCCGTTTTTCCTATTTTGTTCCATGACGAATGTTCGTGTCGCTACATGAAAAATTTCTACATAAAACCTATAACGTGTAAATATTTAAAAATGCAACATTTGTCTAAAATATCCGGCACGGATACTGCTAACAAATTTAAGGAACTCAAATCGATACAATACATTTTTTTTTTTTTTTTTTAATAATAGTTCAGTCTTAGGACGAGTCTCTGTCTAGGAGAAAGTTTTGCTTGGCCGACGCGGCGTTTTTCCTACGATTTTTAACACCGCGACGCCGGTGACTTTTAGCCCCGCCAACGCCCGGCTGTGGTGGAGGAGCCGAGCCGTCGTCCGACGACGTGTCTGACACGTCCGACATGGACGACACTTCTGACATGGACTCACCCTCTTCAGTTTCCGCCTCGCTTTCGCTGGCTCGTCTCTCTTGGGCACGCTTACGATTTCTCGCCTTTCTCTCGTTTTTTCTCTTTTGTCCGAGAATGCTCGAGTTGGCCCTAAATTTTTATTATTGGGCGTTAGATTTTCATCTTGAAATATGAGCAAGGGGGGGGGGGTTAAGGTAGAAAAACAACCTGAACACTTTTTTTAGCACATTGTCGTTAAAACGGACTGTCTTCTTTAAGCAACAGTTGTCCTCAGACAGACTTCTGGAGCACTTCAAAATACTCCTCGCAGCCTGTTGGGAAAAATAAATTGTATTTTATTCATTTTTCGCCATTATATTGCTTGGAAAAGCAATGTAACGACTTACGATGGGACAAGGGTCGGATGTTGACTCCGAATAAGTCCTTGTTTTCGGTGAAAATTTAACTTTGTAGTCTTTTTGATGCTGGGAATCCTTTTTACAAGTTCCAGTTTTCTTTATTTTCGAATGTGACTCGGTAGCATCAGATTTTACACTCTCGTGCTGCGGATTTCCTTTGGATTCATCAACGAGACACGTGGTGGAATCTTTTATGCTTTCTTCACTAATTGCCGTAGTTATCAACGCATCACTCTCATCATCCCCATCCTGAAGACAAATTTCGTAGGAATAAAAATGTATAGAAAGTTATACAACGAGTTTTATTCAATTCATTTTATACCTCGTCGACCAGTGATTCAATAACTGGCAATTTTCGTTCCTCCATATGAACTGGATCCAAACCAATCAAACAATTCTCGTAACGAGCGTCAAGATGAACGTCCACGACTACGCTGTTGTCCCAAACTTCAACCGCCAGTGTGTCTGAGTCAACATTGCCAGACGACACTTGAAAACAGAGCGAGTAGTACAAAGGGAAACGACCGGAACCGACTGAAGTGAACTTTAGATGGAAACCGTTCGATAGATCCAAATGTGATACGGACGAAGGGTCGACATTTTTAACAGGAACCGTGAGAGTCAGAGTGGAGCGTCTTCGTGACAAGGTGAATTCAGGGAATGTGTAATGACGATCAGGGTCGAGGAAAGTTCCATTGCTGTCTTCGCTACTTATAGAGCACACACCTTCATCCATGGACAATCGCTCGATGTCCTTGCTGACGTCCTCTTCACTCGAAGAGCGATTAGCATGGGTGACGTCACTCTCAATACCGCTGTCCTCTCGGAAAGAGTCGCTCAAATGAAATCTCTTTTTCTTGACGGGCAGATTTATGTAAAGCTTTTTGGTGGTTTTGTCGAACTTGGCACTACCGTGATCATCGTCCACTTCGTAGGGAAGAGCCAATTCTAGTTTGTACTTGGCCGGCTTCTCACTAACCAGGGCTAGTGATTTTGACACAACGTCCAAATTAACATCAGTTGCTGACTTTATGAGAGGGAGATCCACTTCGATGCGTAATTCTGCAGGAATGGCGGCATGGAATTTAGAGTCGGGGGCGTTTGTGTATTCTTGAAGTTCGACCCTCTTATGGTGTTTTATGACATATTTTGGAACGGTGTACTCAGCCAGACCTTCCGACGACGTCGGCGTAACTTTCTTAGGAGCAACATCTTCCTCCAGAGGGGGGTAAGGGTAATTAGGAATATTCATCAATTCACAATCAACGTTTGAGTCTCTAGTGTCAGACTTCCGCCTTAGGACGCACGCAGTCTTACACCCCTTGAATTTAGTCTTAGCTAAACGAATGTTTTTCCTGTCTAGTTTAACCGAATCCTCGGACTCTATAGCCGACAAAGCGGTATCGTTGACCATTTCTTTAAACTCTGGCGAACGATGAGCCAAATCGAGAGCCAAAGGATTGAAAATAACGTCAAAGACGACGTACTGTTTCCCTTTTCGATTCATCTCCGGCCGGCCCTGACTTCGAATATAAGGAAGTGACCAATTATTTCCCTCGTGCCCATTCTGTACACCATGCTGTGATTTCGGCGGATCAATTTTCTCATTATAACAAATATTAACATAAGCCTTGTCCGAACCTTCGACACTTGTTTTCAACACATACCCAGGGCTCGGATGAATAAACGTAATATCAACTCCACGCTCCTTCTCCAAAGCGGTGAGCTCTTTCTCGTAGAGCGCCTTGTTTTCTGGGTCATTTATATCGTCCAAATAGTCTTTGAAAAGACTCACAAATTTTTCTTTTTTAAACGCCTCTTTCAGCGAGTCCATTTCAGATCGCGTAACGTCCATTTCTTCGAAACATTTACTCCGATATTTTTCCATGATTTGATCCACCCGGAAAAACCCACGAGAAAACTGTAAAGAAAAAAACGGCAAGGACACGACTTGACCCAAGTTGACCCGAAACGGCTTCACACCGGCTTGATCTTTTAAAAAAAACAAAAAATACCCGAATAAACGTCGAAGGAAACGATATTTGAAGCGATTGATTCAACTTATTAAACACTTGCTTCAATTAAAATAACTTAAGGTCAACTTTTGAAATGAAAAAAGAGAAAAAAATAAAATTAAAAAATTGCACGCTGACGACCAGGAACTACGTAGTGAAATAAGAACACTGTTGATGTTTACAATCACAAGGAACTGAACAACCCGAGAGAAGAGAAGGTGGCGAGATCGGTTGTCAAAAGTGGGTCATGCACGCCTGACAGCCCGCCCGTCTTGTGAAATCTGCTCCTTCAAAAAATGCCTCCAACGCTTTTTATTGAGAAAAATGAAATGAAGGCATTTTTACATTGATTTCCAAAGAGAAAATTTGCTATTTAAAGGAAAAATCCCGTGGGGGAGGGAACGGAGGGAAATAGAATATTATTCAATTAATCATTGACCACTTTTTCGCCATTATTGCGGCGCGTGGTGCAAATTATTAGCCGGTCCAATGATATAAAGACAAGATTTTTGTCCCAAACTTGCATATTCATTATTAACAGCCTTACATAGCCATCAAAAGACACATTTGTGTTGCAATTGCACGAAAACCGTATTTTTTATGACTATGATATACTCTTGAAAACCGTTCTTGGGCATTAAAAATATTAAAATTGAACATTTTTCCATGGAAAACAAGAAAATTCTTGAAATTTCACCCGAGAAACAGACTTTCCACAGCACAAATGACCGTTTTTAAAGAGGTGAGGGGAGTTATAGTAGGACGCTTTGCGACGGAAAGTAGGAACACAACAGTATCAGTATATAGGACGCCTAAAAATAATTAACGACTATTATTCATCGATCAGTTTGATGTTGAAATTATTTTTTCTCGAGAGAGTCGTGCTCATTTATAGCACGGTAACAGTGGCGTAACAAAGTGAGCGAGTACCCGCGGGGGCGCAGCCATCGGGGCCGTGGAGAGAATAATTCAGCCCCACGCGAGGACGCGGAACAAATGGGGGCTTTTTAACAGACCCCCCCCCCCAACTCCAACTGTTTTAGTATCTCGATATAGTGCCAAACATTTTACACAAAAAAAAGCACAACCACATCAAATCTACAAACCACAGCGTGCTCCAACCAGGGCCTATTAGGGACGTAACCAGCCGTTGCTCTACAGCAGTGGTTCGCAACCGGGGGGTGAGCCTTCTCCAGGTGTGCCGCGAGATTTCACTGGAATCTCAAGAATCACTTCTTGCCTGAGGTCATCTGATGCTTAATTATGCCCAAAAATTCCAAGAAAATTTAAAAATAAATTATATTATTAGAACCTATTGCTAGCTAAACCCATTGCAAATCATGAAGACTAACGTGTACTCTTGAATAACGACGTCTGGAGGACAATATTAGCTTGCTTGGCTAACTCTATCCAACATCTCACCTCAACTCAGTCATTCAGATCTGCAAGGTCCCTCTGATAGTATTTTGTCATCCACAGAGGAACTATATCAGCCTTCAGAGAGATTTGGAGATGTTCCCCAAACAAATAAAATTGTTTTCTGGTCAGGAAAAGTCAAATCCTCAAATTTGTGAAGATGTCAAAAACTGAAATGAATTTTAAACTGGCTCTCGACAAATACTCCCCTGACTTTGACATAAAAAAGTATATAATGACTGGATTCGAAATATTTTTTCCATCGTGGTGCAAATGCAAGTACATGAAACTTCAAAATAAATGCATCCATTTGAGAAAAGACAGGACTCTAGACGAATCAAAAAATTGCACCAAGGGTGCGATTCAGTCTCCGTTTTGATCTCAGACCTTCGGCTACCAGAGCTACTTGATCCTGGTCTCATCAGCCTAGTGAGCCAGATCCTCGCTGACTTGGTTTTGCCAGGTCAGGTTGAGAGCCGGGGGCGGGGAACGTCGTGCAGAGATCCTCTGCTGGCGGGCAGAATGATGAGACCCTAACCTCCCGCGCAGGAGGTCTGGTAGCTGAGGGACTGATGTCAAAATGAAGACTGGACCGTTTTTTTTAAAAGATATTTTAGTTACATTTTTTAGATAGATACGAGAGATAATTATGTCGCCGGTATTTTAATTGAAGTGATAAATTAATTACCACTGATGTTACCCGGACGACTCGGAAAGGCAAAGCCTAACACTATTCAAGCTTCGAGAAAAAATGGGCTCCCCGGCGGGATTTGAACGCGCAACCTCTGGAATGTTAGTCCAATGCGCAGCCAATTACGCCACGGTGACGCCCTTGGGAGACGCAGAGGGAGGGAATGAGCTGAGCCAAACCCCACCCAGGGCCATTGTTTGCGTGGTTTACCGATCAAGAGAAACCCTTAGAGTTTCGGGAAACAATGGCCCTGGTTGGGGTTTGGCTATGCTCATTCTCCCTCTGCCCCCTGTCTTTGACTTAGACAATTCCCCGAAATTGGATTTTCAGCAACACCAATACGCAAAATGAATTTTTAGCAAGCCAAAACCTCGAAAATGTGTTTTAGCGTGTTCAATCCGCGAAAATGGGGTTTTAGTAAGCCAGTCCAGGATGGTGTACGTATGAGCCTATACTGGCCGGGTTCGCGCCCGCAAAAAAAAAAAAAAAAAAAAAAAAACAGACCAGAATGTTCTTTTAGTACACAAAATTCACCAGCTATTTCACCGGTTTTGGATTTTTGGTTTGTGTGGGAAATCAGCGAAATTGTTTGTTGAACGATCCAACCCCGCATAATTGATTTTTTAGTGTCCCAGAGCCACAAAAATAGGGTTTTGGTGAGAGAAATACGTGAAAAAGGGTTTTTGAATTAGGCAGCAACCCCGCGAAATTTGATTTTCAGCGACAAAATCCGCTAAATTGGATTTTTAGTAAATCGGTTACGTGAAAATTGGGTTTTAGCGAGAAAAATCTGCGAAATTGCTTTTCCGCCATACTAGGTTTTAGAATAAACCGATTCTGCGAAACTGATTTTTCAAATGGCTAAATCAACAAAATTTGGATTTTTATGTGGCGAAAATCCCCAAAATGGGGGTTTAATGGAGTCAAATCGACGAAATTGGGCTTTGAAAAAGCGCAAACTTTGTTTTCGAAAGAGCAAATCCCCACGAATTTTGGTTTTTGAAGGAATAAACCCAACTTTTTTTTTTTTTTTTTTTTTTTTTTTTTTTTAAGCAAGACCCACAAAATCTGGATTTGAACGAGACGAATCCACAGAACTTTAATTTTGAAAGAGCGACAATCCGCGAAACTGCGGTCGGAGGTCAGACCTAACTATACGTTGCAGGTTGGGACCGATAAGTAGGACAAAAAAGGGGGCAATGTCCCGGACACCCGAAAAATGAGCCCTGACGTATCCGGACGCTCCAAAAAGTAGGGCATGTCCGTGGAAAGAAGGACGTTTTTCGAATCCCCCCCCCCCACACACACGTACACACATTAATCAACATCGGTTCACCTCGAATAGATTATAATTTTAGTGAAATAAAAACTGGCTGTAGATCAATGAAATAGTATAGAAGAGGGTAGTTAGGTTACTTCCATTTTAATTTTTTAGCTCTAGATCTAGATAATTATGTTACACAATGGAGCTTAACAAGCTCACGAAACCCTCAGGACCGGTGGTCAGACTGGAAAAGACCCGTGTACCTCACGAACTACGCGTTGTCCTCCTCGATTTGACACTCAACTACTTGTTGGATCAACCGGACGACGTCATCACTTTCGGCGTCAACTACTTCAAAGGACTGCAAGCGACAAAGACACGAGCGAAAGAACTATTTCGAGAAACGGCAGACCGAGAGCGAGTGGAAACGACCGACGAAGAGAGCGAAGCTCGCTCGCCAAGTTGGTCGGAGTCGGAAGAGGAGGAAATTGTCGTGACCCAAAAGAGGCCGTCTGCGCAGGATAGAAACGGGTCGGAATCACTAGTGACGCCATTGAAAGCACCGGCTCGTGTCAGAAGAAATACAGTTTTCTCCGAACCGATTGATCCGGAGACATTGTCGTTGGGAAGCCTTCCAGAGAACCGCGTATTCCCTAAGACAGACGCTCAAAGATCCATTTTGGAACGTGTGATGAGAAATGTTATCCTGTTTAAGAATCTCGATCGCGAACAATTCAGTACAATTGTCGATGCCATGCAAGAAAAGAGGGTACCTATAATTGTGTTTCAGTTTAGTCGTTTTTCTGTAAATCTTATACTTATGATCACTAGGTGATGAGAGGGGAATACATAATTAGAGAAGGCGAAGACGGAGATTATTTCTACGTGATAGAAGCCGGAATTTTTGAGGCCAGTAAGAAAAAAGAAACAGGAGAAGAAATCGTCGTAAATCGATACAACAACGAGGGCAGTTTCGGCGAATTAGCATTGATGTACAACGTTCCACGTTCTGCCTCCGTGAAAGCAACAACAGAAGGGCGACTTTGGGCTTTGGATCGAGACACTTTCCGTAGGATCGTTTGTACAAGCGAATTTAAAAGAAGAAAACTCTACCGAGACCTAATAAGCAATGTGCCAATATTGAAAGAACTCAACGATGGAGAGCTCCATGACCTCGCTGACGCACTCATGCCCAAGGTAATCATTAATCACAAACACCTCTACCAGTAGCCCGCAGTATTTTTCTGTCACGATTTTTTTTTTTTTTTTTTTTAAGGTTTTCAATGACGGAGACACAATTTTAAGACAAGGCGACGCCGCAACAGGAATGTTTTTCGTGGAATCAGGGAATGTCATAGTGTCCATACAGGATGACCGAGGAACGGACGTATTTCTCAGGAGAATTACAACCGGCGGATACTTTGGAGAGTTAGCTCTTATAACGAAAAAGCCTCGAGCGGCAACAGCCGTGGCCGACGGCCCAGTCAAATTAGCGTTCCTCGAAGCCGAAGCTTTTGAACGGTTGCTTGGCCCGTGCAAAGAGGTCATGAGTCGGGATATTGCCGGTTATTCAAAGCAGTTGTACGATCTTTTCGGTCCACGTGTAGCCCAAATAGTGGAAAATGAACATTGAATGCTCATTAAAAAAGTAAAATGAATACCTTGGTTTCATAAATTGACAATATTCAGGGTCAAATACGTTGCCCCTTCCTCAACAGATTTAACCCCCCCCCCTTCCCAAAACAGCCTAAAAATTATGGTAAAAATGGAGTGGTGCTGATTCACCATTGTCATTTTAGAATAAGGGATATCGAAAGTTGGGGGATTTGGGCCGAAAGAAAAGTCTATATTAAGAACATAAAGAACCAAAAAAAATATTAAACATAATCTTGAAACGATTCATACTCAAATAATACGATCACACTGTTCTACTGCTTTCGTGATCTCATCAACGATTCTTTGACACTTGAATGCCATTTTGTGAACTGTTGGCATTTCATGGGGCGAAACAGGTGATGCCGTTTCTACTCGCATTTTATTTGAACCCACCATTCTACCGATCACGCTACGAAATAAAGTCCCGAAACAAACAGTGATCAACGGAATCTAATAACCAATTAAATTTAAAGCAATGGGCAACGCTAAAATCACCGAGCAGCACAATACATAATAGTTCGACTTCCAGGACTTGTGCAAAAAACGTTGAATGCCTACTTTACTAAAAAACACTATTAGTTGCACTACAGTGTTCTTAACGTTGCCAATTAATTAATTGAAATTTACTCACGAAACTGTGCTTCCAAAAGTTATTTCTGGAATGTCGTAGTCAATTTGGTAAAATATTCCTTGAAGAACACCCACGGTATTGCTTCTGATGAAAAGAATCTTCGTCATATCGCGAGAATAATAATTGTCGAGGACGCCGACCGCTTGGAAGAACACAATAACGGGGGGCAGATTGATGCAATTTTTCATTGTTTTCGTCCAGCGAATAACATGGTCAACAGTGCCCGTTAGTAACACCGTTCGGGTAGGGATTGACGGAGCGACTGGGATATTTTCGTCCTTAAGTAAGCGATGGCAGGAGTTAGGTTATAGGTGATGAGGAAGGGAAGTTTAGGAAAGTCAGAACAGACCTTGATTTTGGCTCTCGTCTCCGAATTGTTGGTCTTTTTGGGTAAAGGAATAAATTTTGAAGCGCTGGATTTGGGCGCTTGAGGAGTCTTGAACTTGTTTTCATTGCGAGAATATGGCTGGTATCTTCCAGGAATCATCTCGTTAAGAGATTTCGAGACAAATCTGCCGGCTGGTACCGCGTTAGTAGCGGCAGTCGGAGGTGGGTAGCGCGGATTGTGCTGCATACTTCGAGACATGTCCGCAGGAAAACTAAGGCAAAAAACAAAACAAAACATCAAAAGTACGAATTTTTGCGCGTAACGAAACGCGAATTTATTACGGATATTTCCGAAACATGAAAAGCCAAGAAATATTCGTAGGTGACACCATTCCCTGCTTGAGAGACCCCGGTTTTGGAAATCGTGTGCCACACTTATTTGTATCGCTACACGGCAAAATTAGTAATTACTAAGTGTTTCAAAAAAGACAAACATCAATGCCTAGTGACTGGTTAGCGAAAATCTTCACACTGATTTTTCTTCTGAACGAATTCCAAGGGCGTTGGGGGGGGGGAGCTCCCGCGACTAGCACTACAGGGTTTTTATGGTACACATACCAAAAAATTTGACGACGCGTTCACCCCTCCCCCCTCGATGTAACTTCCGTTACTTAAGGTCATTTTACCCGTAGCCACGAAGGTAGAAAGCCAGCAGTCCTTATAGACAGTCGAACGCATCCCCAGAGGGGACCGCATGAGGGAAATCGCCCTCCTCCATCTCCTTTCCTGACTGGCCTTTCCCCAATGACCGGAAATATAGAATTAGTCCGAACATCCAAAACGTTTGGGGGAAAAATGGAGGTTTTGTCCAGCAAGCTGATTTTTCCTATCAAAATTCCTATCAAGAAGTTGTAAGTTTATCCAACCTTACAGTAGTTTCAGCTAATACGTTTGCTTCCCGATTCTGAATATACAATTAAAAAACGTTACTTTGGAGCGTTCGAGTAAGCATTGAATAGACTTTAACCAGCACGACCGAACAGAGTTGAAGGATGGATGTCTGGGGCTAAGCTTTTCGCACCGTCTGGTACAACACGCTTATTGTTTAAATTTAACAGTGGCGAACCTACACGTGGGCGGAAATCTCTATGAGGCCCTTTACTCTCTAAATAATATAATTTTTATACTATAACATTGTAGGTGTGGCAGATAACATGGATCAGTCACTTTACTCCTTTATCGCAGCTGGCGAAATGGTGCTTGGTGACAACCCCTGTCAATTTTCGACGAGGAGTTTGAAAATGGCTCTAGACAAATTGCACGGGTCCCAAAACCAGCCCAAATCGTCGTTTTGGAGATACACGACCTGTTGGATTTAATTTGAAATAAGGAAGTTGGGTACGATTTGGAGTATACTTTTGGGAACTATGCAATTTTCTTTTTTTTTCTTCTTCTGCAGAACAGGTCCCCAGTAGTGTCCTGTAGAAAGAAGCCAAGGTTCCGGCTAAATTGCCGGATCGCAATCAAATTTTGATATCTTTTACCGCCACACGAATAGAGTCTAAATAGAGGAGATCGGCGGTCGGAGCCGTTTAACGCGAGTTCTTGGCTGATACTCACAATCAGAATTCATTTCGTTTGACTGCAAATCACGGGCTCACCTTTTTCGTATATCATCGGATTTATTTCCAACGCGAGGTTTTGATTTTTTACCAATCGACCGGAAAACGGTAAAAATAACAAAAAAAAAAACTTTTTGAATGAAATTGACAGTCGGCATTTCACTCGAAACATCAGCTACATTAATGATTTCGTTTTCCTTGTGGCAGAATGTGGCTTGCCAATGGCGCGAATAACCATTGTTGGGACGTGCGAATGGACAGTTTAGCAATTTTCAGGGAGGGAATTATGATCTGCTCTGGTTGGACGTTTGCTGTCGTTGGAGCTTAATTGCTGTGGTTGGGCATTTGTTGTGGTTGGACATTTGCTGTGGTTGGTCCTTTGTTGTAGCGGAAGCTTAATTGCTGTGGTTGGGCCTTTGCTGTGGTTGGAGCTTAATTGCTGTGGTTGGACATTTGCTGTGGTTGGACCTTTACTGTCGTTGGACCTTCGCTGTCGTTGGACCTTTGCTGTGGTTGGACATTTGCTGGGATTGGACATTTTGCCGTGGTAGGACCTGTTCTGTGGTTTGTCCTTTTCTTTGGTTGAACCTTTGATGGTGTTGGACCTTTGTTGTGGTTGGACATTTGCTGTGGTTGGACCTTTTCTGTGGTTGAGCTTTGATGTTGTTAGAGCTCTGCCATGGTTCCCTGCACCTTCCCTGTTGTTGGGCCTTTGCTGTGGTGGTTTCCTTTTTGCTGTGTCGGGGCCTTTGCTTTTAGGTTGGGCCTTATTGAGCCATCTGTGAGATCAATTCCTATGTTTGGGCGTTCTTTGTGGTTTTGGAGTTTGTGCTCGAACTAGCCGCCTGACAACGTCAAATGGTGTTGGGAGGCTTGATAACCCGGTCTTGCACGTGTCGAGATGTATCCCATAGAGACCATATCGCCAAGAATTATTATAGACTGTCAAAGACTTCTGGGAGCTTTTTAAATTTGTCAGTGAAGTTCTTCAATCTACTCCCGAAGAATGTAAGATCCCTGGAACCGCGGTCCTTCAAGAATAAGATGCGTAGATGGCTCACGGAAAATGTAATTTACAGCTCCGAAGAGTTCTGAGCGCAGTACGGAAGTATTGACGCTTTCCCAAAATGGAAAAGGGTCACATCAGTCGACCTAAAACCCATTAATCCCACCCAAGGACGTGACTGAAAGCGGGTTT
The DNA here is from genome assembly GCA_038030265.1 of Corythucha ciliata. Classification (NCBI taxonomy): domain Eukaryota; kingdom Metazoa; phylum Arthropoda; class Insecta; order Hemiptera; family Tingidae; genus Corythucha; species Corythucha ciliata. The sequence continues at coordinate 7,679,585 of CM075938.1, forward strand.
TGGAGTTTTGGGTCTGGGTAGATGCAGCTGCTTTACCCGAGAAAAAGAGCGAGGGAAGCACTGCGGGTCTCTTACTTGTGTACCGGGCTTTCCCTCCTCGAGGGGCCTGGATTTCAGTAAAATCATGAAGAAGGAAGGAATAAAATAAACAGAGCAGGAGCGATAAAAAATGATAATAAACGCAATGATTCAAGGAAACATAGGAAAATCAAGTTTCCTCGGCTCTCTTGAAAATATGTATATGTTACCGGCAAAGTGGGAAATCAGGCATTGTGGGAAATGCCTAAGCATTGTTCACAATGCCTGGTGCTACTAGACAATGTGGGAAATTTCTTCATTATTTCTCACATTGCCTGGCTGTTTTCAGGCCTTGTGGATAATGCCTAACACGACTCAGGCAAAAGTGGGATATTTAATAGTGGGGTCCTTAATGTTTTCATTTTTCCGTTTAATAGTGTGCCTACTGAGAGTTTTTAGTCAGCAAGAGTGTGCTGTACTGAATTTAACGTCCCTACTGTGTACGTACACATAGGCGTAGCAATAGCCCCCGCGATCGAGGTCTACAACTGAGACAAATAATGTCCATTCGAGGCTGTAAAATTGATAACAACGGTAATTCTTGGTTAAAATTGAGAAAACACCAATCCGCGGCTTCTGAAGGGCAACTTTATGGCTAGGAAAGCTCCAATTCAAGGCACAAATTGCGGAAAAAAGCTAATTCACGGGTAAAATTGAGAAAAATCACTAATTCCCTGTTAAAATTGAGAAAAAAGTCAATTCGAAGTTGGAAATTGAGAGAAATTGCTAATTGGAGGGTAAACAGAAAACCCGTTACTCTACAATAGCATAGCTAAAATTGAGAAAAATGGCTAATTAGTGGTTAAATTAAGAAAGAGCGCTAAATTTCGGATAAAACGCTAATAAACGGGTAAAGTTGAAATATTCACAAAATCACGGCTAAAATGGAGAAAAAGCGCTAATTTTTGGCACAAATTAGATAAAATTGCTATAATTCATGAGTAAAAAATTGAGACAAATCACCAACTTGCGGCTAAAATTAAGAAAAAAAACATTCATTCACGGCTAAAATTGGAACGAAGGCTAATATTCGCGGCTAGAGTTGAGGGAAAGTGCTAATCGGACGCTAAAACAGACAAAAACGCTAATTCATGGCTATACTAATTGAGAAAAATCAGCAATTAATCTCTGCGACAGCGGAAAAACGCTAATTAATTGTTGTTAGATAGATACGAGGGATACTTCTGTCGCCGGTATTTTGATTAGAGTGATAAATTAATTAAACTAAAAGAAGTTGCGGGTTCATATCCCGGCGGGGAGCCCATTTTGTCTCGAATCTCGAATTGTGTTAAGCTTTGCCTTTCCGAGTCGTCCCAGTAACATCAGTTTAATTAATTCATCACTCTAATTAAATGTTTCTAGAGGCAACTTCATTACTAGAATTGAACTAATCGCGGCTAATATTGAGAATATGGGGTCATTTGCCTCCAAACATGGGGAAAATACACAAATTCTGAAGGCAACTAGTACGGCAGGGGTATCGGATGGCAACTCCGTTGCTAAAATAGGGAAAAAGCGAAAATAAAGAAAATAGGAGGCTAAATTTGAGTAGGCGCGCAAATGTGCGTGTCTTGGGGCAAGTAAGCGACAAACATTTGGAAAAAAGCGCTAATATTCACGGCTGAATAGTGGAGAAACGCCAATTCGCCGCTGAAATTAAGATACTTGATATGATAAATTCGTGGAAACATTTGAGAAAGGCCGACAAAAAGCACTACTTCGTAAATAAATTTTAAAAAATCACTGATGAATCTGAGGTGGCGAATATACTACAGCGATACGATATCGTTTCGACATCGCCGACGCTAATTAGCAGCGTCTAGGACAGCTAGAAACAACTGGAAAAATGTCAGAGTGATGTAGAAACGATATATTGTAGTACCGCCACAGTATGAAATGAACGCCGCCTGAGAAAAGCCGCTGATTTCGTTTTATACGGTTGAAAATGGCTGCAGTCAGCCGAAACCGGGGCCAATAAATTATTTTTACGCGACGAGAACATGCAATCTTTCTCCTTATTCCAAGTTTCCGTGTATCGTTGCATGTACGTGAATAACTGAGATGAGGAAATCCATCAAAAAAACGTCAAAATCTCCCTTTTCTCACTCATTTTTAAGCTTGAACTTACATGAGACGAAGGGGCGCCAAAGGCTGGTTTTGTCGAGAGAGAGAGAGAGAGGAGGGGGGCATTTTCAACAAGCTACGCCACTGATTCTACACGAATAGAAGTGAGGTGCTCCAAGACTCACCACTCCTCGATCTTTGGTTTGTTGGGGATGTTGCCATGTGTTATATGTCGTCAAGTGTGGAGCTTGGCCCTCTACATCAATGCCACGAGGATAGCCGGACCCCCCCTCCCGGTAAGACATCTGCTTACGCCCTTCCATGAAGGGAAAAAGTGTTGGTTAACAATCCCGTTTTGGGTCAGTGATGAATTTTTGGTAAAAAGGCTAGGATTATACCTCCCATCACACTAATTAATGAATAATAGTAATAATAAATTAACAGCATTGTGACTCACACGAAAAATAAGCTGATTCTCACATTGCCGGTACTCCGGTAGTGCTGTTAGGCGTTGTGCCAGTGGCGTGCCCATGGGGAGGGTTTTGGGGGTCAGAACCCCTCCCAGAGTACTTCATCCCACCATAGTTAAGAAATAGAAATAAAAAATAAATAAATAAAATGAAATGAATAAGTAAAAAAGTAAAAAAAGAAACAACAAAAACATGATTTGTATGACCCTAAAAGTTCGTTTTTTAGCAATTTAGTCCCGCTAAGTAACTATCCACGGCATAATAATATTTATTCTACTGTCCAGGCATGGATTCAGGATTTGTTCACGAGAGAGGGGCTTGAGAAATTCTACTAAAGATGACTTGGCAGCCATTTGCTGCCTGAAATTAGCTAAATTAGCTATCCCCACCATACAGAATCCTAGACAGATTATACTCGCGCCCCAAAATGGCAAAACTAACTATTTGAGCCATGAAAATAACCAAACTGACTTCACGCGCCCTGAAAATGGCTAAAACTGATTCCGCCTTGAAAAAAGCTAAAATGATTATACGTATGTGCGCTTTAAATAGCCAAGCTGGTGATTTCCGCTCTAAAATTGTCCAAGCTGACTTTTTTAAGAGTCCTAAAACTGGATCAACTGGCAATTTGTGCACTGAAAATGCCTGAACAGATGATTTCTGCTCCAAAAATGGCAAAATCAACCACCCGCGCGCCAAAATTGGCCAAACTGACGGTTTTCGCGCCTTGACTTGACGTACTATTCACGCCCCATAAATGGCAAAACTGACTCTTCGCGCCCTAAAAATGGCACACTCGTACTCAGATGTGGATCCAAGATTTGCTCAAGAGAGGGGCTTGGGCTTGGGGGATTGTGTGCTTCGCTCGACTGACTAAAAATGGCTTGACAGGACTGTAATTTACTACTTAAAAACTGCTAAAATGACTATAATCGCGCCCCCAAATGGCAAAACTGACAATTCTTGCATTGAAAATGTAGTCTATTTGTGCAGTAAAAATTGGCATTTACCACTCTATAAAAACGCCAAAATTATGACTTCACGTGCCCTAAAAATAGCAAAAATGGCGATTCTCGCTCTAAAATTGCCAAAATGACGCTAGGTGGCCTGGAAATGCCTTAACAGTTTATTCCTGTCCCGAAAGCTGCAAAATAGACCACTTGCGCGCCAAGAATGGTCAAAATAACGGTTCGTGCGAAATTTGCTAGAAGGGACTAATTGAACCCGCCTATGCTGCTATGTTTGGGCAAAGTATAACTGACGATTCACGCCCTGAAAATGGCAAAATCGACCAGTCGCACGCCAAAATGCCTTAACTGACCATTATCGCCTATGTTTGACGTCCCATTCGCGCCCTATACGTATAAATGTCAAGCTTCAAGACTACGCGCCCTAAAATTGGCCAAACTGACTATCCAAACCATGAAATCGGCAAAACTGACTCTATGCGCCCTAAAAATAGCTTAACTGGCGATTCGCGCCTTGAAAATGCCTAAACACAGACGATTCCTGTCCTTAAATTGGCGAAACTGACCATTAGCGCTTAGAAAAATAGAAATTTATTGCTCTAAAAACAGCAAAACTGACCATTTCGACTGATAAAACTGATAATTCGAGCACTGACTTATCACTGACTTCATGCCTTAGAAATGACCGTTCTGACAATTTGCGCCGTAAAAATGGCCAAACTGGCTATTCACGTCCTAAAATTAGTACAAATACCAACTCTACATATAAAGCGGCTCGCGAGATTCGTCCTTTGAAAGGTCCGAAACGGATGATTCATGTCCTGAAAATGCAAAATCGACCATTATCCAGCATCAAAAATGGCCAAACTGAACCTCGTGCCCTGAAAATGTCTAAACTGACGATTCGTTCCCTAAAAATAACAAAACTGACTATTTAAGTCCTAAAAATGGCATACTCGTACCAGAAATTCACAGTCCAAAGATTAGCTAAACAGCTCATTTAGACATTTTGGGGGGTTGACATCAGTTTTCGAGACTGACCGGCCTGTTTTTAGAGGCACGCATACTTTTACGAACGTCTTCCGGGAGAAAATAGCACTGCTAACAATAAGTACAGTATTGAAAATGTGTTGTAATGTATTGTATTGAACAAATCAAATAGCAAACGTTCCCTTTCTAAAAATGCGTCCACGACCCCTCCCCCTCCTAATCAGGCCGCCATAGTGCACGCTGTTTTTGACATACAAGCTGATTCCGATAAAACATAAATTCTGTTTTACTCCTAAGCGCTTAAAAATTTAAACTAAACGTACTTAGTAGCTTGAGTAGTAAGAATATCTAAGACTTACTTGGAAGCTATTATTTCAAGACGCCTGAGATTTTCAGAGTCAGAACTAGTCACTTCCATTGGAACGGAAGATCTGTTGCGTGTGCCGGCTACACCACCGGCCGGGTTTCGGGGCCAATTGTCTATAAGAAACGTAATATCGTAAAGGATTACAAAAAAAGGAAATTAATCATTTGACTTGAAGTGTTTTCTCTCACCATGCACATACTGTTGAAAAGAAGAATGACTTGACATTTTAAAAACGAAGATTCAAACTAAATTTTCAGCGAGAAAAAAGGACCACCGCCGCTGTGACACTGTTGAACGAAAGACTGGACGGGAAGCGCGGCGCGACGGAGCTCTGACGGAAGAAATGGACGCCAACAATTGACAACTGTGATTGTGCACTTGTTCCAAATTCTTATAAAAATCAAAGAAAAGACGCAAATAGATAAACAAATGAATTACGAGGTGAACAAACCCTCTACAAGTTGAAAGATTTATTTTATTGAACTAAAAAGTAGTGACGTTCGTAAAGCAAAGTAACCTTCATGAGAGTTATAACAATCTTTCTGCCTTCTCCACGCATTTCTTTGCTCTTCGTCTTCGACTCTTGAGGTTGGTCTAGTTTTGGGCTTGTTTTTTAGCGATTGATTAATTGATATTTTACAATATTTTGCGATTTTACAGTTCGTGAACGTTTGCTAAAATGCAAAACGACGCTGGTGAATTTGTCGACCTGTACTGCCCCCGAAAATGGTAAGTTCTAACGTGGTGTCCTGTGAGGAGTCACGTGGGTCTCTTTCCCTCTCAGTAGGCTAATATTGTTGATTAATAACTATAAGAGATTATAATAATTCTATCCGTATTAAACCAGCTCGGCGAGCAACAGAATCATCCACGCTAAAGATCACGCGTCGATTCAAATCGCTCTGGCCGAAATCGACCCAGTCACAGGAATCATTACTGACTCTTGCAAGATGTACGCGATTTGCGGAGGCATCAGGAGGATGGTGAGCGACATTTAAATTGATCTCTCGAACTATTACGAATTATATTTTTTTTCCCAGGGTGAATCCGATGACTGCATCAACCGTTTGTCAAAAGCCGACGGTATACTTCCTGCAAACTTATGAAGGAGCTTGATTTATTCCATTTTTTTTTTTTAAATTAAACGTACGTTCTCCCCTAGTTTGGAGAACGTAAGTATCAAAGTGTTCTAGTCCTTTCACTGTGTTCGTCCACTATCAAGCAACTTTGAGGCGTACTTATGAAATTACCCTCCCAGGCTCTCATAGTTCCATTCGAACTGTCAATCTGAAGCTCTTTCCACGCACCGACCTTGCCAAAATGCATTTTCCAGGAATTTAAAAACTGAAATCACCTGAGAAATTGTCGTTTTTAGCCTTTTATTCCGGATTTGCCGCCCAAAAACTGACTATACTTTCCCCCAGAATCTGATACTATGAAACTTTTGGTACCCCTGGGACCTCCTTGGTAACTGCAGTAATTAACGCCCTCTCAAACTGGACCCTATCCGACGTGACGGCGAATAACGTTAATCGACAGGAAATCACAGGCCTGTAAAAACTGTCAACTTACAGTCCTCAACAAGCGCGTAACCAGGTTATCAGGTCTGCAGAAAAAGGACAAGTTCTCCGAGAAGATCGCTTTATGATGCCAGGGACAGAAGGGTCTGGCATTTACCCTCCCCGCGCAGCCACAGCAATGCCAGGCTCCGGTGTTTCGTACCTTGCCAAAGGGTCTGCGCAGGGAGACGGGATACGTTTCAAATGCACCCTCTAACCACCCTTGGCAGGGGGAGCAAGTTTGGGTTTTAAGCGAGCCAAACTCGCGAAATTGTGCGTTTCACAGAGGCACAAATCAAAAAATCACCCTCCTCGCGAAATTGGGTCATCAGCAAAGCCAAGGCCTGCGAAATTGGCACAAATTTGTTTTGTGGCGAACAGAAACCAGGAAATGGTTGCACTGGCAGTTCAACAGGTGGGAGGTTTGGATGCGAAAATCAGGGTTCAGGGGGGTGAATTGTAAGTTTCTACTCTGTTCCAAAGAATGATGTCGACTGTTTTAAGGTCCAAAAATTCAAACCCGAGGTAGAAACATTTTCCCCAAACTTTTAGTTTCTTCATTTCAGCCGCGAATGGCCTGTTTTTTCCCACTTTTAGTCGCGAATTAGCGACTTTTATCACTTTCAGCGATGCACTTTTTCCGAAATTTATGCCACGAATTTTCCTCTCTGCGCATTGGCGTTTTCCGTTTTCTCACTTTTAGCCGTGAAAAAGCACTTTTTCTTCATTTAAGCAGTAAATTGCAATTTTATAAGCGAAATGGCGTTTTCTCAATCTAAGATGCGTATGAGCAGAGCTACTTCTTCATTTGCGAAATAGCCCTGCACTCAATTTTATCCGCGAATAACCAAATTCCAATAATACTGTTTTTGGTCAATTTAAGCAGCGTAATAGCACTTTTTCTCAATTTCAGCCGCGAGTGAGCGATTTTCATAACTTTTTCAACAATTAATTTTTTCACAATTTCCGCGAATTAGCGGCTTTTCTCCATTTTAGCCTCGAATTAGCGATTTGTATCAATTTTAGCAATGCACTTTTTCAAAATTTTAGACAGGAATTTTCCTGAGCGAATTGGCGTTTCTTGTTATCTCAATTTCACCTGTGAAAAGTTTTTTATTTTCATTTTAGCCGTGAATTAGCGATTTTTTATATTTATAACCGCGTATTAGCGGCTTTTCTCAATTTAACTGCGAGTTGTTCTTAATTTAGCTACAAAAATAACGCTTTTTCTCAGTTTTCATGGTGTGTCCGACCTATTCCTAAACTTAGCTCCAAGTTGTTCTATTTTTCGTCAACTTTAGCCGCAAAATGACCCCTTTTCTTCGTTTCAACCGCTATAATGACTGTTTTTCTCGATTCTAGCTACGAACGAGCGATTTTTATCACGTGTTTAGGATCGAATTTTTTCTCAATTTTAGCAATGAATTGGAATTCGTGGTTGCCGCCATGAATTGGTGTTTCTCGTTATTTCAATGTTTAGCCAAAAAAGCGCTTTTTCTTCATTTTAGTTGAGAATTAGCGATTTTTCACAATTTTATCCGCCAAATGCCGTTTTACTCCATTTTATCCGGGAAGTACCGATTTTCTCAATTTAGCCGCGAATTAGTGTTTTACTCAATTTTATCCGTGATGAAGCGATTTTCTCAATTTAGACGCAAAACAATGCTTTTTCTTAATATTAATAGTGAGACAGACTTATTCCTCATTTTTAGCTCTAAATTTTATCGTTATTCGTCAGTTTTAACCGCAAAATAGAACTTTTCTCACTATTAGCATAACGACCATTTTTCTAAACTCTGACCGCGATGAGCGATTGATTTCACGTATCCAGAATTGAGTTTTTTCACTATATTAGCCACGAGAATTGGCCTCCGTGAATTGGAGTTTCTCTTTATCTCAATTTTCAGCCGATAAAACGCTTTTTCTTAATTTTAGCCACGAATTAGCAATCTTTCAAAATTTTATCCGCGAAATAGCTACTTCCGGACTTATCCGCCAATCCGAAATTTACAGTGGTTGTTGGACCTTCTCTGTGGTTGAACCTTTGATGTGGTTGGACCTTTGCTGTGGTTGGACCTTTGCTGTGGTTGGACCTTTGCTGTGGTTGGACCTTCGCTGTGGTTGGACCTTTGCTGTGGTTGGACGTTTGATGTGGTGGGACATTAACTGTTGTTGAACTTTTGCTGTGGTTGGACCTTTGCTGTGGTTGGACCTTTGCTGTGGTTGGACCTTTGCTGTGGTTGGACCTTCGTTGTGGTTGGACTTTTGCTGTGGTTGGACCTTCGCTGTGGTTGGACGAAATAGGGAATTAGCCTGGCGAATATGGCGAAATAGTGTTTTACTTCATTTTATCCGCGTATAAGCGGTTTTCTTGATTTAGCCGGGAATTAGTGGTTTTTCTCAATTTTGACTAGGAATCAAGGGTTTTAACGATTTATCCGCCAATTAGAGATGTTTTTACATTTATTAATAGCTGTGAATTAGCGCATTTTCGCAATTTTATAGCCATGAAGTATTGCCACCGAAACCGCGAATTGATTTTTTTTTTCTCTCAATTGGCTTTTTCTCAATTTTAGCCTCGAATTAGCGCTTTTTCTTCATTTTGGAGGTGTTTGCCGAACGTTATGGATGTGGTGGGAGTCCCTAAACTGGTGACAGAATAAAAAGTCCGCTGACAACCCTCTACCCGACTTCGGCGGGGGATAAAACTCCCCTAATATCAAGGGCCACAAGGGTCAAAGTGCCATAAATCCCGAAAGTACTAGTACTCTCTACCCCCCCCCCCACCGAGTAACGAACACAAGAATCGGCTGACAACCCCTCTCCTACTTCCGACGGGGATAAAAATCCCCTCGTCAACATCATGAGCCGAATTGGCGAATCATGGTGTTCACGCGGGGATTTTTATCCCCATCCTAAGTAGGAGAGGGGGGTAGTCATCAGATTTTTGCGTTCGTTACTCGGGGGGGGTCTTTGGAGGATTTTTGGTACTTTGACCCTTGTGGCACTTGACATTGAGCTCATGGTGTTCACGTAGGGAGTTTCATCCTCCTCTGAAGTCGGGTATTTTGTTGGCTAAATAGGCAGTTTCAGAACATTGTGAGTTTCTAGAGATATCTAGAGTATTAAGGGACCGAATGTTTTGGTTTCTCAAGTATTTGGCAATGGGTCCTTCGGAAGTACGGTAACTAGTGCTATAAATCGCCAAAATCCCATGCCACAAAATCATCGTCAATTGAAAGTCAAGCCAAAACCACAAAAGGTTTAATGAACGTTTAGTCAACTACGTTACCACTGCCGCGCTTAAATGAATCCGCATTGCTAAAAATCGTTCGTAAAGTGATTCAACAGTTTTTAGGCGCTACATTTCCAAAACAAACAAAAAAAGTGGGTTCTCACATCACCATCTCGCTCTTTGGATGCCGGCCATCTGGTTATAATCGGCGTAGTGCCGGAACATGATTCTACTGACTCGCCACCTTGGAACATTGCCTCTTGGCCTGGAAGTAAGAGCGCACCGTCCAACGATTTTACGACCAAGACAGTCGTTGGGCAGCTGGTGTAGGTCTACGTCCGCTATTTCCTGTGCAACCGAAGAATGTGGTGTCACCTGTTTTTTTTTTATGACGAAATCCAAAGGGGGTAAAAAAAATCAACAAAATACTTTGATTTCCTTGGGCAAAATATCATTCCTCCTCATAGCGTTTATACGAAGTTTTTCGACGGCAAATTCACTAACGTTCTTTCTCTTGCGAACATCTTTAGCCATTCGCCAGTCGGCCCACTTATGACGGATTTGAAACGTGCTCGGGCTACGCGAGGAGGTCTGATCAACAGTAAAAAGAATGTCAGTCAGGAGTCAGAGGCGGCCGAATGTTAGTCGTTTGGAGGAACTTCTTTATGTCCCTGTTTTTGAGAAACGAGGTATGGACATGTAAATCATAATTCTTACCAGTATTGAGTGTCCTGTCACTGCTCGAATAATGGACGTTAGGGCCCCAGACATTGCCAAAAAATTGTTCTGAACACTCCGTAAGGTTTAAAATTAAGAATAAAATTCAAAAATCCAAAATATTCCGTCCGGTAGTGCTTCTGAAGGAAGATAACGTAATCTTATCCAAATAAAAAGAACAAAAGAAGGTAGTACTTGGCGTGGTTATGTTGTGATGCAGTGCGTTTTTTGGGTGTACGTCAAGAAAAATAAATTTATCGTGTTTTTGTTATCAAATAACGCAAATTATGAATTAATTGCCTTATAGTGAATTACAGAATGGAATCTGAAACACCTGGACAATCGGTGAGTGTATCAACTTCTTCCTTGGATCATTTTCCAGCCTAGTTTGTTAGGATTTGACAGCAGCAAATACAGCATTACGAGATGTCATTTAAAAGTGTCTCCACAGTTGTCTACTCATTCTGTTGATGTCTCGAGATGAAACTCATTCAATCCTAAATGCGCCATTCAGTTAATGGAAAAGAGGCATTCAGTCCTCTCACCACTTTGTCAGGTTCCATATTCGCGCTTTCGAAGTGTTTCGAGAGGATACGCAGTGTGTGGGTCAGAACGGGGGACGTTTTCGTACTCCAAAATTTTCCTGCAGAATGAAAGTTCTGCAGAAAGGGCAAGGACGCAGACGATTGATGAACGAGTTGAAGACGCCTATCCTGTTTTTGTCGAAAGGCATACGCAGCGTGATTTGCCATTATATGTAGAGAATAATGTATATTTCTGATGTGAAACATTAACTAACGTTAGAAGAAATTCCACGGATTCTGTTTCGCTGGATGTCATCACTTTCGTCGCTGAAATGTGAGGGGTGTGCCGACGACGGTCGGTGCCACGGCTCGATCCATTCTCCTGTGTGGACTCAAATTTCCTGAACTGGAGACCTCCTCATTTATATCCCGCTCAGGCCTTCCGCTGATTTTAGTAAGGAGGAGTTGGCCGCCCCGTCTTGGTGGTAAAGGTTAGTCAGACGCAGACAATAGCTGGTCACTGGATCGCTGGACGCAGATGCTGGTCATTTTGTGGGGTGTGTCTACCTCGACGACCCAGTGGCTGCACCCCAATAGCTTTGGAGATCATCCTGAAAGGAGGGCGTACCAAACATTTTTCGCAAACTGAACGAAACCAATCGGACTCGGGGGGCCAAATTGAAGTTTTCTTGCAAGAATGATCGGTTTCGGTGTAGTCAGTCCAATCCTCTGGTAGTCAACTATGAGCTTATGTGCTGTATCAGGTACAGCAAGTTACAGCTGAAAACATGGAGAGCTCCCAAGACCTGTAGGTCTGGGCTCATAAAAAAAAAACTCGGATTTCACTGGAAACACGGGTCTGGCTCACAAAAACCCAATTTCGCGGGTTTTAATTGCTGAGAAACCAATTTCGAGGGGTTGCCCGATTTAAAACAGCTCACTAAAAAATCATTTCTCTCAGTAAAATAATTTCTGTGTCATAATTCAAAGACCAATTTCGCAGATTTTGCGCACTAAAAACCATTTTTACACGTCTGACTCACTAAAAAAAAATATTATTTCTCTCACAACAAAAACCAATTTCGCGGATTTTTCTCGCCAAAAACCCTCACCTGTAACTTGAAAATCATTTTTGCGGATTTTAGTTGCCTAAAATAGCCATTTCCCTAAAATTCAAAAACTATTTTAGTGGATTTTGCGCAATAATAAACAGGGCGCCCCATCTCCTCCTCCCACAAGCTGTTGGGCGCACCCCCCCCCCACCAGAATTAGCCTGAACTGTATCAGCGTTTTTCCTCAAATGTATTCACGACTGTGGAGGATCTAGGATTTCATGTTGCGAGGGGTTGTTCGATAAATCTGATTTACTTTTTCTATTATTCTGAGTTTCAGCCACAAACTTGCCTCTAAGGAACCGTAAAATTCGTTTTCTCCATTTTTTAGCCGCGAATTATCGCGTTTCCTCAATTTTAGTCTTGAATGACCGGATTTTCTCAAATTCATCCGCTATTTATCGTTTTTCTTCGTTTCAGCTGCGAATGTGGCGCATTCTTGTCCACTTTAACCGCGCGTTTTCTCAACTTTAGCAGCGATTGAGCTATTTATCTACATACTTTTAGACGGACATTAGCGGTTTGTCTCAGTTTTAGCCGCGAATTAACGCATTTTCAAATTTTAGCGTTTCCCTTCACTTCTAAGCCATGCGGATTAGCGTTTTATATCCATTGTAGCCGCGAGTTACCGAGTTTCCTCAATTTTAGCCACATGAACACTATTAGCGGATTTTCTCGAATTGATCCGCGAATAAGAGTGTTTTTTTGTGTTTCATTTCATTTTACCTGAAAATTATTTCTGAATTTCACCCGGGAATCACCGCTTTTGCTCAATTTCAGATCCTTTACAAAAACCGTGAATTAGCGTATAACTCCATTTTAGCTTCACATTATAGCGCTTTTTCTCAAAAAGCTGTGAAACACCGTGTTCCTCAGTAGCTGCAAATTAGCGCATTATCTCAAATATATCCGTGAAATTAGCGTCTTTCTTCACTTGAGCTGCTAATAAGCGCTTTTTGGAAACATTAGCCACGAATGTTTGAGATTTGTCTCCATTTTAGCGTTTGACACCAATATTAGGCGGGAATTAGTGGTTTGTCTGAGTTTTGGTTTTATGGTTTTATCGCTTGTATCCATGAATTAGCCCCACATTACCGTTTTTTCTTCTACTTTTGCCGCTAATTAACCTTATTTCTCAATTTTAGCCGGTGGATTTTATCTTACTTTAAGCAGCGAAATTACCGCATTTTCTTATATTGATCCGCGAATTGGCGTCTTTCTCTATTTTAGTTGCGAATGAGCGATTTACTTCAATTTTAGGTGGGACCTAACAGATTTTTTCATTTTTAGCCGCGAATCAGGAGGTTTTCTCAATTTTAGCCGTTTAACGATTTTTCCACTTGTATCCGTGTGAAAGAGTGCTTTTTCACAATTTCAGTCCAGTTGTAGCCTTGAGAAACCATGAATTGGCATATTTGAAAATAATAGTTGAGCCTGCTAACGGTGCTGAGCAGTGGGCTGCAGCTTTTTCTCAATTTCACAGTGGTGAATTATCGCTTTTTCTCAATTATCGTCGCATATTTTGTGTTTTCTCACGTTTTTATCCTCAAATTAGTGAATTTTCACTATGAATCAGCGCTTTTTCGCCATTCCCCCCCCCTTCCACCACCAAGACCCACCCCGTAAATCCGGCACTGATTCACGAATTAGCGGGTTTTTCTTAATTTCAGACTCACATTATCGCTCTTTCTTAAGTTACTCAGCGATTGAGCGCTTTATCTCAATTTTATCCGGAAATTCAGCGGTTTTTGTCAGGTTCAGTTCGCATACTAGCGGGTTTTCACAAATTGATCCGTGTATTGGCGTTTTTTATCCATTTTAGCCGCCGAATGAGCGCTTTTTGTCAACTTTAGCCGTGAATTAGCCATTTCCTTTCACTTTTATCCATGCTATTCAGCGCTTTTTCTCAATTTTAGTCGCGAAGTCGCCTCTAGAAATCACAGGTTGGTGTTGTATCAATTTTAGCTGTCCCTGTTGAGCGATCAATCGCTGTTTTTTCTCAATTTCAAAGTCGCGAGTGAGCATTTTTCTCAATTATGGCCTTTTTTTAGTTTTTAGGCGCGAATTAGTGTTTTTTTTTTTTTTTGCTTTTCGCTATGAATTAGCGCTTTTTCGCTAATTTTTCCGCCAATATTAGCGATTTTTCTAAAGTTTAGGCTGCGCAACTGGCCCCAAGATTAGCACAATAGCTCGCCTTCTCAATTTCTGCCTAGAAAACTGTATTTGTATTAAGGAATTTGTTCATTTTTAGCGGCAAATGGGCGCTTGTTCTCAATATTAGCCCCGAAGTAACGATTTAAAGCCCAAAAATTCCAATTTTTTCATGGGATAAAATTAAGAGAAATTGTCAATATGCGGCTTCTAAAGGCAACCTTGCGGCTGAAATAATGGAAATACGCAGGTGCCTCATAGTTTCTCCAAGGGCTCGCAGGTAGCATTTTCTGTTATTCTGGAGGGAAAATCGCGGCTAAGAGCTTTAAAAGAAATTTCTAATATTCGTTGATAAAATTTTCGAAGAAGCGATCGTTCGGGGCTAAAATTAAGAAAAATTCTCCACGTCTCGATTCAAGTTTGCCCTTTAACCGTGAAAGTTAAGAAAAAACGCTGATGTGGTGTTCTGGGGGGGGGGGGGCAAATCAACGGCTCAAATTGAAAAAAAAATACTGGTTCACGCCTAAAAACATAGAAAAACCGCTAACTTGCGGCTAAATTTGAGATAAAACGCTGATTCGATCCAAATATACGCCTAAAATTGAGAAAAAAACGCTACTGCAGGGCAATAATAATTGTGAAAAGCGCTCGCATTCACGGTCTACTTTTAGAGATAAAGCGCCGTCGTGCTGCTTCTTGAGGCATTTTTTTTTTTTTTTTTTTTTTTTTTTTTTTTCACGCTAAAATTTAAAATGCTCCCATTAGCAGCTAAACCTGTGAAAAATGACACTTTTGTGGGTTAAATTGAGAAAAGTTGCTTATTAGCGGCTAAAATTTGGGAAAAAATATCGTATATTGTGGCAAAGAATTTGAAAACTCGTTAATTCACGGATGCAATTGAGAAGTCGCTCTAATGCGTGGCCAAATGATAGAAAAAATTGTTAATTCTAAGGTAAAATTGAGAAAAAGCTACGTTAAGGCTAAAATGGAGAAAACGCTCATTCACCGTCTGAAATAGAGAAAAGGCGTCGTTCTAAAGCTCTTGAGGCAATTCACATCGCGGCTAAAATTGCTCTCATTCTAGGCAAAAACTGTGTAAAATGGAGAAAAAGCGCTCATTCGGGCCTGGAATTATGGAAAAGAGCCAGCACTTTTTACATTATTGTAATATAACACATACGTATTTTATACCTGTTACTTTGTCTTAATTTCAGCTGCGAATTGGCGTTTTTTCCACATCTAATCCGCGAATTAGCACTTTTTCTCAATTGAAGCTGTGAATTAATGTTTTTCTCAATTTTTCCCGCGAATTGGCGATACACATTTCTCTGTTTTAGTCACGAATTGTCGTTTTTCTCTGTTTTAGGCGCCGATTAGCCCTTACTCCCGCAGTTTCAGCCGCTAAATAACGCTTGTCTCAATTTCAGCCGCCTTCACATGCAAGTTTTAATAAGATGAGCTGTGGGCTTCAACCAATCAGACCGCTCCGAGTACACAGCGCGGAGCACTCTGATTATTTGAAGCCCACAGCTTTTTAAATCTTGCACGTGAAGGCGGCTTTATTGTTATTTCTCAATTTCACCCGCAAAATATCATGTTTTTTTTTTTTCAATTTGTGCTATGAATCAGCACTATTTCCCAATTTTAGCCACGAAGTTGTCTTCAAAAGCTGTGAATTCGCTTTTTTATCAATTCTAGCCCTGATTTTGTGATTTTTTTTCCCCCGTTTTTAGACGTTCATTAGCGGTTTTTCTACACTTATTATCTGCGAATTAGCGCTTTTTATTAATTTATCCGCTAATTAGTGATTTTCTCCAATTTCAGCCGCGAACCAGCGCTTTTTTAAATTTATAGGTAGCTCTTCCTATGTACCAGCTATTACCATATTCGTGCCATTCAGTTACAGGATAACCTAACTGGCGGATGGCAAAATTTGCGAATGGAAATTCGGTCGTCTGGTGTTTGGGGGGGGGGGCTCCCATAGGTGTGGGTTGGTCCTTTTTCCAGAGTTCTGCTACACCTCATTGAAACTGTTTGCCGCTGCCCCCTCCCTTCCCCCCGATCATCCGCCCATTTACCCTACTGCTAGCCTAAAGCCTGCCTTTCTGCTTAAAAATGTCCCTAAAAAAAAAAAAAAAAATTGGGCGTTTCCAGGGTGACCCGAATGTCTCTCCCAATTCGGAGGGAGAACTGACCAAGGAAAAACTGGCCACCAAGTGTAAAAATTTGCTCACAATAGCACAGAAGGCGAAACTCGCGAGGGATGGTGAGATCATGAGGCAAAAAGGTTTGATTTTGTTTGTTTATGCCAGCATTTCTTTTTAGACGCAATCGCGGAAAAAGAAGAACTCGAAAAAAAGGTAGAAAAAACTATTCTTGAGGTAACTTATAACCGGTGCTGACCCTTGATTTTATGTTTCTTATTCAAAATTCGTTTAGATGGGTAATAAGGAGCAACAATTGAATACGGCTAATGAAATGTTGGCGGCCCTAACGAGTCAAAAACTTAAATTAGCAATGGATGTAGGTTTTGTGTTCAATTCAAAATTTATAAGTTGACTACAGACGTCCTATGATGCTTTAGATTGAAGACTATAAAACTGCTAAAACTCGAACCGCCGAAGAACTCAGAAATGCTCTTGAATCGAAAGAACAAGCGGAAACACTAGCTGAAAGTTATAAAAGGCAGTACGAACGAACTGAACAGGAAAATGACGATCTCATTCTTAAACTTCAGGAAAAAGAAAAGCGAGGTGTGTTCAATGTCGTTTTTTAAAGACAACGAAGTGTGCGAATTTCGTTTTTTTTTTTTTAATTTAGAGGCTGAACTGTTGAGTGACATCAGAAAGCTGCATGAAAACAACGAAAGTGTTAAAATAATCTCGAATAACATCAGCCAAGAAAACACGAGCTCGAGCAGCTGGCTCGAAACTTAAAATCGGAAGTGAATAAACTTCTAACCGAAAAGAAAGTGTTCGACCAACTGCTTAAAGAGAAGTATCAACTGTGTTATTCGAACGTCGAGGAACTCGACGGAATTTTGGATGTTAAACTCCGTGAAAACAAGTCGATTGATACCGCTGACCGGGACAAAGAAGTTCTCGAGCTGAAGGATAAAATTCAAAAACTCGCGTCTGAATTGGAAGTGGTGAACGCCGATCGGGAAAAAACGATGGCCAATTTGGAGGAAGTGAGGATCGAGACGAAGCAACTAATTGATAATTCTGAAAAACTCTTGGAAGACATTGAAATTCTAAAGGACGAGAAGGACAAGGCCGAAAATACTTTCAAAATGAGCGTCAACGATAAGTCTGAGGAGTTGGAAAGACTTAATGAGTTGTTGAAGTCGTATGAGCATCAAATTGGAAGCCTAAAAGAAGAACTGACGAATTTGAGAAATGACTCCGGTCTTTTGGGTGATCTTAAAGATGAAAACTCTCGGTTGAAGGAAGAGCTGGGTGGTTTGCTTCAAACCAATTTAGATCTAAAAAATAGAATGAGCTCGCTGCATAATTCAGTGGATACATTCAGGAAAACATTACAAGATGCGCCAGGCTTGTCCTCCTTGGAAGACTTCGAAAACGAGCTGAAATCAATGGAGGACTCGAAAATGCTCGATATAGTTGCCAGAAAATTCAGTGAATGTCTTAAAACATTCGGCGTACAGCAGGAGTCTATTGCGACACTGACGGGAACAGTTCAGGAAGCCCAAAACCGAGTAAAAACGTTTGAATCACTCGAAAAAAGCTACAGAGAACTGTCGGCTTCTAGTGAAGCGAGCACGTCTGAAATCAACCGCTTACGTGAAGTCATTGCCGAGTATGAATCACGCCATCAGGATTTGACGGAAAAATTCGTCGATTTACAAAATAAATACGAAGCTGCGACCGGAGAACAAAATAATTTAAAACAATTGGAGTCTGAAGTGAGCAATCTGAGGACAGCGCTTGAACAAAAGGCGAAAGAGTTAGACGCGCTCGAGTCGCGGTACAAATCTCTTGAACAGACCCATCGAGACCTTTCAGCTTCTCACGAGGTAAGCACGTCTGAAATCAACCGATTAAGTGAAGTCATCACCCAGTATGAATCACGCCAACACGAATTGATGAACAAAATTGAAAATGTACAAACACAATACAAAGCTGTTTGTGACCAACAAAATGATTTAAAAACAACAGAATCCGAGCTGGACGGTTTGAGGGCAGCACTCGACCAAAAAATTTCCGAACTGGACGCGCTCAAGACAGTCGTCGAAGATTTAACGTTTGAGCTGAACGAACATAAAATTGGAAAGAGTGATCTGGAAAATGACTTGAGTAAAAAAACCGAAGAGGAGCGGAAAATGGCCTCCAAACTCAAGTTAGCCACCGAGTCTTTAGACGAAACTGAAAAGAGGATGACTGAAAAGGAATTGGAAACGAAGCGATTGTGTTCTGACCTTCAAAAATCTACCGAGAGAATCAATGACCTTGAAAAAACATTGAAATGCGAAGAGGAGGAAAAGTCAAAACTGGCCGTCCTCTACGAAGAATCCATCAAGAAACACGAAGACAGTAGGAACGAGAACCAAAAATTAATGAGCCGTCTAAAGACCGGAGAGGACGCAATTCAGGGGATGACTTCTGATATCGCCAAACTTACTGAGTTGGCAGAACTTAAAGAGGCAGATCTCGAAAAAAAACGATTGGAGGTGATGAAATTATCCGACGATCTCAAAGAAACCAGAAGACGTTTGGATAACTTAGCTGAAAATGAAGACGTTAAACAACATTTGGAATTGAAAATTCAAGAAATCGCCGTCCTGTCTCAAGAGAAAACTCACTTTGCCTTGAAACTCGAAGAAAAAGATAATTTGATCTCTGAGCTTACTCAAAAACTAAACTCATTGTCCGTTAAAAATGAAAAAGAAATGAAAAACATGGAAGCGTCAATGAAAGACGAACTTTCCAAGTTGAAAACAATTTTCGAGGAAAAAAATTTAAAAATTGAGTCGCTCACAATCGAATTACAAAAAAGTCAAACTAAATGCACGAGTCTCGAAAGGGCCAGACAGGAACTTGACGATAGCCTCGAGCAAACAAAGCGCTGCCTCGAGGACACGTTGAAAACACACTCGTCCGAGATGAAAACCCAGACGGAGGTCATCGGTCGCCTTAGAGGTGAATTAGAGTCACTCAAAGAGATGTCAAATTTTAAGACGCTCGAACTGGAGGAAATAAACAGAATATGGGCGGGTCGGTTGAATTCGTACAAAGTGCCGTTGATCGGTCTGAAAAAGATATCGGTGGATTTGACGCAGCAGTATGAAAGTTTCAGGTGTGAATTTATCGGCGTTTTGACTCGTCTACGAGAATCCATTAATGTAAGTCATTTTTGTCTCTTTGAATTTGAAACAATGTCCTTTAACTTTATTCTTCCACAAATTTAGGACAGTATCGGCAGACTAATTGACAATACGAAAAAAGAGCTTTTAGGTGAAATGCACCACATGAATGAGGTAAACGTGGAAAAATATTCGAACCCCCCCCCCCGCAGATTATAATCGATTGCTCACTGTAGGTACTCAAAGAGAGAGGCACAACGATTTCTAAATTGCAAGACTCCATGACCGATTTACAATCAAAATATGAGAGCGAAATATCCAAGACGGAAAGTTTAAAAAAAGAAATTACGAGCTACGAAGATATTGTCAAGCGCACGGAGGAGCAATTGTCCTGTAAAGAGAGTCAATTAAAGGATCTGGGTAATGAAATCATCAGATTACGGGAATTAAAGGACACATCTGCGGGTAAATGTCAAACATTTGGTCTTGTAAATGCTGTTACTGTATTCAGAGGTTTTTAAACTTTTTTTTTGCAGATACTGATGTTCTGAGTACTAGTACGATTAGCCGCTCTGAAGAACACACAAGACTGAAAGAAGTGGATGAAAGCATCGAGGAAAAATACGTAAAGGTGAGTCACCCGACTGAATTTCATTGAATTCGTTTGGGTTTGAAATGGAGCCGTTTCGAATGGGTTGAAACACTTTCGCGCTTGTCTCCAAAATATGCCATAAAGCAAGTTAAATAATGAATTAGTCTGGCGGGGGTACATCTTATGGATTTGTTCCCCCACTGGTGGATACAAGGAGGGAGCAATTGGGGCCATTTCGGGTGGGAAAAAAGTGGAGCACCATTTTGGGTGAGAGAATCGTATCCACTGCCTTGAAGAGAATATAGGGGTAGACCTCAATAGGGGCCCTTCGAAGACACTCCACTCACCCCCATAATATTTTAATTTCTTGTTATTGCCATCTTTCATAAATACAGCAGCGCTCTTACCGAGCTACAAATGAACTAACGATCTGGGATGTTGCCACATTACATTACACATGAGCGCTGATGTATTTATAAGAGCTTCGAGTAGTGCCAAACATTTTTAACCACAAAAATGGCCCAACCACAGTAAATCTCAGTACCACAGCTAGGCTCCAAGTCCCAAAATAACCGAAAACCTCAACAAACCACAGCATAGCTTCTAACCACAACAAGGCCTGCAGCCGCGGCAACGGTCAAACCACAAGCAGCTCTAACCACAAAAAAGTTCCTAACCACAGTAAAGCCCCTAACCACAGCAAAGCTCCAACCACAGCAAGGTTCCGACCACAACTAAGGTCAAACCACAATCATCTCTAACCACCGTAAAAAGAATTTACTGAATAGAAAGGCCTAACCACAGCAAAGCCCTAACCACAGCAAAGCCCAAACCACAGCACACACCAAACGACACCAAAGCTCCAACCACAGCAAAACTCTAACCACAACAAAACTCTAACCACAGCAAAACTCCAACCACAGCAACTGATGTCAAACCACAAGCAGCTCTAACCACAGTAAAGCCCTAACCACAGAGAAGCCCCAAACCACAGCAAAGCTCCAACCACAGCAAAGCTCCAACCACAGCAAAGCTCCAACCACAGCAAAACTCCAACCAGAGCAAAACTCCAACCAAAGCAAGGCTCCGTCCACAACAAAGGTCAAACCACAAATAGCTCTAACCACAGTAAAGCCCTAACCCCAGCAAACTCCTAACCACTTCAATCTCAGCTCCAACCACAGCAAAACTCCAACCATAGCAAAACCTCAACCACAGCAACACTCCAACCACAGCAACACTCCAACCACAGCAACACTCCAACCACAGCAAAAACGGCGACAACAGCAAAGCAATGACCACAACAAAGCATAAATCACAAATAGCTCTTACCACAGTAACGCCCTAACCACAGCAGAGCCCCAAATCACAGCAAAGCTCCAACCACAGCAAAACTCCAACCAGAGAAAAACTCCAACCAAAGCAAGGCTCCGTCCACAACAAAGGTCAAACCACAAACAGCTCTAATCGCAGCAAAGCCCCAAACCACAGCAACCCAGAGTTTCGCAGCGACAAAAAAGGCCCCAAAACTTGCAATTTCTGTTTAAGAACCTTGCATTCTCTAAGGAATTAAGACCCCGAAAATGGCATTGCCGCGGATATTCGGCCATGGAACTTCAAATTCCCCGGGTGTTCGTTGGACTCCATGGTCTGTTAAAGCCGGTTGGCCTGTTGGATCCGGCCCCGCCACGGAAAGGGCCCCAAAACTTGCGATTTTGTTTAAATTAAGAGTCGAAACTTTAATTTCGCAGGATATTCAGCCGGGAAACTTGAAATTTTGCTCAAAGGTCCCGAAATTACAAACTCACAAGTATTTATTAAAGGATGCAATTACACGGCTCTTCGTCAGTGTATTGGCGCAGTCGAGTCTGGCTATCCCTGGGGGGCCTCCACCCACTAAAAAACCACCATACTTTCTGTCCCTAAGGAATCATGGAAGTGCCAAAACTTGCAATTTCACTGAAATTAAGACGTGAAACTGACACTGTTGGTGCCAAATGTTGCAATTTTGTCGGAACACCGCGTCAACCGTCTGAGGCCACAAAAAACAATTGCACGCTTCCAATTTCACGGATATTCAGCCCCGAAACTTGCACTTTCTACGTATACAAGACCCTTAACTTGAATTTTCGCACGAATTAGGACCCAAAACTTGTAATTTTGAAGATATTCAACCAAAAAAACTTGAAAATTAGCTCGATATAGGGCCCGCACTTGAAAACTCATTGCTTCGCAGTTGATGTTATAACTACACGGCTATTCGTCAGACTATAGGAAGCCGGCCAGCTCAAAAGGTCCGGGCTCGTCACTTACCCAAAAAAAAAAAGGGCAATGTCGCTTCAATTAAGCCGTGAAACTTGCTTAAAGGTCAGAAAGCCAGATGCTTAAAAACCCCGGAACTTTCAAATTCTCGAATTTAAAGACCGGTAACTTTCAATTTTGAGAAAATAAAGACCGGAAACTGACAATTTCTCGAATATTTAGACCCTAAACTTGAATTTTTGCAGCTCTGGGCAGCGAGAGAGTTCAGCGTTGTTGGGGCTCAGCATCCGCGGCCACTGATTCGCGAAATTAAGACGTGAAACGCGCAATATTGTGAATTTTAGACTGGAAGCTCCCAATGTCGCTCGATATTTGCCCCCAAAATGTTGCAATTGTTAGCGGTTTTTCGTCAGGGCGCTGTCGAGGGAGGCTAGCCGGGGTTTCACGACCACTTACCATTTAAAAGATATTTAGCTCCAAATGGTGTAATTTTGCGGCTATTTATCTCAATTTTAGTTGCGCATGGGCGTTTTTCCTCTATTTCAGCTGTGCGTTAGCGCTTTTTCTCAATTTTATCCGCGAATAATGAACGATTTTCACAATTTTGACTGTGAATTAGTGATTTTTCACTTTTAGCCTCGAATTAGCGACTTTTCTCAATTTTAGCTGCGAATGAACAATTTTTTTTCTAATTTTAGCCGCGAATTAGCGTTTTTTTTTAAATTTTAGCAGTGACGCGAGTTTCCGAAAAATTGTAATTTTTCCGTTGAAAATCTGTTTTCCAGGCGGAATTTCTAGATTTGTGGGGGTTTGTATGGGTAAATTGTTCAATTTTAATGCTAATTAGCCAGTTTTTGAAGGGGCGAATTGACATTTTCCTAGTATGTCTGGTCTCGAACAAAGACGAGTTGAGAAAAGGTGGGCAGCCCCCGTTCTGGCTTCGCCCTTCGAGTGGAAGGATGAACGTTAAATTTCCTGGCAAAATTTCAAGGGGGCTTTAATCTCGAACTGTTTCGGACACAATTCGCGTTTCGTGTTTAATATTTCCTAATCCTAGATCTGCCACTGACGCCTGCGTACTTGTACAACCCGTTGAATTCGGAGCAAAGTAGCTTTACTCGCCTCCTTTTTTTGTCCTTTACAGCTCAGACAAATAGCGGTGAAATTAAAAAAACGCAACGCCGAATTAAACCAACTCTTGGAAAGCGAAAAAGCCAAATTCAACTCCGAGAAAACTGAAATTCAAGAAAAAGTGCAAAACTTGTCTCTTGTAGCCAAAAATACGCAGGTAAGCGAAGTATTTGTTAAAACAAATTTTTGATTTTTTTTTTTTTGGTACGTAAAAAACGAACCCAAGTCAACTTAGGTCGACGGTCAACTCAGGGAAAATTCGTGGACTCCCTCAAACAGACGTCTCTATGTTGTTCGTCTTTATAAGTGAAAACGAAAAAAACGCTCTCAGGGCGGCCTTTCCGTCTAATTTCAAAATATAATTATTTCTTTTTTTTAATGAAAAACTTGGCGTTTGCCCTTGCTGTCTATTGGTAGCTCTAATTAAACGAAAGTGAACTAAATTTAAGAGGAGCTATCAGGCGATGAAGACTCCAAAGGTCAAAATGCTTCTATTTTCGTTTTTGTTTTTGTTTTTATAGAAAATTCAGGATAATTACGATCGTTTGCTCGATGATTTTGAAGCAGTCAAAGCTAAGAACGCTGAATTGAATGGCGTTGTGAAAAGATTAACGGAGAATGAAGAAAGTTTGAAGTTGCAAGCATCTGCATTGCTATCAGACTCTCAAAAAATTCCTACTTTGAAGAAACAAATCGAAAGGTGAAAATTTAAGAGTTACTCGAGCGTAAAAACCAATTCAAATGAGTTTTTTTTTTGTTTTTCAGTCTGAATTCCAATGTCAAGGATTTGAAATCTGAGGTTCAAAAATATAAACAGGAAAAAGAATCGGAGACGTCCAAATCGAACGAATTGAGCAAACAGTGTAAACAATTGGAAAATGAAGTTCGTACGTTAAAACAGTCACTGGATCAAGCAGTTCAACAAGGGCGAAGTAGCAATGTTCTCGAACTTGAACTTCAAAACTATAAAGTACTCTGATTTTTTTTTTTCATTCATCTTAATGAGTTGCCGAATAATGTTTTCCATCCTTAAAGAAAGTTATTGACGACTTGAACGCCCAAATAAACCAAGAGAAATTAAAATTAAGTGCCGTCGAAAAGGACAACTCCTCTTTGAAACAGTTTCAAAGTGGTCTCGAAGAGCAAATAACCATGCTCGAAGGGCAGATCAAAGCCGAGGAGGATCGGAGCAACGCATTGAAGGTAGACTACAGGAGTGGAGGAGACTGGGGGGGGGGAGTGATGTTTGTAACATTCATTTTTTGTGTTTCAGGCACAGCTAGAAACGAGTAAAGAAGAACTGGAGAGAAATGTTGCGATGTATGAAGAAATGAAAAAACAAACTGTTGAACTACGGAAAGAATTGATGAGCTCGAAAAACAAATGCGAACAGGTTGCCGTGGAGATGAGTGCACTCAGCAGTGATTTCAGTAGAAAAGAGATTCAAATGCAAAATGAAATCAAATCCCTTAAAACCATCGTAAGATTTTTTTTTTTTTATACTGTCGATCGTCGGCTCTTTTTTATGAATAAATTCACGTCAGGTACAAACGAGTGATGCAAATTTAAGGACGGCCGACCAAGAAATATCTTCTCTCAAATCGGAAATCGACCACCTTAGAAAAGAATTTGAAAGCTACCGACTCAGAGCGCAGAACACTCTCGCCAAACAAAAAATGGATTCGGTGTCGCTGGGTGAAAAGGAGGCGAAAGAGCAAGTTGAAAAACTTCAAAAGGAGTTGTCCGGCGTTCAAACACAGCTTGAAGCTTCGTTGTAAGTAGCACTCTCGTCATTTTCGGGGATCTATTTTTACTTCTTAAAAACTGGGCTTATTATTATTATTATTATTATTATTATCATTATTATTTTGTGTTGTAAGAGCGGAAGTGGAAACTCTGAACTCAAGGCTCTCTTCTGTGCAAATGGAAAAATCAAGAGGCGACAAAAGAAGCGACGATCTGAAAAAAGCTCTACAACAAAAAATAGCAGATATTGACAAGCTTAATGCAGAATTTAAGGCATTCAAGTCACTTAGCGACAGTTCTGTTCAAAGTTTAAAAGTGCGTCAACATTTAAATGGTTTGCCCATCGCTGTACGGCGAACAATGTAATTTTTTGTTTTGTGCATTGTCTTTCAGTCTGAATGGAACGAAAAGGAGTTCACCCTCAAGAGTGAAATTGAGTCCCTAAAAGACGCCGTCACCAAATCGAACTTTCTATTAGAAGAGAAAGAACATGAAGTTAAAACCAGTCAAGACTCTCAACAGTCAACGTTGTCATACTTGGAAGAAAATATGCTTCAGGAAAGGGAAGACGCTGAGGTAGAGAGGCTTTGAAAAAACATTTTTTTTTTTTCAGGTTTTTAATAACAATTTGGTCTCATTCCAGGGGTCTGAAAGCGAGCCGGCCCCGTTACTAGCGAGGCGGCTAAGCAACGTAGTGCCTTTGGATGTTTTACTCAATAGCCCCATAGACGATGAAAACAAACGTAGGGGTTGACGACAACTTTATACTGGAA
Source organism: Corythucha ciliata (assembly GCA_038030265.1). NCBI lineage: Eukaryota > Metazoa > Arthropoda > Insecta > Hemiptera > Tingidae > Corythucha > Corythucha ciliata. The sequence goes on from CM075938.1 coordinate 7,705,647, forward strand.
AAACTATTCAAAATTTTAAAATTCACAGTTCCAATACTCTTGGACAAATTGGAAAAATCGCACGATGAAATAAGAAGCTACGAAGCGAGAACGAAGCACCTGACGTCACTGTTAAGCGAGGCTGAAAAGGACGCCGCTCGAAGTTTACACCAAAACGCCATTTTAAAAGAGGAATTGAGGCGTCTCGAAAGAAGCCTCGAACGACAGCCTCACATGGCCAACAGCGAGTATTTGAAAAATGTCGTTTTTAAGGTAAGTCCCCCACCCACCCACCCACCCGCCACCATTTTCCCGTTTCCTAATCGGTTCGGACTCGGGTAGTTTTTAACTTTGCAAAGTGGAGACGAAAAATCGAGGCTGGTTCCAGTGCTGGACACTATTTTAAAACTCTCTCCTGATGAAACAAATAAACTTCAAGCGGTAGCGAGGGGTGAGTTACAATTTATTTATTTTATTTTTAAATATTGTGTTAGGACAAAATTAACGCCCCTCTTTCAGGGGACTCGTCATGGGGGAGCTATTTGCACTCGTGGACAGGTCTTTAAACTGGCGGGTATTTTAGTGTAAATATGTTGAAAATATATAAATTATCTATAAAAACAAAATTCATTCCTGTTTAGGTGTAATAAACGAAATTATTTATTATGCAGTGTTGCTGTGTAATTCGTTTTATTCATCTCTAAATAACAGGCAATGGAGAAACTCTAAAAAAGTGAATGTGCCCTTTAGTTTGCTATCAAATAAAATCAGCGTTCCAATTCTATTACGATAAAAACGCTCATTCGCAGCTAAAATAAAGAAAAAGCATGATTCGCGGCTAAAATTAACAAAAAGGGCTCAATCGCAGCTATTTTGGAGCAAAATCAACCAATTCGTGGCTTCTTTTTTGTTGGAAAATGTACTGCCGGTTTTATTAGGGGGGGGGGCGAGCAACGAATTAGCAGTTTTTCTCTCACTGTGATTTCAGCAGCGCTAATAAGCGATTTTTTCTCGACCGCAAATTCACGGTTCATATAAATTTTTGCAACAAATTGGAGTTTTCCTCAATTTTAGCCGCGAATTTTGACCTTCTCTTAATTTGAGCGGCGAAGTAACGTTTTTCCACAATTTTGGCTGAAAATTAGCGATTTTTCACCTTTTTAGCAGAGATTTAGCAGCTTTTCTCACTGTGATCTGCAAGTTAGCGTTCATCTAAATTTCAGCCGCGCTAATCAGTGATTTTTCTCAACCGCAAATTAACGGTCCATATAAATTTTTGCAACAAATTGGAGTTTTCCTATATTTTAGCCTCGAATTTTCACATTCTCCTAATTTTAACAGCGAAGTGGCATTTGTATCCAATCTTGGTAATTTACCCAATTTCTGCAACAAATTGGAGTTTTCCTTAATTTTTGCTGCAAATTAGCGATTTTTCACCGGTTCTACAACGTTTTAGCAGTTTTTCTCACTGTGATCTGCAAATTAGCGATTATCTAAATTTCATCCGCGATAATTAGTGATTTTTCTCAACCGCAAATTAACGATTCATACGTTTTTTTTTCAACAAATTGAAGTTTTCCTCAATTTTGCGGCAAACCATCGATTTTTCACTTTTCAGCAGCGAATTAGCAATTTTTCTCACTGTGATTTCAGCCGCGCTAATTAGTGATTTTTCTCGACCGCAAATTAACGGTTCATATACACACTTTTGCAACAAATTGGTGTTTTCCTCAATTTTAGCCGCGAATTTCCACCTTCTCTTAATTTGAGCTGCGAAGTAGAGTTTTGACTCAATTTTTGCTGCAAATTAGCGATTTTTCACCTTTTCTTCAGTTAATTAGCGATTTTTCTCACTGTGATTTGCAATTTAGTGTTTATCTAAATTTCAGATGCGCTAATTAGTGATTTTTCTCAACCACAAATTAAGGGTTCGTATAAATGTTTGCAACAAATTAGAGTTTTCCTCAATTTTTTGCTGCAGATTAGCGATTTTTCACCTTTTCAGCAGCGAATTAGAATTTTTCAAACAGTCAGCTGCAAGTTAGCGTTTATCTAAATTTTAGCCGCACTAAGTTGTGATTTTTCGCAATCGCAATTAACGGTTCATATGATTTTTTTTTTCAACAAATTGGGTTTTCCTTAACGTTTGCTGCAAATTAGCGATTTTTCACCTTTTAGCAGTTTTTCTCACTGTGATCTGCAAATTAGCGTTCATCTAAATTTCAGCCGCGCTAATCAGTGATTTTTCTCAACCGCAAATTAGCGGTTCGTATAAATTTTTGCAACAAATGGGAGTTTTCCTCATTTTCAGCGGCGAAGTAGCGTTTTGACTCAATTTTGGCAATTTTGGCAATATTCTCAACCGCAAATTAACTGCTTCTATGAACTATTTTTGCCCCGTATTATCCTTTTTTCAGCTTTTGCCGTGGATTTTTTCCAAGTTTTAGAGCCGAAGTTGCCTTCAGAAGCCATTGATTTTTGTTTTCCTAAATTTCAGCCGTGAATTAACCGATTTTTTCCCTTTTTTTTTATCCGTGAATTAACGTTTTTTGTACAATTTATCCGTTAGTTTGTGTTTTCCCCCAATTTTGACTACGAATTAGCGATTTTTTCTCAATTTCAGCCGCGAATTAATTATAGGCGATTCTTGTCAGTTTTATCCGGTTCTCTTTTTGCCGCAAATGAGCGTTTTTTGTCAATTTCAGTACAAAGCGATTTTTCTCAATTTTGACCGTTATTTAGCTATGGATTAGCACTTTTTCTCAGTTTTAGGCCCGAGTTTATCTTCAGAAGCCAGGTATTTGTGTTGCTTACTTGCCCCAAGAATAGCGCATTCGTGCGCCTTTTCGTCTTTATTCGTGCTAATAAGGGATAAGCGTTAATTTTCGGCAAAACTTGAGAAAAATCGCTAACTCGCGTCTAACATGGAGAAAAATTGTAAATTCTCGAGTAAAATGGAGATAAATGGCTAATTCAACGATGAATTTGATGAGAAGTGCTGAAGTATAGAGAAAATGTTAATTCGCGGTTAAAATGGAGAAACCACCGAATATTGCGGCTTATTCTCAACGGGGTGACTTTATCGGGGAGCGGTTTTGCGATGCAACGTGCAGACATTTTACGTCAATTAAGGAAATACGCTGAAATGAAGATCCTTTCAGGGCTAAAAACGAGCAAAAAAGCGGCACAATGTAGAAAAAGCTCTCATTTGCGGCTAAAATTGACGTAAAATGTCAATTTGCGGCTAAAATTTAGCAATAAGCGCCCATTCACGGCCGCAGTGCCGGCCTTAGACATTACGCGCCCCCGCCGGGCGAATCTTTCACCAGCCACCGCCCCATAAAGTCACCGTTCAGATTAAGCCGCGATTTTGCGTTTTCTCCCCCCGTTAATCGCGAAATAGAGTTTTTTCAACATTTCATCGTTTCTTCTCAGTATCACCGGTGAATTGAATATTTTCCCTCCAGAAAACGTCCGGGGCAGATCGCCCCGGGCTAATTCACGGCTAAAATCGAGAAAAACGCTAATTCGCGACTATAATTTAGTAATAACGCTGACTCGCGGCTAAAATTAAGGAAAACACAAATCCGTGGCTTCTGAAGACAGTTTCGGGTCTAAAACTGAGAAAAAGGGCTAGTCCATAGCTTAAAGCTGAAAAGAAAATTGTTAATGTGTGGCAAAAATAGTTCATATATCGCTAATTTGCGGTCAATAATGCGAAAAATCACTAATTAGCGCGGCTGAATTAACGAAAAACGCTATACTTGCAGTTCAAAGTGAGAAAAAGTGCTAATATTCACTGCTGAAAAGGTAAAAAATTACTAATTTGCTGCAAAAATGGAGGAAAACTTCAATTCATGGCAAAAATGGAGACAAATCGCTAAAATAGGATAAAAACGCTACTTTGCGGCTAAAATAAAAGAAAATCACCAATTCGCGGATAATGTATAGAGGAAAAGCTCTGTGATTGGCGGCTAAAATTGAAAAAAGATCCAATTTTCGGCTACTTTATAGTTTTGAAATATTCATAAATCAAATTATGTCAAATGCGCTTATTATGTCATTTTTTCTTGTCGACCCCCCTCCCCCCTATCCTCATTCTGCTAGACGTGCCCCTTAGGACACGGCGCCCCGGGCAGTTGCCCGGGCACTCCCCTACCTTAATGCTGGCACTGTTCACGGGTGAAATGGAGAAAAAATTGCACATTGCGCCTAAAAATTAATGGAAAAAAGCCAATACGTGCTTCAAATTGAGATTTCGAGGCTAAAAATCGAGAAATCGCCCCAATTCGTGGTTTCGCGATGCAAAGTCCAGGCCAAAATTTACGGTTTTTGAAGACCTTTTCACGTCTAACAATTGAGTTTACGGCTAAAATTTGTGAAAAAAAAAGTGGATTAACTTCTTTGTGCGTCCCCCCCCCCTCTCTTTCTTCGAGAAAAAACTCTACGGATCCTCGCTTGGTTGTTGCCATGGTTTTTTAGCCGCGGATTTGGTTTTTTTTTCTTCTGCATTTTAGCTGCGAGCGAGCAATTTTTGTCAAAAATAAGCCACGGTGAATTTCTCTTTTTCTCCATTTTAGCCGCGAATGAGCATTATATCTCAATTTTAGCCGCAAGTTAGCGGATTTTATCTTGTTGGTATTGATATCCGCTCGAATCTGTGGTTTTTTTCTCCTTTTTAGCTGTGAATGAGCGCTATATCTCAATTTTAGCCAGGATTTAAACCGAGTTTTCTCAATTTTAGCGGTGAATTACCTTGTTTTCTTTAATATATCCGTGAATTAGCTTTTTCCCCTTCAATTTTAATGGCGTGTTTGCGCTTGTTCTCAATTGACAGCCGAGGCTTAACGCTTTTACTCAATTTTAGCCGAGAATTTTCTCAAATTTATAGTTTTTTCCCCATTTTAGTGGTGTTGATGAGCGCTTTATCTCCATTTTCTGTGCATCAGCATATGGTTTCAGCATAATATAGTTTCAGCCATGTAAAAGCGGGCATTATATCAAATAGATCGGTGAATTAGAGTTTCTTCTCAATTTTTACCTGTGAATACCAGCTGCGAATTATCACTTTTTCTCAATTTTACCCGCGAATTGTAGCGTTTTCCTTTACTTCTTAAGCCATGCGAATGAGCGCTTTCGTCTCAATTTTTGCTGACAATGGGCGCTTTTTGTAAAATATGGCAGCAAATTAGTGTTTTTCTCAATTTTCATCCTCGAATTAGTGTTTTTTGTAGCTTTTTGCTACGTATCAGCGCTTTTTCACAATATTAGAGCTTTTTTCCAAACTGTTTGCCGCGTACTTGCCCCTAGATATTGGCACATTGTCGCGCTCTCAATTTTAGTCGCATATTATGAGCTTATAGAAACTTGAGGTTAGCGTATTTTCTCTATTTTAGCCACAAAGTTGCCTTGGGGTACCTCAAATTGGTGTATTTGTTCGTTAATTTTAGCGGCAAGTGAGCGCTTATTCTCAATATTAGCCGCAAATCAACGATTTAAAACCTATATAAGTTCAGTTGCCAACAAAAAATTCGGTTCTGGAAACACGAAATTGGCTTTCGGAGGATCCAAAACACGAAATTGGCTTTTGATGGAGCCGAAACACGAAGTTGGCTTTTGAATGAGCCAAAAGACAAAATTGGGTTTTCAAAGAGACAAAACACGAGATTGGCTTTTTAATGAAATTTGCATTTGGAGGAGCCACAACAAAAAACACGGTTTCGGAAACACGAAATTGGCTTTCGGAGGATCCAAAACACGAAACTGGCTTTTGAAGGATCAAAAAACTCAAAATGGGCATTTGAAGGAGCCAAAACACGAAGTTGGCTTTTGAATGAGCCAAAAGACAAAATTGGGTTTTGAAAGAGGCAAAACACGAAATTGGCTTTATAATGAAATTTGCTTTTGGAGGAGCCACAACAAATAACTCGGTTCCGGAAACACGAAATTGGCTTTCGGAGGATCCAAAACACGAAATTGGCATTCGGAGGATCCAAAACACGAAATTGGCATTTGAAGGAGCCAAAACACGCAATTGGATTTTGAAGGAGCCTTGGCATTTGATGGAGCCGAAACACGAAGTGGGCTTTTGAATGAGCCAAATGACAAAATTGGGTTTTGAAAGAGACAAAACACGAATATTGGCTTTTTAAGGAGACAAATCACGAAATTTGCATTTGGAGGAGCCGCAACAAAAAATTCGGTTTCGGAAACACGAAATTGGCTTTCGGAGGATCCAAAACACGAAATTGGCGTTCGGAGGATCCAAAACACGAAATTGGCTTTCGAAGGATCCAAAACTCATAATTGGCATTTGATGGAGCCGAAACATGAAGTTGGCTTTTGAACGAGCCAAAACACAAAATTGGGGTTTGAAAGAGGCCAAAACACGACATTGCGTCTTGAAAGAGCCAAAACACGAAATTGGCCTTCGAAGGAGGCAGAACACGTAATTAGCATTTGATGAGTCAAAACATGAAATTGGCTTTCGAAGAAGCTAAAACATGAAATTTGCTTTAGTAGCAGCCGAAATTCGAAATTGGCTTATGCAAGGAGCCAAAACACGAAATTGGCATTTGGAGGAGCGAAAACAAAAAAATTGGGGTTCGAAAGAGCTGAAACACGAAATTGGCTACCGGAGGATCCAAAACAGTGTAGAAGAGGCCCAAAGGGGTGGTCGCCTGCAGCTAGCTCTGGTGAGGGGCCCCTGTCCCGCCGCAAAGTAGCGTTTTTATACCGTGAATTAGCGTTTTTTCTTAATTTTACACGAATTTGAGATTTTCTCAACTTTAGCTGTGAATTAGCAGGGCTATTTTAGCAGGGAATCACCACTTTTTCTCAGTTTGACCTAAAAATTGTCGTTTTTTCCAAGTGTTTACCTAAATATTTGCCGCAAAACAGCGGTTTTTTTCTAAATTGTTGGCGCAAATTAGCATCTTTTTGTTCACCAATCGCTAATCCCAGTTTTACCCATGCATTAACGGGGTTTCCACCTATATTTAGCCTCAACGTTGCCTTCAGAAGCCACGAATTGGCTTATTTTTAATTGCTGACCCAAATTGAAATTTATATAGTTTTTAACCACGAATTAGTGATTTTCCTGATTTTTTGCCGCGAATTTTCTTAATTTTAGAAGCGTATTAGCGTTTTCCAGCAAACCGGCAATTTTTTTCCATTTTTAACAGGGAATCAGCACTTTTTATCAATTTAAGGCTGAAAATTAGTCTTTCTCTTAGTTTTAGGAGCTAATTGCTTACTGACCGCAAATTAGCATTGTTATTTTATTTACATTTTAGTATCCCATTAGCAATTTTGATTTACTTTTGACTATAGTTTGCCGTTTTGCCATTTTTTTTAATTTTTGCAACAAAATTGCTTTCAGAAGGCGCGAAGACATGTATTTAAATTATAAATTTTATCACAATTTATCCGCGAATTTGTGATTTTTCTCAATTTTAGCCCCGAATTAGCGCTTTTTATAAATTTTAGCGGCAAATTATCCGTTGACATCTTTAGCAGGGAATTAGCAGTTTTTCCCAGTTTGAGCTGAAAATTAGCGTTTTTTTATTTATGCCGCGCTGATTAGTGATTTTTTTAATGTTAGCTGCTTTTTTTTACATTTTATAGTCCCGAGTTGGCATTTTTTTTTTTACAATGTTTGCTATGGATTATCGTTTTTTTTTCTGTTTTATCCCCAAACGTAAGGTACCTACGCATTTGTGTTTTTTCAACTTTAGCCGGGATTCAGAGTTTTCCCTCAATTTTGGTCGTGGGTTAGCGCTGTTTTTTTCAACTTCAGCTGCGCAGTAGCGTTTCTATTCATTCCATTAGGGATTTTTCTCAATTTTAGCCACGAATTGGATTTTTCTCAATTTTAGGTGCAGATTATGCCATTTTTAGCAGCGAATTAGCACAAAATGAGCGTTCTTCTTAATTTTTAGGCGCGCTAATTATTAGTGTTTTTTTTTCTTCAATTTTAGTCGCATTGTTGCCTAGATTTTAGCTCCGCATGAGCATTTTTTTCGTATTTCTGCTATGGATTGACGCTGAGTTCAGCCTCGAAACTTTCAGAGGCTACAGATTTGCGTTTTCACAATTTTAGCTGCGAATTAGTCATTGTCTTTGTATATCCGTGAATTTTGAAGGGATGTGTTACCTCAACTTTATCCGCAATTTGTCTCCATTCCAGATGTTAAATAGCGTGTTATGCTCATGTTGCAGTGAATTTTCTTTTTTATACGCGAATGGGCCATTTTTTGCAATTTCAGTTGTGAATTTGCCATTTTTGCCCAATTTTAACCGGAATTAGAGTTGTTTTTGTCAATATTACCAATTGCGACTTGTATTGCATTGAATTAGTAGCTTGTTTTCTCAATTTTAGCCCCGCGGCCTTGGCCCAAAAACAACATTTTTGCGCCGATTTCTACATTTTAGCTGTAGAATGGCCTCGATACAGCGATTCTTCTTTTCTTAATTTTGGTCGAGCAGCTGCATCGTAAGACCACAAGTCAGCGCTTTTCGCAATATAGCCACGCATGTTAGCGCTTTTTCCCTAAGTTTTTGCCGCATCAGTAGGGCAAATGTTCTATTTTTCTCAATTTTATCCCCAAATTAGGGTTTTTTTTCAAGTTTAAGAGCGTTTTTTCTCCATTTTAGCCGCGGGCTTGGCCCAAGAGAACAACACATTAGCGTTTTTTCAACAGCATGTTTTCTCAATTTTAGCTGTGAAGTTACCCCCAGATTCCAGAAGTCGCAAATTTTGTCAATCGAGCCTTCAGAATAGCGCTTTTCATGGGCTGAATCGATCGCAGCCACAATCATTGCTCATTGCACGTTTTATTCTCCAGATCAGATGGACTGAAAATCGTCGAAAGGAGCCAAATCGCTGTCCAACCGTGTACTAAAACTCCTTGTCACGCATACCTGTACATCCATGAACATAGAACCGGTTGGATGTTGGTTAGCTCAGACCTTTTCTATCTCATTTTATGAAGCGAGACGAAAGCTAGTCATAACGAGCCACACGGAAATGAACTGGATAATATTAACAAACGTTATAAATTATTTCGAAGATGGAACGAATTTCATCGCAACGGCTAACCCCCCTACCCTCCAGCCCTTGATTCGTGATTCACGGTGGAGCAGGAAACTAAACAATCGATGGTGGTTGTTAACACCGAAATTGTGTTATAAAATAAGTATTTTCCCCAGATAATTAATTATTTTAACGCTAAAACTCATTATAACGCATAATAGTGACATCGTTTACCTTATTTGAATGAGACGTCTCGTTGCGGCCACGTCGAGGTAGGTAACTAAACTTGAGGTTCGGCTAGGCACATGATTGAATTCCTCCGGGTCGGGCTTGTCGCTGGAGTGTTTAATTGTCGATTAATAGCTAAAATTTGAACTTTCAGTACATTTTTTAATCAAACGAAGTAATATTTATCGCGCGTTTTACATTGGTGTTCACGTTTTGTTTGCCCGAAATTTAATTCGAGCCATTTTTCCAACAATGGCGTCTGAGCAGGTAAGACTTGTAACATCTCTCGTTCTTCTAAGATTATTCAGTTTTTACTTAATTTTACTGTATTTTAGCTTATTAAGGTCTTGAAGGATTTACCTTTGAAGGTTCAGACTTCAAACATGACCGAAAGAAAGAACATCTTTCAAGACGTGAATACCGCCGTGTCCGACACGGGTAAGTACCCTCTGAATTGTATGAGTTTTTGGGGGAGAAGACTCCTTGGCCGCTCAAGCTGTGTATTAGAGCAAATCCTTTGAGAAAATATCTCTATCTGCAGCTTGCGGAGTTGGGTGATGTTTTTATCGTCAAATTTCGCGGATTGTGCCTCTTGTTTCCCCCCCTGGAAAGGTCGTCCTTAATATTTTAAGTCTTAACCCCCCCCCCTCTCTCTCTTTGATTTCATCCTCAGCTGTCACCGAAAATATTGTCCGAGGGCTCTGTCGAGTATTGCATTTAGCCGTGTCCCGATATAGAGACCCTGATTCGCACGGTTACGTTGACTCCATCGTGAAGTCGCTGTGCTCCGTTCATCCCTCTTGGACGTTCAAACACTTGAGCTCGATCATTTCGGAAATCGCTACAGGAAATTCTCCGATGGCAGCGACGTACGTTTTTTTTTGTTGTTTCAAACTCGTCAGAATCGAAATAACCGGCTAGTGAACTTTTTCCTGCAGAAAAAGTACAGCTCATAATTGCGTTTTGACTCTCAAATGGAGTTATTGGCTTGTCACCGTCGCGCTACCTAAATCTGGTTACACAATACCCGATGATGAACTTCTGACGCTGGTTGAGTCGCAATCTCAGCTTTTGTCCTGTGTTCTTGCAGCGTCACATCCCAAGTATGATTGAGTGACCCAGCGACGTTTTTGAAGAAATAGACAGGCGTATTTATCGAAATCTATCTATTTACAGGAAAAAAAGCAAAGCTTTGAAGATTTTGACTTCAATATGGAAATTCAATACTGAAACTTTGGAGTTATACGAAAGACTCGTGCCAAAACTCTCGGAATCCACGCAAACGTTGGTATTTGGCGCAGCATTTGTCGAATATCTTCACAGCTCACAACAGCAGAGTAAAGTCGATGCCTTGAAGGTACGTATTGACAAGATACAGTGGCGTAGCTGGGGTACATGCAGTGGCGTATCGGTAGTAGGACGGGGGGGGTAGTCCGACGTTGGTGGTGGTGGAGGGGAGAGTCCACACAATCGAGTGGATCACGTAATAGCTGTGTTCGTTGGCTGCTTCCAGTATTGCAAATGAAACAGAATAAAGAAAACACACCAGTTTGATTGGTTAAAATCACGCTTCCCCGTGACAACTGCCAGTTTTACTGGTATCAGGCACCGAACAAAGCTTCTGCCTAATTCTGGTGCACTTATTTTTTGGGGGTTAAAAAATAGCTACGAGATCCTCTGGAATTTGGGAAAATCTGTGCGTTTTTGCTTTCGGTTTAGCGTATCCTTCTTTTTAGGCTAGACTCTTTTGGACTTCTTTTTAGGCACTTTTGCTCCATGATGGCAAAAAATCCTCAAAAACTAAACGCGACCATGCGAAACTGAACATGTGAATTTTATCGCGCCCTTTAGAATTGGTTGATCTGCTTTTATCTAATTCAGGGGCGGCCAACTTTTTTGGTCGTGGGCCATAAACCTGCTTGTAAGAACTCAGGCGGGCCGCCACCCGTCCCCTCACCGACCCATCGAGCACAACACTTTGATCTTAGCAAAAGGCCGTGACGTTCTGAGTAATATTTCTGTCGTTCTGAATATCTTCACAGCTCACAACAGCAGAGTACAACAGCTCACTGCAGTCACAACAACGTATTAAGTTAACCACAGTAGAGTAGCGGTTTCCATTTGCACAAAAAATGTGTCCTGGGGCAGCTCACTGCAGTGCCGACCATAGACATTTGGCACTCCCGGGCGAATTGTACACCCCCCCCCCTCAATGGAGTTGCCCTTCAAGAGCCGCGAATCAGTGTTCCCCCCCCCCACGACATCACTTTTTCACAGTTTCATTAGTGAATTAACGATTTGCCTCTATTTTAGCCGCGAATAAGCGATTTTTCTTGCAATGAATTTGTGTTTTCCCTAATTTTAGCTGCTAATGAGCGATTTTTATCAATTTTACCCGTGAATTAGCGCTATTTTCTAATTTTAGCCACGCAATTACCTCCGGAAACCGTGACTTGCAATTTGTTACTCAATTTATTCCTGTGAATTAGCAAATGATATCAATTTAACCCCCTAAATAGCCATTTATCTTTATTTTAGTCTTGAATTAGCGTTTTAATTAATTTTAACCTCCTAGCGAGCCACGAATGGCAGTTTTCCCCAATTTTCGCCGTGAATTAACGCTTTTTATTCTGGATTTTATCCGCAAATTACCACATTTTCCACATTTAGCCGTGTATTAGAGTTTTTGTTCCCTTTCGCCCACGAAGTTACCTTCAGGTCAGTTTAGTGGTTGGTAGTAAACGGTCGATAAGTGTAATCGTCTGGCATTTTTTGGACGCAAGCCAGTCAGTTTTGCCATTTCAGGGAGCGATTTTCTTAGGGTGCGACTGGCCGGTTTCCCATCTTTGAGGCGTGAATTGTCGCACTTTCGCTGTTTTTAGGGTGCAAATTGTTAGTATGGCCGTTTTTACTGCGTTCATTTTTCAGTACGGCCCTATTTTAACGGTGTGATTACTCATTGTGACCATTTTCTGGGCATGAGTCGTCAGTTCTGTCAATTTTAGGGTGGGAATGGCGGTCACTATGGGAGGTGGGTGGATAGGGGGTCAGTTCAGTTATTTTAAGAACGTAAATTAGCAGATCGCCATTTTTAGGATTTTAGTAGCTAGTTTGTATGTTCTTGGAGCGAGAATGACCGACTTCTCGTGGGTGCGTGGGGGGCATTGCCAGTTTCGCTATTACTGGGGCGTGAATTTGATTTTTTAAAGCTTGAATTGCCAATTTTCCTATTTTTAGGGCGCAAATTGTAAGTTTAGCCTGTTCAACGGTGTGAATAGTTGCAGATGTAGTCATTATTAGGGCTCATATAGTCATTTTTGCGATTTTCAGTGTGTAAACGGCTAGTCTGGCAATTTAGAGCGCTAATTGTCATTACGGTCAGTCGGTCAAGCCATTTCCATGGTGCACACTGTCAGTACATGGACTATGGACCATAGCCGCCTGATATTTTTTGGGCACGAATAGTCTGAATGGTCAGTTTGGCCCTTTTTTTAGACCGGAAATCGCCAGCTCAACCATTTTTAGGTCTCGTAAAGTCAGTTTGACTATTTTCAGAGCGGGAATCTCCAGTTTGGCTATTTTTATCGCGCAAACAGTCAGTTTAGCCAAGGCGCGAATGATCAGCTCGGCCATTATTAACTCGCGAATGGTCTATTTTGCAATTTTTAACGGCTGCAGGAATAATTTGTTTAGACATTTAAATGGTGCAAATTGCCAGTTTAGCCATTTTTAGAGTGCCGTAGAGTCAGTTAGGCAATTTTTTGGACAGTTTTTGCTAATTTTGGCGCGTAAAATATAGTCAGTTTAGCCTTTAGCCATTTTCAATCTTAAGTTTCGCGTGAATCGCAAGTTTTGCCATTTTGGGACCGAAATATTCAGTATTGGCCATTCTTGGCGCGTGAATGATCGCTATAGCCATTTTCCAGGCGGAAACCCGTGATCTTTCAGGCATTTTTTCAGGGCTGCACGAATCATCGCGCCATTTTTAGGGTGCGTGAAGTCAGTTCGGCTATTTTTAGAGCGGGAATGGCGATTTTTAGGTTGAAAATGGTCAGTTTAGGCTTTTTTTTATGGTGGGTGTTCAGGTATTTTCAGGCTGCGAATGGCTGTCAAGCATTTTTCATTTTAGCAAAGGACACAATTCAGAATGTTCTGTGCAACTTCCCCTTAAGCACAGCCCTCAACCATAGCCCTGGGCTCTCAGGCTCCCAGGGCTTACGGGCGTAAAGCCTTAGGCCCGTAAAGCTTGCTCGCAAAAAATAACTGCGCAAAAGGGCCTCGATAGGCTACTATCTTTGGCCAATCGCTTGAGGAGGCCACAAAAGAACCCCAACGACAAGGCAGGGTCCGCGCCTACTAAAAGAAAGGCACAGAAAATTGTTATTTTGCGGAAAAATATAGTCCAATAACTTGCAATTTTGCGTTTAAAAGAGACCAATTTCGCAAATTTTGCGCTCTTAAAACCCATTTTTGCAGGTCTGACTCACAAAAAAAAAAAAAAAAAAACAAAGAAAAATAAACATTTTCTCTGATTTCACCCTACAAAAATTACTTCTCGAATTTTTGTCGCTGAAAACCCAATTTCGCGGTTGTTTTGTTGCTGAAAAAACCAGTTTTGTGGCATTTTGTTTCTGGAAAATTAATTTTTCGGAGTTGACTAATTTAAACCCGAATTTTGTTTATTTTTCTTCCCAAAAAAACATTTTCACGTGTCTGGCTCACTAAAAAAAATGAAATATCTCGGATTTTAGCGATTTTTCACAATTTTAGCCGTGAGTTAGCTATTTATCTGAAATTTGCAGTAAATTCGTGTTTTTCCTTATTTCGGCCGAGCGATTTTTCTCAATGTCATCCATGAATTAGCAACTTTTCTTAATTTTAACCGCGAATTAGCGAGATTTGTTTCGCTTTTATAGCTATGGATAGCGTTTTTTTTTGTTTTTTTTTTTCAGTTTGAGCCATGAACTTTCCCCTTCAGAAGCTGAAAACTGTCGTTTCTATACCGAATGAATAGTCTCAATCGTGCCCCAAAATGGCAAATGACTGAACTTACTATTTGCTTGCAAAAAATAGCCAAACTGGCAATTCCCACTCTAGAAATTATTTCGCGCGTCCTAAATATGGCTAAGCTGACGATTCGTACAGCCTTGAAAATGCCAGAACATGACCCCCCCCCCCATGAAACTGGCTAAATCGGTGATTAGGGGGGGGGGAAGGGTCAAAGTTAGTAACTTTCGAACTAGAAAATCCAATTTTTTGTGCTCAATCAAGAGTTTTACGGCTAAATAGCTAGTTTTGTGCTTCTGGTGGTAGGGGTTGTGGAGGACGTTTGCAAATGATCGTAGTCATGGAGCTGAACAGCCAGTTTATTGCGTCAAATCACGAGTTTTGGTACCGAATACATTATTTTGGGAAATTCTCCCCCCCCCCCCGCATCCCCACGAGCTAACGTGAGACCTGGGATCGAGCGCTGCACGCGATTTGTTCGAGTCCTCTAAGCCTCTCTCCCTAGATTTGCGCTGAGTGGACCCAAAAAGCGTCTTTTCGCAATTCGCCCATGGAACTGTCTCTATGGGGCCTCTGTTGTCACATTTACCTGGTAATCATCAATTTAACCTATGCAACTGATAATTTAAGGAGAAAAAATAGGATTTTAGCCCCAGAATGTGTTCATAACCCAGAGATTTTGCTGAAAAATAGACTCGCTGTCTGACAGTTCTTTGTCTGTGGCTTTAGTGACGTCGGAAGGCGTAAAACTGACAAGATAGTGAGGGTTTTTTTATAGCTCTCTGAGAGTTAACTCCTCCCTTTAAACGTGCTAGTCATCGTTTTTTCGCAACGTCTGTCTTGTACGTGAACTGCGCAGGGTGCGACCCATAACGCAATTCGCCCCATTCGCCAATGTGTAAATGTGTGCCGTCAACTTCACGCAAAGGTGCACGTAAGCCGAATCGTTTGTTTAATGACAAATTCAGCCTTAAATTCGTTTGACTAGCCCGAAAATTTCGTTAGCTTAGCATTCTGACACGCATTTTTTAAAAATGTATGCGTGTGCGCCGCCCCAACTTTACGCAATGGGACACATGAACCAAATTGCTTCTTTAGCGCAAGGACGTATCTGACCTCTCTCAGGCCCTTTTTCCCATTTTTTGCCGAGAATGAAAAAAATCGGCAATTAATTGCTAAAATTGCGCCAAACGCCAATTGTGAAGTTGAGAAATTTCGCTAATTTGTGATGAAAGTAGGAAAAATTCGCTAATTGACTGGTTTGAAACGCTACTATGACGCTGCTAAAATTAATAAAAAGCACTAATTCTCGGCTAAAATGGAGAACAATTCCAATTTGCGTTAAAAACTGAGTATACGCCAATTCGCGGCCTCTGAGGCCAATTAATGGCAATAGGTGTAAAACCCGCTAATTCGCGAGTAAAACTGAGAAAAATCGCTCATGCAGTGGCGTATGGTGAACCAAAAAAATCCTAATTCGTGAAAAGCCCCCCCCCCTCTATTTTGCGGCTAATATTGAGGAAAACACTTAGGAAAAACGCTAATTTTAGTGTCCGGTATACATTCAACAGTGTACAGGCTGGGTGGAATGATGAACTAAAATGTGGAATTACCCCCTCCCCACCACTTTACGTGATTTCAACCTGATCTCCCCCCCCCCCCCTAGTACAAATTCCTACCTACGCGACTGGCCAGGATTAGCCATTTGTGGTGGACATTAACCATTTTACGTGACCTCAAATGCGGCTCAAAGTCGTGCAAATCGGGGATTTATTTATTTTAAAGAGTCCCCGTTTGTCCACAGTATATCTGAGTGTAAGGACAACCCGTGATTCAGAAAAAACTTCTTCAAAGTGTCGTTTTCAAAAATAGGCATTAGAGTTTTCTTAGTTGATTGGCGAGTTTTCGTCAGAAATGACAATTTTTTTTTTTAATAATGTTTTTTCTGCAGCTTCGTAATTGGGCGTTTTTTCGATTTTGGATAATTTCATCAACGTGTTTCGATTCGAGTCAGCCGCATTTTATGAGTCTCTCGGATGGAAAATTGCGGGATGCCGCCGATCACGGCCAAGGAGACGTCCCATTGCGCGCGAATCGTTAGTTACGGTATCTGTAGGGTGCGAATGGTCAGAATTCAGATTGACCATTTTTAACAGGTGAATGGCGTCGTTTTTGCCATTTTCAAGGCATTAATACCCAGTTAAACCCATTATTCGCTTTCATTTCGCGATTTTGCCGTTTATTTGAGGGCAATAATAGCCAAGTTCGGGAGTAGTCAGTTGGGCCAATTTTAGGACGCGTATAGCCAGCCAACCCATTTTATAGGGTGAGACAATTGAATTTATCTAATTCATGGGGTGCG
The DNA here is from genome assembly GCA_038030265.1 of Corythucha ciliata. Classification (NCBI taxonomy): domain Eukaryota; kingdom Metazoa; phylum Arthropoda; class Insecta; order Hemiptera; family Tingidae; genus Corythucha; species Corythucha ciliata. Next base: position 7,722,257 of record CM075938.1, read on the forward strand.
CTTAGCTTCCCGTCAGCGGACGGGAATAGCCAGTTAGGCCATTTTTGGCCGCAGATAGTGAGTTTTGTAATTTTCAATGCGTGAATCTCGTCGGTTACGCTATCTTTAGGGCGCGTATTGCCCATTTGATTGGCCATTTTTAGGTTGTGAATTGCCAGTTTGGCTATTTTTAGGGTGGACATTGTCATTTTAGCCATCTTCAAGGCGCAAATCGTCAATTTTGCCTATTGTAGGATATGAATGGTCAATTTGGCCATTTTTAAAGCGTGAATTTCCCTAGGGGCATCACATTTTTAGGAGAAATTAATTTTAGGCAAATTTTTACTGCTAGCCACTAAAAACCATGAGGTGATGCCTGGTACGCTCGTGCGGACAAAATCTGTCTGCTGAATCACTTAATTCGTTCATTGCAGTTACGATTGGTGGAAATTCTTCTAAAATCCGTCGTGGGGAGTAAAACCAAAGTCGACAGTTTCGTCGTCGAGGAAATAAGACCCGTCCTTGTTCTTGTCACTCACGAACAATTCAACGACCAAGTCCTTCCAGCGATGCAGAAAGCACTTCTGCGCAATCCGGAACTCATTCTACACATTCTCGATTCACTTCTGACCAACTTGCGTCTGGACTTGAGCCGCTACGGTTCGCCCATGGCAAAAGCCATTTCAAACAGCCTGTGCAGTAACGACGACAACACTCGTGAAGTGGCAGCCCGTGCTTTACGGTGCCTCGCGACACAATGCTCCGACCCTGACGCTGTTCTAGAAATGGTTACTCATCTATTTCAGATGTTTAACGGCTCACAGGGGAAAATCACTGTCGCGGCCCATAAAATATCGATTTTACTGGTGAGGTTTATTTTGTTAAAATCATTTATTCGGGGGAAAAAAAGTGTTGACTTTTGCTGTAGGCTGTAGGGAACCTCAGCTATAACGCTGTGACAGGGAGCAGCGTTCAAAATTTAGCGGAGAGCGTCATCGAGCAGTTTATAAAAATTCTCGAAGTCGAAGGTGAGAATTACAGTTAAAGTTGACACATCGACTACAATCTTTGTTATAGCAATTTATTTCTGTTTCAAGTGCACGAAAAAACGCTCGTTCATTGTCTTGAAATGACGGCACTGTGGTGTTCTAAATTTACGACGCGGGTGCCGGATAAATTACTGGACTGGGTCGAGAAAGGAATGGCGCTGCGCACGGCAACTTCGCCTGTGCGCAGCGCGTACATCAATGCCTTGTCGGTGTGCTGTCAGTCGACCACTTCGTCGGCTTTAAAGCGTTTTGTCGGCCTTCTGCTCAGGTCGGTCGAGAAGGCAGCCGCACAGCCGACTCAAATTGGTCTCGTCACTGAAGGACTGGCTGCGTCGTGCCTCCTGTTGAAAATCGCATCGTTTGAGTCACTCGACTCTGAATTGATCCCATTTTATAATGTTATTTTAGACATGGATAAACAAGTATTCATATCGGATAGATTTCTAGCGCAGAGTTCTCCCGAAAGTGAGTAATTCCAGTTCAGCAAAAACTTTAAAATTATTAAAATCGTTACTTCTAGGTCTTTGCCAAGTTGTCACGCTCATAGAAAAAGTTTTAATGGAGCATGGAACTGAACTGAACGGCAATGCAAACTGCCTTTACCGAGGACTCGTTACATGCCTAACAATTCGTTCCGTGCGTTCGAAAGTTCGTCCCATTCTTCAAAGAATGTTCTCCTCACTTCACGGCACTTCAATTTCTGTTTCTCTTCTCGATGAATTTACGACCATGTTGATAAACAACAAATTCCACGTAAGCCTTTAAAATAGTTTGTCCTTTTAACCAATTTAAATGGTTTCATCATTAGGTTACGACCGCCCAAGAATCAGCCTCTGGTTCTGTTGAAAACAAAGACGCACCAACTTCGAACGTTCCTCAAGATTTGAAGGCTCGCCATCTCGTAGAAGCTTTGACTACCATCTGTTCCGGTACGAATTTAAGTCAGTTGGATAAGAAAATGTTGGCATTTCACGCTTTGCTAGCCTGTCATCATCCCATCATTCGTAAGTTTATTGAAATTCTACGTGTCCGTTCGTTTTACGCGACGTTTATTTTTTTTTTTTATTCAGTTTCTGCCCAGGCTAATCTTTGGTCGAAATTGATTAAATATTTCAAAATTGAGCCAAAGAAATTCATTAAGCAATACCAAGACAAAATTATCACTCTGTTAGTTGAAGATTTTATCTGCCATCCCGTGAGTAAACCACGTGCACTGTGCAACCAAAACGTTTCAGGGGGTCGATTGTGACGAAAATCAAGTCGATTTATAAACCTCTGAATCATTTTGGAGCCCTCTGAATAATTTCCTTTTTGTTTCTGTGTCAAGAGTTACGAAAATGCTCTGAGCGCAGTCGCTGGAATAAACCCAGGAGCCGTTTTGCCCCCTCTGTTGAACAAAGTCGCTGGAACTCTCACTGATCCTGGACTGCTCAACATAAGTCCGTTGGACTACGCTATTTATCTCAGCCCGCCTGGTGAGCTCTACGATAAATCGGTTTTAAACAAGTGAGTTTGAAGGCAGATTGAAGACAGTTAAATTTATTCATTTAATTAAAATTATTGTAATGAAGCAAAGACGCCGAAGTGACTGTGAGTACCAAGAATATGAAAAGGGAGAGTAAAGTTTACTCGTATAAGGAACAACAAGAAGAGATAGCTCTGAGAAAAGAGCTAGAGGAAAAAAAGAGGAAGGCGGGAAAGGTTCGATATCTCTTTTATACGTGTGCTATTTTGTTTTTGGTTATTATTTTGATTTTTTGATCCTACGAATAGATAACTGAGCCTCAACTGACGCCCAAACAAAAAGAATTGGTCAAAGCTCAAATGGAAAAAGAAGAAGTCATTCGAAAAAGACTAACCGACGGTGAAATTGAACTGACCAAAGCCGTGCGCATAGTCATGGCAGCCTGCGAGGGCGCTCGACTCGACCTCGCCGTACAATTTCCCCGCCTCATTCCACCCGTTGTAAACGGCCTGGGATCGCCCTTGTGCGCTAAACAACTGTCCGACTTGTATCTAGCACTGAGAGAGCCGGCTTTCATGGGTGTTGAATTGGCCGACCGTGTTCTCGTTGAACGGATCACTAACACTAGTTTACGCCTTTTGAAACCTAAATGTGAACTGGATCCCGCGTGGGATCAACAAGATCTTGGTGAGCTGTCTCTTTTAATTCGAAAGATTTCCTCACTAATTGCCGTTCATTCTAAAGACAAAAGTATGAGGTGGGCTGTACAAGAAGTTGACAAACTCGGCAAAACACTTACAGCCCCAGCAACTACATTTCTACTACCGATGGTACAAGTAGCAGTTGCAAGCCTCCCACCGTTGGATCCATTGATTTCCACTTGTGTCCATCTACTCAGCGTTCAGTGTAAACACAGAGCCGCAGGCGGTGAAATCGATTTACACAGCCCCGAACTACTTCCACGTAAAGCCATCATGGTCTTACTGCTAGAAGTCATCAGTAAGTTTGCCACCCAAGGCGTTTTATTTCGTCATCATTTTTTTTTTTGATTCCGCCTCTTCCTCACAGGCACCACTGGTGGAAGAATTCAACAGCAAGCCACATCGTGTCTGCTGGATCTCGGGGCTGCCTCTTCAGGTGGAAATGGCTGCGCGAGGGCCACCGAAGATGAAATCGATTGTTTGTTGGCAGCTCTTCAACATTCGTCCCAACACGTTCGAGACGCTGCCCTTAGGGTATGGACTCTTTCCTGTTTACATCAGCCTTGAATTTATTCAAAGTTGAATTATTTTAGGCGTTATTACTGGTCGATGGGGTCATTCCTAGACAATCCGACCAGTTTAAAAGGTTTACAAAACGAGTGTGGATCGCTCGTTTTGATGTGGTCTCTGAAAACAGGTAAAATAAAAAAAAAAAAGTTTCACGGTTTACCTGAATGAACGTTTGTTTTTTGTTTTGTTTTTTTCTTGAAGAGATGTGGCTGAAAAACTGTGGGACCAAGCTTACTTGACCAATAGAGTCGAAGGATTAAGCGAAAATCTGATGGACGACATCATTCATCCCGTCGTCGACATTCAACAAGCTGCGGCTAATGCTCTAGCCGCCCTTTTAAAGGAACGCTCACCCGATGAAATTAGCTCCGTTCTCGGCCTTCTGTTGGACTCGTACAACGAGAAAAATAACGTAAAAAATATAATTTAACATTTCTTCGAGGCTTTGGTGAACTCATTTGTCGGTTCTCGCCTCGCCGCTCAGTTGATTCCAGCCAAAGTCGACAGCCTGGGACGCATAGTCGAGAAACCGATTGATATGTGGGAGCCGCGCTCCGGAGTGGCTTTGGCGCTTGCGCAGCTCGCCCCTCTGCTGGATCAACGCTCAGTGACTGAGCTGGCGAAATTTTACGTCGAAAAAGGACTGGGTGATCGTAACGACGTGGTTCGCAATAATATGCTGTCGGCGGCGCTCGCGGCTGTTGATCATCACGGAAAGGTAAAATTTCTCTCTCTCTCTCTCTCTGGATTAGTGAATTTACGCCTCTTTTAATTTTCATTTAGGACACAGTCAACTACCTGTTACCAATTCTCGAGCCCGTCCTAGACAAAGGGCCGGACTGCAGCAGTTACGATGCTGTTAGACAATCAGTTGTTATTCTCATGGGATGCTTGGCCAGGCATTTAGATAAGGACGACCCGAAAGTGAAACCAATCGTGGGCAAACTCATCGACGCGTTATCAACTCCATCACAACAGGTTAGTTTTTTTATTTATTGTGCACTATCAGGTGTGAATCGAGGATTTCATCAAGGACGGGTGGGAGGGTGGGGGGTGGTCGAGAAAAAATAACTTGCACTAAGTGGCATAAAGTTTTCGAATGAATCATAGATTTAAATGTTAATCGGTCTCGACCAGAACGCCGATATAGCTGACGGCTGGGGTGAAATATTTGCTCAGTTTCACGCCTATTGGGGCTAAAATTCTGTTTCAAAAGCCAGATGTAAAAAATGGATTCTGGGGGTAGACAAATATCTCCTGGTGTTTCTCGCGCCTTAATAATGTTTTTCTGCCCAAATTGTCAACGATAAGGGCAAAATGACCATTTGCGCCGTGGATAGTTAATTATCGGTGCTATATCTGAAAATATTTGGTCCAAATGGTCGGTTTTGGACCCAAATTGTCAATTTTTCACCACAAAATAGTCAGTTTGTAACCCAGATAGTCAGTTATCCGCCCAAATAGACGCCGGTTTGTCATCTAAGTAATCAGTTTTGACCCAAATGTTTAATTTTTGATCTTACGAGAGGAGTTTCAAAAATGTCCGACGCTGATTTGATCGCCGATTTTTTGTGTGTGTTCCGCATCGAAAAATATTAGACACGTGTCCTCCCGAACTTTCCTATGGGCCCCGTGGAGGCCCCCAAAAAACCCAAAGCTCATAAAAGTCGGAATTTCAAAATTTTGTTTTCCGACAAATTTAATGTGTTTTTGCGAGGAAATTAGTGTTAGAAACTGGAAAAAAATGTTTAAACAAATCTCAGAGCCGCAGTTTTTGATTTAACGGAGGAAATTACACTAAAATACGTCCTTCTACGAACCACTCTAAATTTAAACATTTTTCAACAATTGAACGCTCATCAGAATTCATGACTACACAACCTAAAATTGACCCAACGGTTTATTGAAGCCGTCAATTCGGCAAAAATGTCTCTGTGTGGCCTAAAAATAGCTAAACCGACCATTCATGCCTAGAAAATGGCTAAATTAGAAATTGTCGTTATAAAAATGGTAATAATGGCCATACCCCTCTAAAAACAGCAAAACTGACTATTTGGACCCTAAAATGGCAAAACAGACGATTCGTGCCCTGAAAATATCACACGGCTATACACACTCCATAATTATAAACGACCATACTTTATAATGTGTGCACTATAAATCAAAAACTGACCATTCGCACCGTAAACATGGCTTGACGGACTATCCCCACCTTAAAAATAGCAAAACTGACGATTTTGCGCTCACAAAATGGTTTAACCGACGATTCGCCCTTTGAAAAGGTCTAAACAGATGATTCGGCCTAAAAATGGCCAAATCGGCCATTCTCGCGTTCAAAATGGCCAAATTTTCACGCCTTGAAAATGTCCAAACTGGTTATTCGTGCTGTAATAACAGTAAAACTGACTTCGCGTAACCTGAACAATGGACGACATCGTTTGATTATGCAACATTTCTAGTCTTGAACTGGTTTTTTTCCCCGAAATTTTCGTTTCTTTAGCTTTTTAAGCACTTTAAACAACAAACTAGCTAGGTTTCACGCATACCCGCGAACAAAATCATTTGTTTTCACGGCATATGTGAACGCGAAATCGTTCTTTTAGCCATGTTGTTCGTTTGTTCAACATTTCGTGACATAATTTTAAACAAAATTGAATCTAGGCGCACGAATGCACACAAGTTTCTATATTGTTTAAACTGTTTGAAAGGCTAAACGAACAACGAAAATTTCGGCTAAACAAACGATGTTAAGACTAGAAATCACGCTAAGCGAACGATTTCGTCCAGGTGTTACATAAAGTTGGTCGCAATCATTATTTTTTTTTATTTTTTTTTTTTTAAAATGCTTAACAAACCCAGCAACAACTCGAGAGTTCCACCCTCGAGAATTCTCCAATTCTTGCTAATTGAATTAGTGATAAAATTAACAGTTTTGTGCAAAAATCGCAATATCAGTACATACCCCTTAGAATCGCCATGTTTGTGCTTCAATCGCCATTTTTGTGCTAAAACCACAATTTTGTGCTAAAATCGCCAGTTTCTAAGTAAAATTTTCAATTTCCCAGTAAAACCACTCAATTTATTTTTAGGGTGAAATCTCCAGCTTGTAGTAAAAACATCAGCAATTTTGGGGGTAAAAACTACAATTTTGGATTAAAAAAGGTCGGTTTTGAGGAAAAGTTGCCAGTTTTTTGGTAAAACCACCAGTTTGAGGGGTAAACGTTTCATTTTGAGGGAATTTTGTCAAAAGTTCGAGAGTAAAATCACTCGTATTGTTTTGAAATCTTCAGTTTTTATATAAAACGTCAGTTTTGGAGTGAAATCCTTAGTGTATTGGATGGTATCAACTCGAAAAGAGACGATTTTAGTCCAATACTAAAGATTTCACGCCAAAATGAGTCAGTTTTTCCTAAAAAATGAAAATTTTACCCCCAAACTGTTAGTTTTTCCATAAAACCAAGTTTTTTAACCCAAAATTTTCTACTTTAAAGCAATTACCAGAAAACTGAATTTTCATTACGAAACTGCCGATTTCACCCTAGTGGTTTTACAGCAAAACTGAAAATTTCGTCCAGAGTTTTCAAGACAGAGTCATTAGTTTCACCGTAAAAACATATTTTTTGGGGAACGCGTCAGTTCTGAGGTAATATATCCAGTTTTGGGGTAAAATAATCACTTTTGGGGGGAACAACCATCAGTTATAGGGTAAAATCGTCAGTTTAGGTACGTAACGTGAGTCTTTCGGATGAACTGGTGATATTTTGAAAGTTAAAACCGTCATTTTGGGACAAAATCGCCAGTTTTATATTGACATGTTTTGGGGTATCACGTCAGCTTTGGCGCGTGATTGTCAGTTTTGGTGTTAATCTCGTCTCATTTGAGAACAAATCGTCAGAATTGTGGTGAAATCATCAGTTTAGTGTTAAAATTGTCACACTTTTCAAGGCCAGAGTCTTAATAGTTTTGGCGTTAAAATCATCCGTTTTAGGGAAAACGTTAGTTATAGTGTGAAATTGTCAGTTTTGGAGTAAAATGTCCAGTTTTGGGGTGGTGCCGTCAGTTTTAGAGTGGGAATTGTAAGTTGAGGCGCATAACATGAGTTTTTTTTTTTTTAATCAAATCGTTAGTTTTGGGGTTTAAAGGTCGGTTTTGAGGAAAAGTTGCCAGTTTTTTGGTAAAACCACCAGTTTGAGGGGTAAACGTTTCATTTTGAGGGAATTTTGTCAAAAGTTCGAGAGTAAAATCACTCGTATTGTTTTGAAATCTTCAGTTTTTATATAAAACGTCAGTTTTGGAGTGAAATCCTTAGTGTATTGGATGGTATCAACTCGAAAAGAGACGATTTTAGTCCAATACTAAAGATTTCACGCCAAAATGAGTCAGTTTTTCCTAAAAAATGAAAATTTTACCCCCAAACTGTTAGTTTTTCCATAAAACCAAGTTTTTTAACCCAAAATTTTCTACTTTAAAGCAATTACCAGAAAACTGAATTTTCATTACGAAACTGCCGATTTCACCCTAGTGGTTTTACAGCAAAACTGAAAATTTCGTCCAGAGTTTTCAAGACAGAGTCATTAGTTTCACCGTAAAAACCTATTTTTTGGGGAACGCGTCAGTTCTGAGGTAATATATCCAGTTTTGGGGTAAAATAATCACTTTTGGGGGGAACAACCATCAGTTATAGGGTAAAATCGTCAGTTTAGGTACGTAACGTGAATCTTTCGGATGAACTCGTGATATTTTGAAAGTTAAAACCGTCATTTTGGGACAAAATCGCCAGTTTTATATTGACATCTTTTGGGGTATCACGTCAGCTTTGGCGCGTGATTGTCTGTTTTGGTGTTAATCTCGTCTTATTTGAGAACAAATTGTCAGTATTGTGGTGAAATCATCAGTTTAGTGTTCAAATTGTCACACTTTTCCAGGCCAGAGTCTTAATAGTTTTGGCGTTAAAAATAATCCGTTTTAGGGAAAACGTTAGTTATAGTGTGAAATTGTCAGTTTTGGAGTTAAATGTCCAGTTTTGGGGTGGTGCCGTCAGTTTTAGAGTGGGAATTGTAAGTTGAGGCGCATAACATGAGTTTTTTTTTTTTTTTAATCAAATCGTTAGTTTTGGGGTTAAAACCGACAGTTTTTGGTAATACAGCCAGTTTTTGTAGTGAAACCATCAGAACAACACTTCATGTTTGGAGTAAAATCGTCAGTTTTAGAGTAAAATCTCCAATTTTCTGGTTAAAAATTCAGAGTTTAGTTATAAAATAAACAGTTTCGGAGTAAAATATTCATTTTTAAGGTAAAACCTCCAAATGTTTTGGCGTAAAATCGCCAGTGTTGTAGTGGCGTCTCTACTTTTGGAGTAACACGTCAGCTTTGGCGTGAAATCGTCTGTCTTGGTGTAATATCGTGTTATAAGGGGGCCAATCGTCAGTGTTGTGTTAAAATCGTCAGAGTTTTTATGACAGAGTCGCCAGTTTTGGAGAAAAATATCCCGTTTTAGGGTAAAATCGCCATTTGTGTTGTGAAAAGTTCAATTTTGGGGTATCACTCCGAGAACGATTCGGATGGCTAAGTGAGGGATCAAAAGGAATTCATGCTCAAACTGCTGATTTGAAATTTTTATGGATAAGGTGACAACTTTATCAATGGATAACCAGTTTATCCATTTGCAGTGCTCGTAAAGTCAGTATGTGACCATTTTTTAGAGCGGGAATCGTCTGTTTGGCTATTTCTAGCGCGCTAAGAGTTATTTTTAGAGATTTTCAAGCCGCGAAACCTCAGAAAACACCTTCAAGTTGAGACGAGAAAATGGTCAGTTTGGTCATTCTTGACGCGCGAATGTTCGATTTTTTTGCAATTTTCAGGGAAGGAATCATCTGCTTGGGCATTTTCGGGGCTCGAATCGTCAGTTTGGCAATATTTAAAGCGACAGAGTCGCCAGTTTGGCTATTTTCAACGCGCAAATAATCAGTTCCCCTAGCCTTCAGCCATTTTCAAGGGACGAATTCAGAAGCTTTGGCCAGTTTGGGAATTTTTGCGCTATTCTGCAATTTTCAAGGCGAGAATCCTAGTCTTTTCAGGGCTGCACGAATTGTCAGCTTAGTCATTTTTAGGTCGCGAATCGTTGGTTTTGTCATATTTGGGTACGAATGTAGTCAGTTTAGCTGTTTTTATGGTGCGAATAGCTAGTTTAGCAGCAAATGGCTGTCAATATATTTTTAATAGAACGATAAGCACACGAGCCCCTCTCTAGCTACTCCCACGTCCCAAATAGCCAGTTTTGGACCCAAATTGTGACGTTTTGACCCAATTGATAAATTTTGTACACGTTTTTAGGAATAATGCTTGTACGATAGGAAATATAAGAAGGGAAATAAGCTGAAGAATTTGCTTTTTTCCGATAACATTTCCAACAGTAAATTACAGAAGCAGAACATTTCCAATTTCTTTGAGCGTTGATTTGGAGCTACATGCTTCAGTACATGAAAACAAAATGAATATTTTTGTTTCTTCTCCTCCTCGGTCAAGGCTACCGCGTACATTGTAAATTTATTAATGCGCAGGTTCAAGAGGCCGTAGCGAACTGTCTGCCTGCTTTAGTGCCCAGTATAAAAGAAGAGGCGCCCGAACTCGTTAGGAAACTTTTGAACCAGCTGCTGTCGTCAGAATCCTATGGACAGCGTAAGGGTGCCGCCTACGGTTTGGCGGGCATTGTTAAGGGCATGGGAATTTTAGTACTGAAACAGTTGGACATTATGGCTACTCTGACGACGGCCATTCAGGACAAAAAGAATTATAGACACCGCGAAGGTTTGTATATTTTCGAAATAACGGTAACAGTACGCGAATAAAAAAATGTTGATTTTAGGAGCACTTTTCGCTTTTGAAATGCTTTGCTCCGTCCTCGGTCGACTTTTTGAGCCGTACATTGTCCACGTCCTGCCTCACTTGTTATTGTGTTTCGGAGACAGTAATCAGTACGTTAGAGACGCTACTGACGACTGCGCAAAAGTTGTTATGAGCAAGCTTTCAGCTCACGGTGTTAAGCTTGTTCTGCCTTCTCTTTTGGCAGCTCTTGAAAAAGACTCTTGGCGAACAAAAACAGGTATTTGTCTTAAGACCTACGCGTTATTTAAGAGTAAATTTCTTATGAGTGTCTTTGCAGGCTCCGTCGAATTGCTCGGTGCCATGGCCTTCTGTGCTCCGAAACAACTGTCTTCCTGTCTACCGAGTATCGTTCCGAAATTAATCGAAGTTCTAAGTGATTCTCACGTCAAAGTTCAAAATGCGGGCACCGAGGCTTTAAAACAAATTGGAAGCGTCATTCGAAACCCTGAAATTCAAGCCATCGTTCCTGTACTTTTAGAAGCTCTTCAGGATCCGTCGAATAAAACGGCAACCTGTTTGCAAACGCTTCTCGACACACAGTTCGTCCACTTTATCGACGCGCCGTCGCTTGCGTTGATCATGCCCGTTGTTCAACGAGCGTTCATGGATCGATCGACTGAAACGCGAAAAATGGCCGCTCAAATCATAGGAAATATGTACTCGTTGACCGATCAAAAAGATTTGACTCCGTACCTACCGACCATCATACCTGGATTGAAAACGTCGCTTCTCGACCCGGTGCCCGAGGTGCGCAGTGTTTCAGCTCGAGCTCTCGGCGCTATGGTACGAGGCATGGGTGAGGCGAGTTTCGAGGACCTTCTGCCTTGGCTCATGAAAACGTTGACCTCGGAAATCAGTTCCGTTGATCGGTCGGGGGCAGCTCAGGGTTTGTCAGAAGTTGTTGGAGGGTTGGGAGTCGAAAAACTTCACAAACTTATGCCCGGTAAGTTGGAAATTGTGTAGTATTCATTGTCTGTTGCAACTACGAACCAATTTGGTTTCACAGAGATAATTAGCACGGCCGAGCGTTCCGACATTGCCCCTCATGTAAAAGATGGCTACATCATGATGTTTATATACATGCCCGTTGTATTTACCTCTGAGTTCACGCCTTATATCGGTGAAATAATAACTCCGATTCTGAAAGCCCTGGCCGATGAAAATGAATACGTCAGAGATACGGCGCTAAAAGCTGGTCAAAGAATCGTTAATTTATACGCTGACTCCGCGATAACGCTTCTACTTCCTGAGCTTGAGAAAGGATTATTTGACGATAACTGGAGAATCCGCTACAGGTTAAAAACTTTGTCCGCATAATTATTATTATAACCCCCCCCCCCCAGCGCTAAACTTTTTTTTTTATCATTGACAGCTCCGTTCAGCTTCTAGGAGACTTACTCTACAGAATCTCAGGGGTGTCTGGTAAAATGAGCACCGAGACGGCGAACGAGGACGACAACTTTGGAACTGAGCAATCGCACAAAGCCATTATAACGGCGCTGGGTGCCGAGCGAAGAAATCGTGTTCTCGCCGGTTTATACATGGGTCGCTCCGACGTCGCTCTAATGGTTCGACAGGCCGCTCTTCACGTATGGAAAGTCGTCGTTACAAATACACCGCGCACGCTCAGAGAAATCTTACCCACTTTGTTCAGCCTACTTTTGGGTTGCCTCGCTTCTACTAGTCACGACAAACGTCAGGTAAATAAAATAAAAAAATTCACGATAAATTTATGTTTAGTGGTCTAAAAGTCAAAATTCAGGTTGCAGCCAAAACCCTCGGAGACTTGGTACGCAAATTAGGCGAGCGTGTTCTTCCCGAAATCATTCCTATTCTAGAGAAAGGGCTTGAAAGTGATCAACCAGACCAACGTCAAGGTGTCTGTATCGGACTTTCAGAAATGATGGCATCCACGTCGAGAGATATGGTTCTAACGTTTGTCAACAGCCTCGTCCCTACAGTCAGGTTAGCCGAAGATTTGTTCAAACGTACTTTTAGTCCAATACCCGCAGAATTTTACCAACCGGTTCGAGCCAACGGCTCGAGTAAACGGCTTTAACGGAATTTTGGACATATGACACTGCGGGGACAGAGCCGCGGCTCGTTCAAGGCCAAGTTGTGGCTTTACCGGCAGCGGGAATCCCCAAACATGCCCTTCCCTTGTGCTTCGAACGCTGTAGCTGGCGGTATGGAGGAGCTGGGAGGGACCTCGTCGGAAGACTCCGCACTCGTCCAAAACCGGCGGTCGTATGATCGGCTCCGGCTGAGCGATGGGGCTGACTCTAAAGGGGAATTCCTGGCCCCAGGGATGGGGTTCAAGCTAGGTAAGGGCCAGGCGAGGGCGGATCTGGAACCTCTGTCAGGAGAGGGGAGAGGGGTAATCGAAACTCCTCCCCCTCCCTCAGTAAACCACCGCCACAACCTGCCCGCTAACCTCTCCCCTATGTTTAAAGGGATTTGACACGATGCAGGAGGGGGGGGGGGTAATTCTGCTGCCCCCCTCTCTCTTAGATCCGCCTATTTTTGGTGGCAAATGGCCTACGTCAGGGTGGGCCATAAACCTGGTTGTAAGAACTCAGGCGGGCCCCCCCAGACTCCGCAGGGGGATCCTCACCCCCCCCCCTCACACATCGAGCACAACACTATTTGTTTGCTTACCAAAAGGCAGTGACGCTCTGAATAAAACTCATATTTAGCCGTAGATTAGCGATTTCGTTCACTTTCAGACACGAAATCCCTTCAGAAGCCGCAATGCGCGTTTTCTCCATTTTAGCCACAAATTAGCTATTTTTTATTTATTTTTTTTTGTCATTTTAGCGGTTTTCCATCTTTTCAGCCGTGAATTAGCGATTTATCTGAATTTTACAGTGAATTCATGTTTTCAATTTTGTCGTTTGATTGGTCGATTCATCAACAAATATCTTCAATTCGTGTTTGTCCCGATCTCTCAATTTTCTGCGAATTTGCCAATTTTCTCAAATTAACCCCTCCAATTAGCCATTTTTCTTTATCTTAGGCGGATTTTAGAGTTTTTGCTAATTTTAACCGATAATTATGGATTTTTCCACGTCTCATCAGCGAATTTGAAGTTCCCCCAATTTTCGCCACGAATTACCCATCGCTTTTTCTGAAATTTGGCCGCTGATTAGCGATTTTTTTCACTTTTTTGGCACAAAGTTACCTTTAGAAGCCGCGAATTGACATTTTCTCCATTTAATCCGCGTTTTCATTTAATTAGCGTCTATTTAATTAACGTCTTCTTTACTTCAGGGCTACTTCTCAATTTTATCGATGAATTAGCCAGTTTCCTCCATTTGAGCTAATTATCAATTTTTTGTCATTTTAGCAATTTCTCACCGTTTTAGCCGCGAATTAGCGATTTATCTTAATTTTGCAGTAAATTCGTGTTTCTTCTGAATTCTCAATTTTCTGTGGATTGGCGAATTTTCTCAAATTACCCCCCCCCCCCACAATTAGCAATTTTTTTATTTCAGTCGCAAATTAGCGTTTTTGCTCATTTTAGCCGCTAATGACGGATTTTTGTACGTTTTATCAACGAATCAAGAGTCCCCCCCCCATCCAATTTTCGCAGCTAATTACCGAACGCTTTTTCTGAAATTTGGCCGCGGATAATTGCGATTTTTTCCAATTTCTGGCTTGAAGTTACCTTCGGAAGCTGCGCATTGACGTTTTCTCAATTTAATCATCGAAGTAGCGTTTTTCCTTAATTCAGCGATTGTTATCGATTTTATCGGTGAGTTATGAATTTTCCTCCAATTTAGCCGCGAATTAGCGATTTTTTTGTCATTTTAGCGATTTTTCACCACTTTAGCAGTGAATTAGCGATTTTGTTTATTTTAGCCGCAAATTAGCGTTTTTCCTCATTTCAGTCGCTACTTACGGATTTTTTTTTCACTTTCTGGCACGAAGTTACTTTCAGAAAGCTGCGAATTGACGTTTTCTTATTCAATCCGCGAAGTAGCGTTTTCCTAACTTCAGCGCTTCTTATCAATTTTATCGGTGAATTGTAAATTTGTCTCCATTTTAGCCGCGAATTAGAGATTTTTTGTTGTTTTAGCGATTTTCCCCTATTTCAGCCGTTAATTTGCGATTAATCTGAATTTTGAAGTGAATTCTTGTTTTTCCCCATTTCAGCTGCTAATTATCGATTTTTCACTATTTCATCCATAAATTAGCAACTTTTCTTACTTATAGCTGTGAATTAGCGATTGCTTTTGCTTTTAGCAATGGATTAGCGTACGTACTTTCAGAAGCTGAAAATTGTAGTGTCCATACTTCTAGCCTCCAAGTAACTAAGTTTTTTTCTTCTTCTTCTTTTTACAATTAATTCTCTACGATTTATGAAATTTGGTCGCGGATTAGCGTTTTTTTTCACTTTCTGGCACTAAGTTACCTTCAGAAGCCGCGAATTGACGTTTTCTTATTCAATCCGCGAAGTAGCGTTTTCCTTACTACAGCGCTTCTTAGCAATTTTATCCGTGAATTATAAATTTTCGTCCATTTTAGCCGCGAATTGGAGATTTTATGTTATTCCAGCGATTCTAACCGTGAATTAGCGGTTAATCTGAATTATGATGTGAATTATTGTTTTTCCTTATTTCAGCTGCTAATTGGCGATTTTTCGCAATTTCGACAAGTTAACGACAGTATAATAGTGTTTTCCATTTGCACAAAAAATGTGCCCTGGGGCAGCTCATTGCAGTGCTGACCATAGACATTTGGTGCTCCCGGGCGATTTTTACACCACCGCCCCCCTCCCACAATGAAGTTGCCTTCAGGAGCCGCGAGTCAGTGTTTTTCCACCCACGTCATCAGTTTTTCACAGTTTCATTTGTGAATTTGTCTCCATTTTAGCCGCGAATAAGCGATTTTTCTTGCAATGAATTTGTGTTTTCCCTAATTTTAGCTGCTAATGAGCGATTTTTATCAATTTTACCCGTGAATTAGCGCTATTTTCTAATTTTAGCCACGCAATTGCCTCCGGAAACCGTGACTTGCAATTTTACTCAATTTATTCCTGTGAATTAGCAAATGAAATCTATTTAACCCCCTAAATAGCCATTTATCTTTATTTTAGCCGAAAATTAGCGTTTTAACCAATTTTAACCTCCTAGCGAGCCACGAATGGCAGTTTTCCCCAATTTTCGCCGCGAACTAACGCTTTTTATTCTGGATTTTATCCGCAAATTACCGCATTTTCCACGTTTAGCCGTGGATTAAAAGTCTTTTGTTCACTTTCACCCACGAAGTTACCTTCAGGTCAGTTTAGTGGTTGGTAGTAAACGGTCGATAAGTGAAATCGTCTGTCATTTTTCGGACGCAAGCCAGTCAGTTTTGCCATTTCAGGGAGCGATTTTCTTGGGCGCGGTTGGCCGGTTTCCCATCTTTGAGGCGTGAATTGTCGCACTTTCGCTGTTTTTAGGGTGCAAATTGTCAGTATGGTCATTTTTACTGCGTAAATTTTTCGGTACGGCCCTATTTTTTACGGCGTGATTACTTAGTGTGAGAACTTTCAGGGCACGAGTCGTCAGTTCAGTCAATTTTAGGGTTTCGAATGGTCAGCAATTCGGCCATTTTAAGAACGCAAATTAGCAGATTGTCACTTTCAGGCCACGTATCCGTCAGTTTGGCCGTTATTAGGGCTCATTTAGTGGTGTTTTGCCGTTTTTAGGACTTCAATAGCTACTTTGTATGTTCTTGGAGCGAGAATGACCGACTTTTCGTGGGTGCGTGGGGGGCATTGCCATTTTCGCTATTATTGGGGCGTGAATTTGATTTTTTAAAGCTTGAATTGCCAGTTTTCCTATTTTTAGGGCGCAAATTTTAAGTTTAGCCAGTTCAACGGTGTGAATAGTTGCAGATTTAGTCATTATTAGGGCTCGTATAGTCATTTTAGCGATTTTCAGTGTGTAAACGGCTAGTTTGGCAATTTAGAGCGCTAATTACGGTCATTCAAGGTTCTGACCATGTCATTGTTACCATTTTGACATACATTTTATTGTCAGTTCGGCCAATATCTTAGTCGTGACTTTCAGTGTGACCATTTTCAGGGCACTAATCGTCAGTTCGAACGGTCATTTTGGGAATTAATCGTCAATTTTGCCATTTTTAGGACGCTGATAGTCCTTCAAAGTTTTTCTAGGACGTGAATGGTTAGTTTGCCACTTTGATGGCCAGAATGGTCGATTCGGCTTATTTTTTACATGGGCTCACATTGTCAGTCTAGTCATTTTGAAGACGCAAATCGTCAGTTTTACAATTTTTAGAACTCGAATCAGGCGCGGATCCAGGGAGGGCTTGATCATCCCCCTCCTTTGAGGCTGCGCGCTCGATGGGTTAGTCATTAGCACCATCTGTAGGGTGCCAATGATCTGCCAATGAGCCAGTTTCGCTATTTTTAGGGCACGAATCGCCAGTTCATTACATTCGCAAGGCGCGCAGGCTCATTTCGGCCATTTTGTACGCTCGAATGGTCCATTTTGTCATTATCAGGACAGGAATAAAATGTGTTTAGGGCGTTTCAAGGCGCGAATCGTGTCAGTTTAAACATTTATAGGACGCATACAGTCAATTTTGCCTAATTTCCGGGCGCGAATTGCCGTTGTGATGTTTTCAGAGCACGAATCCGTTAACATTTAAGTGAATTGTCGAGCACAACAGTATAGCAATTTTAGCCATTTTCAAAGCGTGAATCGTTTGTTCAATCATTTTGGGGACTGCGAACAGTCAGTTTCGCCATTTTTTTTTTTTGTGGTGTGGTGCGAATAGCCTGTCAAGCCATTTCCATGGTGTACACTGTCAGTACGTGGACCATGGAGGGAATAGCCGCGTGATATTTTCTGGGCATGAATAGTCTGAATGGTCAGTTTGGCCCTTTTTTTTAGACCGGGAATAGCCAGCTCAGCCATTTCTAGGTCTCGCTAAGTCAGTTTGCTATTTTTAACCGAAAACTTGCAACTTCCCCGATATTCATACCAGTAAACTTTTAATTTCGCTCAAACTTGCACACTCACAAACACTCAACTCTAAATGTTACAATTTTATGGCTAATCGTCTTGCCTAGACATGCGGCCGGCTGGATCAGGGTCCGCGCCTACTAAAAGAAAGGCCCAGAAAATTGCTGTTTTGCGGAAAAATATAGTCCTAAAACTTGCAATTTTGCGGTTAAAAGAGACCAATTTCGCAAATTTTGCGTTCTTAAAACCCATTTTTGCAGGTCTGACTAAAAAAAAAAATCGGAATTTCAACCTACAAAAAACACTTTTCGGATTTTTGTCGCTGAAAACCCAATTTCGCGGTTGTTTTGTTGCTGAAAACCCCAATTTTGCGGTTTTTTGTTTCTGGAAAGTTGATTTTTCGGAGTTGGCTAATTTAAACCCCAATTTTGTTTATTTTTCTTCCCAAAAAAACATTTTCACGTGTTTGGCTCACTAAAAAAATGAAATATCTCGGATTTTCACTCGCTATAACCCCAAAATTTCGCGGAAATCGTATGAAATCCCAATTTCACGGGGATATAACTCATTCAATACTACAATTACGTGGTTTGAGCACTCTAACGAAAATATCTTTACGAGTCTGCCTCATTGAAAAGCAAATCTCGCGGGATTTACTTGCTATAAAACCAATTTTGTGGGTTCTAGATCACAAAAACACTAATTTCACGGTGTCTCTGGCTGAAGAACTGAAACCCCAATTTCGCGGGTTTTGGGCTTGCGGGAAACCAAATTTCGTGGGGTAACTCATTGAAATGATCCATTTCACATATTTGGCCCACTAAAAAACAATTTATTTATTTAAATAAGAACGCAGTAGGCATTGGAATTCATCTTAATTGTTCTCACGTGAAGCTGCCCACCCCAAGATCAAAGCTGGACACGCCGCTGCCAAGAATTAGCGATTTCCCCCCAATTTGCTTTCTCAAATTTATTCGCGAATTAGGTTTTTCCAATTTGTAGCTGTTAATTAGTGATTTTTCTCAATTAGCGTCTTTGACGCATTTTAGTCGACGATATGAGTTTAGCTCGATTTTAGCCATGAATTAGCAATTTATTTTGGTTTAGCCATAAATTAGCACTGAATTTCACTCCAAGTTGCCGTTGGAAACCGTGAATTTTCTCAATTTTGGCTGTGAATGTGTGCTTTTTCTTCATTTTAGCCGCAAATGGGCGGTTTCTTTTTGTCGTTTTTAGCCGCGAAGTTGCCCCTGGAAACAGTGAATTTCCTACTTTTCTTTTATAACTATGATTGAGCTCTATTCCTTAATTTTGTCAGCGAATTAGGGTTAGGTCGACAGTGTCCGTTTAAGCGTTGCTAAGGGTTTAAACGTTTTTGTATTAAAAATGCTGATTTCTGATTGGGGTGTAAGCTCTTAAGCTCAGCTTAGTGTTAAAGCGGAACTTTAAACCCATGTGGTCGGGCCTTAGTGTTTTTTCAATTTTGTCCGCGAATTCAAATGGCTGAGTTTGAGCCCGAATCAGCGCATTTTTATGCGGAAGGGCCCAAATTCTCAATTTTAGCCACCAACTAGCGCTTTTTTGACCTCAAATTAGGTATTAGCCCCTCGCGCATTCATCGTCGCTTTACTGGCTCTGAATCAAGAACAAAAAAAACCCCTAGCACCCCCTTCCTACGTGAGCGAGAATCGCGCGATTTTAGCGTTTTCGGCGGAAAACACTCGTTGCGTTGTTATATTTGTGCCTTATTTATGAAAATCGCACACCCGCTACAAACACTGAACCCACTATAAACGCTAAAATCGTGCGGATCCTGCCCCACGATTTGGGGCTGCAAAAAAAAAAATTGTTTCCAAGGTTCGGTATTGGTCGCCTATCGATAGAAGATGAAGATGATCTTCACATATATTGGAACAAAAATCAGAAGGATCCGGGCCCCCACTGACGCGGGGCCCGAGGTAGGAAAGTAGAGCCTCAAGAAGTTCGTCAAGTCATTTTTTTTGGCGTATGACTATTCTTAGGTAAAAAATAATTGTCGGTTTATAGCTATTTTTATGGCACGAATAGCCAGTTTTAACCATTTTTTTAATGCAAAGGTCCACTTTTGTCATTTTTAAAAGCCCTTTTTCCTAGGGGCACGTTTTTTATAGAAAAATCCTGTTGTTGTTCACTCCGTTTATGCGCCGTAATTGGCCCATTTTGGTTGACGGTTGATACGCCCAACCGTTCCGTTATTTATAATGACTGAGTCCTGATTTTTTGTGTGTGGAAAATTGTTTAAACGTCCCCCCCCCCAACCTTGGTGAAAATCCAGGAAAGCGTTGTGCGACCCACTTCCCGAGGTTCGTCAAGCTGCAGCCAAGACCTTTGACAGTCTTCATTCTACTGTGGGCGTTCGAGCTTTGGACGATATTCTTCCTCAGATGCTTCAACAGTTGGTAATTCATAGAAACGGCTAAGTGTCCCAAAATTAACATTATTGACGTGTTTTTTTTTTTTTTGGTTGGGGCTTTGTAGACTAATCCCGACAAAGTGAGAGCCGAATGGGCCCTCGATGGTTTGCGTCAAGTCATGTCGATCAAATCCCGAGTTGTTCTACCGTATTTAGTACCGCAATTGACGTCACACCCTGTCAACACTAAAGCTCTGTCGATATTGGCCGCCGTCGCTGGTGAAGCTCTCACTAAATACTTGGTTAAAATTTTACCAGCGCTATTGTCAGCGTTGGCAACGTCAAACAATTCCCCACAGGTTGGCCTATTATCATACTTTGACTTTTTTTTTGAGACGATTTCATTACCCCCTCCCCCCATCCCTCCACCAATCGCTCAGGAGCTGGAGTATTGTCAAACTGTGATTTTATCCGTTGTGGACGAAGCCGGCGTAATTACAATTATCGACCAACTGCTTGAAGCGTCACGGTCTGAACAATTGGGTACGCGGCAAGCCGCAGCAATGCTTCTGTGCGCATTTACAACGCACACGCGAGCTGATTACAGTCAGCACGTACCTCAACTTCTTAGAGGACTCATTTTGTCGTTCGTGGACAAAGATCCACTTGTTTTACAAATGTCTTGGGAGGCTTTGTCTGCGGTGACCAAGGTAGGACTAAAATGTGGAGTAGAGAGGTCTGCAGATTTACTAAAAATGTGTGTTTTTTTTTTTTAAATGTTATCAAGTCCCTAGACGCCACTCAGCAAATTCAGTACGTGGGCGATATCAGGCAAGCCATAAAGTTTGCGTCGAGCGACCTTAAAAATGGCGAAAACCTTCTTCCAGGACTTTGCCTTCCGAAGGTATATGTTTTTCTCGATTGTGTTTTGTTTGTTTTCTTTTATTTAATTCTGTTTTTTTTTTTTTTTTTTTTTTTGCAGGGAATCACTCCGATTCTACCAATTTTCCGTGAATCCATTCTCAACGGAACGCCTGAAGTTAAAGAGGCTGCAGCCATCGGTCTCGGCGAAGCCATCTCTCTCACCACGGCTCAATCGCTTCAACCGTCAGTTGTTCACATTACCGGCCCTCTGATCAGAATATTAGGAGATCGCTTCCCTCCAACTGTCAAGGCCGCCGTTCTTCAAACACTGGCCATTCTTCTCGCCAAAGTTGAAATGCTTTTGAAGCAATTTCTGCCTCAGCTTCAGACGACATTTTTAAAAGCGCTGAACGACACGAATAGATTGGTTCGACTAAAAGCGGCCGTTGCCTTGAGCCGTCTCATTCACATTCACACTCGGCCTGATCCTCTTTTCCTTGAACTTCACAATTCTGTGAAAAATGCCGAAGAGCCTGCAGTCAGGTATTTAAACCACGAAAACCGTCCCGAGAAAAGTATTTATTTATTTTTTTTTAAATCTATAAATTATTAAAGGGAAACTATGATGCAAGCGTTGCGAGGTGTCATAACAGCCGCAGGCGACAAAATGTCCGATTCTGTAATGAAACCGATTCATAGCTCTCTCATTGGACTGCTCGGACACCCTGAAGAGAGTACAAGATCTGGCGGCGGTGGGTGCGTCGGCGCATTAATGAAATGGGTGTCCCAAGATCTTCTCGCTTCCACGTTGAACGACATTCTCTTAGGTGTATATATATATATAACTTGTTTGCCAGTCGGTTTTCCGCAATCGTGATAATAATACAAAAAAAATGTTTTTTCTCAGTTGATGACGTCACGTTAGACTGGACGGTTAGACACGGTCGTAGCGTCGCACTTTTTGTCGTTCTAAAGGAAACACCGGAGCGAGTTTACACGAATGAATTCAAAGATAAATTACAAAAAGTACTACTGAGCTACTTACAGGCTGACAGAGTTCCAATAGCCATGAACGGCGTTCGAGGTTGTGGATTTTTGTTCGATCATTTGTTAGACAAATCGGAAACAATTCCTCAACCTTTACTGTCGCCTTTCGTGAGGGTAAGCACACACACAAAAAAAATTATAAATTGTTCCCGTCTTAAATCTGCAACATTAATTTTTTGTACGTAATATTCAGGCAATGAATCACACTTGGGCCGAGACGAAGCAACTGGTGGCCCGAGTTTGCTTGTTTTTAGCCCGAAATGAAATAAACTCGGTTGAATTTCTTCGATCGGCCATTCCTATGCTCGTGAACGGTACAAAAGAGAAAAACGGCTACGTCAAGTCGAATTCTGAACTTGCTCTTGTTTCCGTGTTACGGTTGCGTCACGGTGATTCAAAACTTCAGGTATTGAAACGTCGAAAATAATCTTCGACAAATCAATTTAACATTTTTTTTTTTTTTTTGTTCAAAGAAATGTCTTGAACTTCTGGACGAAGGCGCCGCTGAAGCTCTGACCGATGTTGTCAACAAAGTGCTTAGAAAAGTGGCCATGACTACTCCCGAAGGTAAAACCGACGATCTAGACGACACGCTGCTGACTTGATCCGAGGTGGCTTCTCCAGACTGTTTCTGTCCCTCTGTACGATTATTTAAGAGGAAAAACGCACCAAGTAAATATTTTAAATACACTACTTTGCTACGGACTCTTCACTTAGGTTTTCTCGTAGGATTATCCATGAAAATTATGTACCGCGTCGGACAAATATTTGGTTTATACTACAAGATACATTTTCACTTTGCGATTTCCTAATCATTTATCGCTGTAGCTCCTTGTATATTACTGTTTCAATGAAAACGTAACTTTTCAGAACTTTCATGTTTTGTAGCCCCGCCCCCTTGAAAGCATGCCTCCTGTCCTGTTATTCCTACGAGAAAATAGTAATAATGTAATTCAGATCAATTCTCCATTTTAAGGTCCTCTATCGTGTGAACCAATAAAATCAAGTCTCTTCACGCTCGTTGTCTTTATTCGCTGAGTGCACTTTCAACACCCCTGCGTCATCATCAGAGCACTAAAAATTATCTAATACATATAGGTAAACGTCAGATAAAATATTCCATTTACTTTCCTAGGGCAAGTTTTAAATAGACAATGCCCTAGGGAGGTAAATGGAATATTTCATCTGACGTTGACCTAAATGTATTAGATAATTGTTAGTGCTCTGATGATGACGCACGGGCGTTGAAAGTGCACTTAGCGAATAAAGACAACGAGCGTGGAGAGACTTGATTTTATTGGTTGGCTTTGTAGTTAAGATCATTGGGGGGTGGTTCTTGGGGTTCTGACACTTCTAATTTTGCCCATTCTATACGTTCCCTGCGGTAAAGAACTGAATTCAAGCAAAAATGATTAGTATGCTGTGAAATATGATAATTTGCCCCCCCCCCCGTTCCACCTCCACCTGATAAATTAACATTTTATCACATGAAAGTATCCCCTCCCTCCCTCCCTCCATCACGTTACTGTTAGTCACCCTGATACTGTCGTTTTGCAGGAATTTTATAAATCGTGTGTGGTTTCCGCCCGTCCTGGGGTTAAAAATAATCAAAAATTTCCGTGGTTTCGGCTCTTCCGTAAATAAATTCAGCGGCATTTTCTCTTCAAATAACAAATTTCTTGGGTTTTTTTAGGTTAGGAATGACAGGAGGAAGGGGGTTAATAAACAATTGCGGATTGTAGTAATAAAAAAAATCAATTCAGAGAGGTTTTTTCATAGTCAAAAAAATCATTTATGTGGGCTCGCCTCGTTGAAAAAAAATGAAATTTCGTGTATCTGACTGTTGAACTAAAATTAGGAATAATACAGCAATTCGAGTGGATACAATAGAGAAAATACGTCCACGCCAAGTTTCTGTTAGTCTCAAATTGAGAAGGCGTTCTTATGTGCTTATCTGTGTAGTTGTTTTTTTTTGGGGCGTGAATATAGCCCCCCCCCGCCCCCCGAAGGCATGGCTCGAATGGTCACTTTGGCCATTTTTGGCGCGTGATGACTGGTCGATTTTTAGCCAATTTGAAGTGCAGAAATAATCTGTTCAGGTATTTTGAAGGGCGTGATAAGTTTATAGTCAATTTTCGGTTGAGTAGAGTCCGTTTTGCTTCTTTTTTGAGGAAGAATTGCCTGTTGTCTGTTTTCATCGCTCAATTTTAGGGTGAAACTAGTCAATTTTGCCGTTTTTTGCTCGCAAATAGTCCAACAAGCTAATGATAAAAGATATTTTTTTCTTTACATTAATTATTGACTGTATAACAATAATGTTGCTATAAGGCTAATTATCCGATTGCGTGAAGTCATTTCTAGAGTGGCAATCGCCAGTTTGACTATAGTTTAGCCATTTTGAAGTTACGAATCGTCAGCTTTGCCATTTTGGGCGCGCGAGTATAATCAGCTTAGCTTGGTGCACATAGCCATTTTTAAGACGTGAATCGTCATTAACACTATCTACAGCGTCAATTTTAGGACGTGAATAGACAGTTCGGCCATTTTCACGGCGTTATAACTGTCATTAAGGCCATTTCTAGGGTTTGAATAGTCACTAGTCACTATAGTCAGTGTGATATATTCGTGGCAAGAATCGTCAGTTTTAACATTCTAGGATCTGAACGGTAATTTTTGTCATTTATAGAGCGGGAATTGCCAATTTTACCATTTTTATGTGCGAATGATCAGTTTGGCCATTTTCTGGCAGGAATCGTCGTTACGCAATTTTCAAGGCGCGAATCGTCAGTTTAAACTTTGTCTGGGACAAATAACGTCAGTTTTGCCGACTTTATGGCTTGAATACCATGGTTTGGCCATTTTTAGAGCGTACAGAGTCAGTTTTGCTATTTATGGGACGTGAATAGTACGTACGTCAAGCCGAAGGCGAGAACGCGTTCAGTTTTGGCACTTTTGAAGCGGCGCGAATGGTCGATTTTAGGGGGAAAACTCTCGCGAGTGGGCCTCACTGAGGAGAAAATTGACAATCAACGCCGCCACGTCAAGGGGGGCAAAATTCTTTGCGAAAGGAATAGGGCCAAATTTAAGCGAAAAGTCACATTGCGAGGAAAAAAAAAAAAAAAAACTCATTCGAAATAAGGCCGCGGCACAACGAGAGTAAACCACACAAAATGTCCCCACGGCGGCGGGGGCAAAACGCAACACCCGGGCAAACACTCACGTGAATCGCCACACTCAAGGTAAAATTTACGTGAAATGCCGCGTCAAAGGCAACAAATATGCGAAATGCTTCACCAATAGCGGTGCTAAGGTGACATATTGTCCATTTTATGAAAAAACACGTCATTTTCACGAAAAAATTGTCAATTTCATAGCGAAATTGTCTGTTTTATGAGAAAACTTTCAATTTTATAAGACACCTTAAGCTTGTGAGTATAATGGTTGATTTTATGAGGAAATTTTCAGTCTAAAAGGTGTCAATTTGATGAGTACATCATCAGTTTAATAAGGAAATAGTCAATTTTATGAAGAAAATGACTTATTTCACGAGGAATTGTCAATGTCATGAGAAAATTGCCCTTTTTGAATGAATTTCAATTTTGTAAGGATATTGTTAGTTCGAATTGTAAATTGTTAATTTCAAGAGGAAATCGTAAATTATCTTGGAATTGTCAATTTTACAACGAAATTGTAAGTTTCTGGAGGAAAATGCCATTTTTATGAGCAAATTGTCATTTTTATCAGCGCACTGTCAATTTAATTGAAAAACTAGTCAACTTGAAGGCGAAATTGTCAATTTTACGTGGAAATTTTCAATTTCACGAGAAAATTATAACTTATCCACAATAGTTATATTATTGGTCCATATTTCTTATCAATTTCACCCCAAGACTCGAGAGGCAATTGCCCTTTCGGAAATTATTGAAAATACAGTAATTGGTGATCGTTTCGAAATTATCAGTTTTATGGGGACATGTCAATTTTATGAGGAAATTGTCAATTTTATGAGGAAATTGTCAATTTTATGAGGAAATTGTCAATTTTATGAGGGAATAGACAATTTTATGAGAAAATTTTCAATGTTATGAGGAAATTGTCAATTTTATAAGGAAATGGTCAATTTTATGAGGAAATTGTCAATTTTATGTGGAAATTGTCAATTTTTTGAGGAAATTGTCAAATTTGTGAGGAAATTGTCAATTTTAATAGGAAATTGTCAATTTTAAAGGAAATTGTCAATTTTATGAGGAAATTGTCTATTTTATGAGGGAATTGTCAATTTTATGACGAGATTGTCAATTTTATGAGGAAATTGTCAATTTTTTGAGAAAATTATCTATTTTATGAAGAAATTGTCAATTTTATGAGGAAATTGTCAATGTTATGAGGAAGTTGTCAATTTTATGAGGAAATTGACAATTTTATGAGAAGATTATCTATTTTATGAAGAAATTGTCAATTTTATGAGGAAATCGTCAATTTTTTGAGGAATTGTCAATGTGTGAAAGAAATTGTCAATTTTAATAGGAAATTGTCATTTTATAGGAAATTGTCAATTTTATGAGGAAATTGTCTATTTATGAGGGTATGAGGGGAATGTCAATTTTATGACGAGATTGTCAATTTTATGAGGAACTTGTCAAATTTGTGAGGAAATTGTCAATTTTAATGGGAAATTGTCAATTTTAAAGGAAATTGTCAATTTTGTGAGGAACTTGTCAAATTTGTGAGGAAATGGTCAATTTAATGTGAATTGTCAATTTTAAGGAAATTGTCAATTTTATGAGTGAAATTGTCCAATTTTATGAGGAAATCGTCCAATGTGTGAGGAAATTGTCAATTTTATGAGGACATTGACCAATTTATGAGGAAATGTCAATTTTATGCGGAACTTGTCAATTTTAAGAGGAAATTGTCCAATTTATGAGGAATTGTCAATTTTATGAGGAAATCGTCAAGTTGTGAGGAAATTGTCAATTTTATGAGGAAATTGACAATTTTATGAGAAGATTATCTATTTTATGAAGAAATTGTCAATTTTATGAGGAAATTGTCAATGTTGTGAGGAAATTGTCAATTTTATGACGAAATTGTCAATGTTATGAGGAAATTGTCAATTTTATGAGGAAATGGTCAATTTTATGAGGAAATTGTCAATTTTATGTGGAAATTGTCAATTTTATGAGGAAATTGTCAAATTTGTGAGGAAATTGTCAATTTTAATAGGAAATTGTCAATTTTAAAGGAAATTGTCAATTTTATGAGGAAATTGTCAATTTTATGAGGGAATTGTCAATTTTATGACGAGATTGTCAATTTTATGAGGAAATTGTCAATTTTTTGAGAAAATTATCTATTTTATGAAGAAATTGTCAATTTTATGAGGAAATTGTCAATGTTATGAGGAAGTTGTCAATTTTATGAGGAAATTGACAATTTTATGAGAAGATTATCTATTTTATGAAGAAATTGTCAATTTTATGAGGAAATCGTCAATGTTGTGAGGAAATTGTCAATTTTATGAGAAAATTGTCAATTTTATGAGGAAATTGTCAATTTTATGAGGAAATTGTCAATTTTATGAGGAAATTGTCAATGTTGTGAGGAAATTGTCAATTTTATGACGAAATTGTCAATTTTATGAGTAAATCGTCAATTTTATGAGAACATTGTCTATTTTATGAAGAAATTGTCAATGTTACAAGGAAATTGTAAATGTTATGAGGAAATTGTCAATTTTATGAGGGAATAGACAATTTTATGAGAAAATTGTCAATGTTATGAGGAAATTGTCAATTTTATGAGGAAATGGTCAATTTTATGAGGAAATTGTCAATTTTATGAGGAAATTGTCAATTTTATGAGGAACTTGTCAGATTTGTGAGGAAATTGTCAATTTTATGAGGGAATTGTCAATTTTTTGTGAAAATTATCTATTTTATGAAGAAATTGTCAATTTTATGAGGAAATTGTCAATGTTATGAGGAAGTTGTCAATTTTATGAGGAAATTGACAATTTTATGAGAAGATTATCTATTTTATGAAGAAATTGTCAATTTTATGAGGAAATTGTCAACTTTACGAGGGAATAGACAATTATATGAGAAAATTGTCAATGTTATGAGGAAATTGTCAATTTTATGAGGAAATGGTCAATTTTATGAGGAAATTGTCAATTTTATGAGGAAATTGTCAATTTTATGAGGAAGTTGTCAAATTTGTGAGGAAATTGTCAATTTTAATGGGAAATTGTCAATTTTATAAGGAAATTGTCAATTTTATGAGGAAATCGTCAATGTTGTGAGGAAATTGTCAATTTTATGAGGAAATTGTCAATTTTATGAGGAAATTGTCAATTTTATGAGGAAATTGTCAATGTTATAAGGAAATTGTAAATGTTATGAGGAAATTGTCAATTTTATGAGGGAATAGACAATTTTATGAGAAAATTGTCAATGTTATGAGGAAATTGTCAATTTTATGAGGAAATGGTCAATTTTATGAGGAAATTGTCAATTTTATGAGGAAATTGTCAATTTTATGAGGAACTTTTCAAATTTGTGAGGAAATTGTCAATTTTAATGGGAAATTGTAAATTTTAAAGGAAATTGTCAATTTTATGAGGAAATTGTCAATTTTATGAGGAAATCGTCAATGTTGTGAGGAAATTGTCAATTTTATGAGGAAATCGTCAATGTTGTGAGGAAATTGTCAATTTTATGAGAAAATTGTCAATTTTATGAGGAAATTGTCAATTTTATGAGGAAATTGTCAATGTTGTGATGAAATTTTCAATTTTATGAGGGAATTGTTAATTTTATGAGGAAATTGTCAATTTTATGAGAAAATTATCAGTTTTATGGGGAAATTGTCAATTTTATGAGGAAGTAATACATTTTATAGGGACATTGTCTGTTTTACGAGGAAATTGACATTTTCTAAGGATGTCATCAACTTTTATGAGGAAATTGTCAATTTTATGGGGGGAAAACAATAACTTTTATAGGGAAATTGTCTATAAAATAATAGGAAATTGACAATTTTATAAGGAAATCGTCAATTTTTAGAGGGAATTGTCTATTTTATAAGGAAATTGTCCATTTCGTGAGGATATTGTTAATTTTACCATGAAAACGTGAACTTAAAGAGGATATTGTCAATTTTGGAGGAAGTAATCAATTTTATGGAGATTTTTTTATATTCATTTTGTTAGGGAATGTTGTCAATTTTGGAGGAAGTAATCAATTTTATGGAGATTTTTTTATATTTTATGAGGGAATTGTCAATTTTGTTAGGAAATCCTCAATTTTATTAGGAAATTGTCAATTTTATGAGAAAATAATAAATTTTATGGGGAATTGTTCGGTTCATGAGGAAATTGTCAACTTTATTTAGAAAACGTGAATTTTAAGAAGAAAATTATAAGGAAATTGTTCATTTTGTGAGGATAGTAAATTTTACTGAGATGTTGTTCATTATATGGGGAAATTTATAATTTTATGAGGTAACTGTCAATTTTATGAGGAAATAATAAATTTTATAGGGAAATTGTCCATAAAATAACAGGAAATTAACAATTTTATAAGGAAATCGTCAATTTTATGAGGGAATTTTCTATATTTTTTGAGGAAATTGTCCATTTCACGAGGAAATTGTTAATTTTATTAAGAAAACGTGAACTTTAAGAGGAATTTGTCAATTTTGTGAGGAAGTAATCAATTTTATAAAGATTCTGTATATTTTATGAGGGAATTGACAATTTTGTGAGGAAATCGTCAATTTTATGATAAAATAATAAATTTTATGGGGAAATTGTCCGTTTCATGAGGAAATTGTCAACTTCAGTGGCGTGCCCATGGGGAGGGTTTTGGGGGTCAGAACCCCTCCCAGAGTACTTCAGCCCACCGTAGTTAAGAAATAGAAATACAAAATAAATAAATAACATGAAATGAATAAGCAATAAAGTAAAAAAACAAATAAACAAACAAAAGAAACAACAAAAAAGTGATTTGTATGACCCTAACCTAAAAGTTAGTTTTTTAGCAATTTAGTCCCGCTTAGTAACTATCCACGGCATAATGATATTTATTCCACTGCCCAGGCATGGATTCAGGATTTGTTCAAGAGAGAGGAGCTTGAGAAATTCTACTAAAGATGAGCTAAAGCTGCCTACAATTAGCTAAATTAGCTATCCCCACAATACAGAATCCTAGACTAACTATATTCGCGCCCCAAAATGGCAAAACTAACTATTTGAGCCATAAAAATAGCCAAACTGACTTCACGCGCCCTGAAAATGGCTAAAACTGATTCCGACTTGAAAAAAAGATAAACTGATTATACATAGGTGCGCTAAAAATAGCCAAGCTGACTTTTAGAGTCATAAAACTAGTTCAACTGGCAATTTGTGCACTGGTAATGCCTGAACTGATGATTCCTCCTCCAAAAATGGTAAAATCAACCACCCGCGCGCCTTGACTTGATGTACTATTCACGCCCTATATAAATGGCAAAACTGACTCTACGCGCCCTAAAAATGGCCAGACTGGGCATTCCAGCCACAAAATTGGCAACACCGATTCTATGTGCCCTTGTTAGAGTCAGTTTAATAAATAAACTGACGATTCGCGCCTTAAAAAGGCCTAAAAAGATTATTCCTGAGCTGAGAATGGCCAAAACGACCATACGCGCATCAAAAATAGCCAAACTGAGCCTTCACAATGTCTAAATTTAACATTCGTGCCCAAAAAAAAAAAAAAAATCAAAACTGACTATTCACGCCCTAAAAATGGCATACTCGTACTCAGATGCGGATCCAGGATCTGCTCAAGCGAGTGGCTTGGGCTTGGGAGATTGTGTGCTTCGCTAGACTGACTAAAAATGGCTTGACAGGACAGTAATTCACTACCTAAAAACTGCTAAACTGACTATAATGGCGCCCGCAAATGGCAAAACTGACGATTCTTGCATTTAAAATTTCTATTTGCTCCCTAAAAATAGGCATTTACCACTCTATAAAACCGCCAAAATGACTTCACGCGCCCTAAAAATAGCCAAATTGGCGATTCTCGCTCCAGGCGGCCTGGAAATGCCTTAACGGGTTATTCCTGTCCTGAAAGCTGCAAAGTAGACCATTTGCGCGCCATGAATAGTCAAAATAACGATTCGTCTAGAAGGGACTAATTGAACCCGCCTATGCTGCTATGTTCGGGGCAAAGTATAATTGACGATTCGCGCCCTGAAAATGGCAGAATCGACCAGTCGCACGCCAAAAATGCCCTAACTGACCATTGTCGCCTATGTTTGACGTCCCATTCGCGCTCTATACGTATAAATGTCAAGCTTCAAGACTACGCGCCCTAAAAATTGGCCAAACTGACTATGCAAGCCATAAAAGCGGCAAAACTGACTCTGTGCGCCCTAAAAATAGCTTAACTGACGATTCACGCCTTGAAAATGCCTTAACAGACGATTCCTCTCCTTAAATTGGCCAAACTGACCATTAGCGCTTGGAAAAATAGAAATTTTATTGCTCTTAAAACAGCAAAACTGACCATTTCGACTGGTAAAACTGATGATTCGAGCACTGACTATTCATGCCTTGGAAATGACCATTCTGACATTTTGCGCCGTAAAAATGGCCAAACTGGCTATTCGCGCCCTTAAAAGATGAATTGACTATTGGCGCAGAATTTGACTACAAAGGGCCGTGTCCATCTCACGAACTGATTGACCCCCCCCCACCATTTCTGTAATAAAAAAATCACCATTTTATATACATATATAATTTTGTAATTTGAAAACCCCTCCCAAGAAAAATTCCTGGGCACGCCACTGGTCAACTTTATTTAGAAAACTTGAATTTTAAGAATAAATTTATGAAGAAATGGTTCATTTCGAGAGGAAATAGTACACTTCATGGAGATATTGTCTATTCTATGGGGAAATTGACAATTTTGTAAAGAAATCGTCAAGTTTGTAAGGAAATTGTCTATTTTATGAGGAAATTGTCCATTTTATGACATAATTGTTTGTTTGGTTTTTTTTGTACATTTTTATGAAGACTGTGTCAATTTTACGATGGAATAGTCAATTTCATGAAGAGATTGTCTTTTTTATGAGCAGCACATCTCTGGAAATTTGTTTGCCAGTAAAGCAATTTCGCTGGATGGCCTACTTCAGTGACCGATTGCGCGGATTTTTCGCACTAAGGACCGTTTTTAGCTGGTTTCACGCTGCCTCCCCTTGTGTAGACACCCCGTGGGCAATCATGACGCTGAAATAGACTCGAAAAAGAAATTACTCATTAGAGTTAAACATTATTTTATTGTTCTTAAAAGTTAGACAACACTATGGAATAAAAAATAAGTTATAACATGGGTAGCCCAAGCGCAATTGCGCATGCGTTGTGAACTCAAATCCCACGGCGCGCGCGCAATTAAGATCATAAAAAAAAGTTACCCAGCTCCCATGACAGTTACTTGCTGCACGGCTATGACCGCATCAGCCATTCTACCGATGACTATAGTTTTTCAGCTCAGTGGTGGTGGTGGGGGGGGGGAGGCAATGAATAAACGGAGCTTTGGTGTCAAAAAAGGTTACCGAAATTACAATAAGTAAGGCACGATAAACTTTCTCGCTTTTCTCAAAGACTCAGGCAAGAATTTTCACTTCAAAAAGGCAATTTCAGGACGGAATATCATTCTTTCAATAACCAAACTAGTTAAAAGTTATAGGGCAAGAGCCAGTGAATCAAAAATCGCTCGAATCCCCCCCCCCTCTCCGACGTTACTATGAATAGATTTGTTTTTTTTCTGCTAGATGTATGCCTAGTCGCGGGAGGCGGAGGTGGAGGAGGATTATAACTCTTCCGTCACCTTTCAAGCACCAACCACTGTTGTTCCCGTGTTTCTGTGAATTCTCCAAGCACGAAATGTCACGACTATCGTTCGGTCTCTTAATTTCCAGACGTTTTTCACATTTAAACCAAGTCATAAATGTAGCAGACTCGTTAATTTTTGTTCTACCAATAGAGCTAAGCTCGTATTGTGCGATTTTTGTGTCACTGGCTAGTCTTTTTAAAATTGTGAACATTAAATCTTTCGTTTTCGTTTAAATTAAAAAAAAAAAAAGTTTTTAAACTAGTAAGGCGTGTTTAGTGATAAATTAGAAAGGACTTAAAATAGGATCAGTCTTTAATAAGAAGATAGGGCGAGGGGAATGGCAACGTTAGGAATGAGTAAATGGAAAGAGAAGAAGCGCTACGTGTCTATTTCTTGTAACGATACGGCGAGCTCTCGGAAATGTTGTCCCAAGGGTCCTTGAAGCGTTTGTTTCTTTAGTAGAAAAACTCGAATGGAGACGAGACTATTGTAGCATTTGATACACTTGTGATACCTGGCGGGGGAAATGTAGTTGAATCAGACGGTATCGGTGAATTAGGAGGAGCGTGGTGGGGGACAGTGTACTCGCCTTTCTTCTTTGGATATGTCAACTCCAATGGTCGACGGACCTGTGAGGACGTTGTTTCTAATGACTTGAGAAAAGTTCCTTAATAGAAGCCTTAATGCGTCACAGCCAGTTCGCATGTACCTGAAACGAAGTTTATTTTAAATTAAAAGCCTTAAAACACAAGCTATAATCTTCTGTATTATCTAGCTGTGGTTGGACTTTTTTGTGTTCGGACCTTTCCTGTGTTTGGACCCGTGCTGTGGTTGGACCTTATTTGTGGTTGGACATTTGCTCTGTTCGGACCTTTGCTGTGATTGGATCTGTTCTGTGGTTGGCCCTT
Source organism: Corythucha ciliata (assembly GCA_038030265.1). Lineage (NCBI taxonomy): Eukaryota > Metazoa > Arthropoda > Insecta > Hemiptera > Tingidae > Corythucha > Corythucha ciliata. Next base: position 7,755,977 of record CM075938.1, read on the forward strand.
TGCTGTGGTTGAACGTTTTTTGTGTTTGGATCTTTTGCTGTGGTTGGACCTTTGTTGTGATTGGACCTTTGCTGTGGTTGGACCTGTGCTGTGGTTGGACCTTTGCTGTGGTTGGACCTTTGCTGTGGTTGGACCTTCGCTGTGGTTGAACGTTTTTTGTGTTTGGATCTTTTGTTGTGATTGGACCTTTGCTGTGGTTGGACCTGTGCTGTGGTTGGACCTTTGCTGTGGTTGGACCTTTGCTGTGGTTGGACCTTTGCTGTGGTTGGACCTTTGCTGTGGTTTGACTGTGCCTGGACCTTTGCTGTGGTTGGATCTGTTCTGTGGTTGGCCCTTTGCTGTGGTTGGCCCTTTGCTGTGGTTGTCCCTTTGCTGTGGTTGGCCCTTTGCTGTGGTTGGCCCTTTGCTGTGGTTGGACGTGTGCTGTGGTTGGACCTTTGCTGTGGTTGGACCTTCGCTGTGGTTGAACGTTTTTTGTGTTTGGATCTTTTGTTGTGATTGGACCTTTGCTGTGGTTGGACCTTTTCTTTGGTTTGACTGTGCCTGGACCTTTGCTGTGGTTGGATCTGTTCTGTGGTTGGCCCTTTGCTGTGGTTGGGCCTTTGCTGTGGTTGGACCTTTGCTGTGGTTGGACCTTTGCTGTGGTTTGACTGTGCCTGGACCTTTGCTGTGGTTGGATCTGTTCTGTGGTTGGCCCTTTGCTGTGGTTGGATCTGTTCTGTGGTTGGCCCTTTGCTGTGGTTGGACCTTTGCTGTGGTTGGACCTTTGCTGTGGTTGGACCTTTGCTGTGGTTGGACCTTTGCTGTGGTTGGACCTTCGCTGTGGTTGAACGTTTTTTGTGTTTGGATCTTTTGTTGTGATTGGACCTTTTCTTTGGTTTGACTGTGCCTGGACCTTTGCTGTGGTTGGATCTGTTCTGTGGTTGGCCCTTTGCTGTGGTTGGACGTGTGCTGTGGTTGGACCTTTGCTGTGGTTGGACCTTCGCTGTGGTTGAACGTTTTTTGTGTTTGGATCTTTTGTTGTGATTGGACCTTTGCTGTGGTTGGACCTTCGCTGTGGTTGAACGTTTTTTGTGTTTGGATCTTTTGTTGTGATTGGACCTTTGCTGTGGTTGGACCTTTTCTTCGGTTTGACCTTATTTGTGGTTGGACCTCTGCTGTGGTTGGACCTTTGCTGTGGTTGGACCTTTGCTGAGGTTTGACTGTGCCTGGACCTTTGCTGTGGTTGGATCTGTTCTGTGGTTGGCCCTTTGCTGTGGTTGGCCCTTTGCTGTGGTTGTCCCTTTGCTGTGGTTGGCCCTTTGCTGTGGTTGGACCTTTGCTGTGGTTGGACCTTTGCTGTGGTTGGACCTTTGCTGTGGTTGGACCTTTTCTTTGGTTTGACTAGTGCATGGACCTTTGCTGTGGTTGATCTGTTCTGTGGGTTGGACCTGTGCTGTGGTTGGACCTTTGCTGTGGTTGGACCTTTGCTGTGGTTGGACCTTTTCTTTGGTTTGACTGTGCCTGGACCTTTGCTGTGGTTGGATCTGTTCTGTGCTTGGCCCCTTTGCTGTGGTTGGCCCTTTGCTGTGGTTGTCATTTGCTGTGTTTGGACCTTTGCTGTGGTTGGACGTGTGCTGTGGTTGGACCTTTGCTGTGGTTGGACCTTCGCTGTGGTTGTACGTTTTCTTGTGTTTGGATCTTTTGTGTGAATGACCTTTGCTGTGGTTGGACCTTTGCTGTGTTAGGACCTTTTGCTGTGGTTGGACCTTCGCTGTGGTTGAACGTTTTTTGTGTTTGGATCTTTTGTTGTGATTGGACCTTTGCTGTGGTTGGACCTTTGCTGTGGTTGGCCCTTTGCTGTGGTTGGCCCTTTGCTGTGGTTGGACGTGTGCTGTGGTTGGACCTTTGCTGTGGTTGGAACTTTGCTGTGGTTGGACCTTCGCTGTGGTTGAACGTTTTTTGTGTTTGGATCTTTTGTTGTGATTGGACCTTTGCTGTGGTTGGACCTTTGCTGTGGTTGGACCTTCGCTGTGGTTGAACGTTTTTTGTGTTTGGATCTTTTGTTGTGATTGGACCTTTGCTGTGGTTGGACCTGTGCTGTGGTTGGACCTTTGCTGTGGTTGGACCTTTGCTGTGGTTGGACCTTTGCTGTGGTTGGACCTTTTCTTTGGTTTGACTGTGCCTGGACCTTTGCTGTGGTTGGATCTGTTCTGTGGTTGGCCCTTTGCTGTGGTTGGCCCTTTGCTGTGGTTGTCCCTTTGCTGTGGTTGGCCCTTTGCTGTGGTTGGACGTGTGCTGTGGTTGGACCTTTGCTGTGGTTGGACCTTCGCTGTGGTTGAACGTTTTTTGTGTTTGGATCTTTTGTTGTGATTGGACCTTTGCTGTGGTTGGACCTTTGCTGTGGTTGGACCTTTGCTGTGGTTGGACCTTTGCTGTGGTTGGACCTTCGCTGTGGTTGAACGTTTTTTGTGTTTGGATCTTCTGTTGTGATTGGACCTTTGCTGTGGTTGGACCTGTGCTGTTGTTGGACCTTTGCTGTGGTTGGACCTTTGCTGTGATTGGACCTTTTCTTTGGTTTGACTGTGCCTGGACCTTTGCTGTGGTTGGATCTGTTCTGTGGTTGGCCCTTTGCTGTGGTTGGACGTGTGCTGTGGTTGGACCTTTGCTGTGGTTGGACCTTTGCTGTGGTTGGACCTTTGCTGTGGTTGGACCTTCGCTGTGGTTGAAGGTTTTTTGTGTTTGGATCTTCTGTTGTGATTGGACCTTTGCTGTGGTTGGACCTGTGCTGTGGTTGGACCTTTGCTGTGGTTGGACCTTTGCTGTGGTTGGACCTTTTCTTTGGTTTGACTGTGCCTGGACCTTTGCTGTGGTTGGATCTGTTCTGTGGTTGGCCTTTTGCTGTGGTTGGACGTGTGCTGTGGTTGGACCTTTGCTGTGGTTGGACCTTCGCTGTGGTTGAACGTTTTTTGTGTTTGGATCTTTTGTTGTGATTGGACCTTTGCTGTGATTGGATCTGTTCTGTGGTTGGCCCCTTGCTGTGGCTGGACCTTTACTGCGGTTTGACATTTTCTGTGGCTGGACTTTTTTTGTGTTTGGACCTTTGCTGTGGTTGAACATGTGCTGTGTTTGGACCTTTTGATGTGGTTGGACCTGTGCTGTGGTTTGACCTATTCTAAGGTAGGACCTTTGCCAAAGGTTAGACATTTTGTGCTGTCAAATGTGCTGTTGTTGGTAAAATATATCAACTTTTCTTACGTTTCGTATTTGCTTTTAAGCAAGTCTAGAATGCACGGTAATAGAGAGACGCAAATATCCAAGTTCCAGACATCCCTAAAATAAAAAATATTAAAAATGTTCAAAATAGTTTCGATGAATCCACAGCAAGTTCTACTTACGGCTTTAAAACGATCACTCCGAGAAAATCAACAATGACTGATAGGTCGCCACAGCGAACGGCGAAATCAACAGCCATCTGAGTAAAAAAAAAAAATAATTGAAAACTGAACTAAATGTCTGAGGGTGGGGGTATAAATAGTTTTACTTTAACATCTCTGTTCTGCCATAAATTGTACACGATCTGGAGATTTTTACTGCGCGTGTCATAAATGGCCATCATTGCCTGGTGGCCTCCCATAATCGTCGACAGAGCTTCGGCGTCTGATATTTGAGTATGAGGTGGAAAACTGTTGTTGTACGTTCTCTGTTTGAAAATACGAGACATTATAATAGGAATGGTGAACACCGCTGGGGTGTGTGTGTGTGTGTGGGGGGGGGAAGGGGTATGAGTTTTTTTGCTCACAGGTAAAAAAGCTTCCAAATCCAGTCCTGAAGGCCTGTTCGTAGACATTGGTACAAAATCGTCTGGAGATTGCGGTCGGCTGACGGACGTCGGTACCCGGTCTGCCCGATCGCTTTTTGTTTCTCTTAAAATTTGTTTGACTGGTCCTACTGAATTTTGACGGGTGTTAAAGAAAAAAAAAAAAAAAAAAGGAACAACCTCTCCAACCAAAATATTTACCAGCGGTCGACGTGGAACGAGAGTGAACGCGAGACGTGACACGCGACCCAGCCTGACCAACTGACAGTGACGACCGTGAGACGTTGGTTTCAGACGAACTGTGTTGAACTGAGTTCAGTTTAACCGGGAAATCGGTCGGCTCGGTTCGTCGCAGTACGGCACTGTGACGACGGTTGCGATAATGTCGGCCAGTTGTGACAGTGGCCGCCGACGTCGCCGACGTGGTGTTGCCCGCTTCAGGGGGCGATGCCGCTCGTCGACGTTCCACAGTTGGTCTCTCGTTTATTAGGCGGTGGCGAATAGGCGTGGACGAGGCATTAAATCCTTCCATAGACCCAACATCTACCAAATAGGTTAAACTGTTTGAGTGGGGCACATTTTTTGACATAGAAATTGTAAAGTTTTTGTACCTTCAACGTCACGACTGGGAGTTTCCATCACAAGATTAGGCAGTTCGTTCGATGAGTAGGAAGAAGCCGGCGATAAAGAACCATCTAGAAAACAAACGAATAACGATAAACACCTTCGAAAAGAAACAGTTAAAAGTCCACTCACTGTCATTGGATTGAACTTCAAGAGGAATCGGACTACTTGGAGCATTCCTGTATGTAATAGTAGAGTGCGAAGCGTACGAAAATGTGCGTGAAGAAGAAGGAAGTGATTCGTCTTGACAAATGAAAACAAAACATAGAAACAAACGCAAAAAACAAACAAACAAAAAATCTTCTACTTGGATCGGAAGCCGGTTCAATGTCCACGGGAACGGCAGCACTCGGAGGACCAACGGCTACTAAATTCGTGGAAATTGCGTCAAGGGAGTTAGTCACACTTATTTGAGGTGCGAAACTACCTTTTTTAGGAGAGGGAGGACGCTGTGCCGGAGAATAAATGCTAATAGGTGGACTGCGGTTTACTATTTTGGAGGATAAAACGATCACAAATTGAACGATTTTAGCTTGCAGATGTTCTAATGAGACTTACGTGACCGTGACGGTTGAAAAACGCTTCTATAGTCTATCACGTTAGTGATTTCAGGTAGCATGTCATCATCTGGATCAGTTTCAGATCTTTCAGACTCTTCAATTGTTTTCACGGGCAATCTTTAAAATACAAATAAAAAATGGTTAATTTCAACTTCGACGTAAATCAGCTTGTTTTTGACAGAAACGTACGATTTTTTCGCTCCTGCCGTCGGTTTTTGAGTTTTAAAACTCTTTCGATGCGTCGTCCCATGTTTAAACGGACTGGGGCTACCCTGAGAAATCGGTGAAATACCTGACGCCGCCTCCAGGGTCGGTATTTCAGCCGCCATCAGTTGATCCGTGTCTACTACCCAGACTGATACACTTGTGGCGTGAAATGAGGCACCAAACTGGCGGATGAATGAAAAGGGGTCATTTTTTTTTTTTATATAAAATAAATTGCAAAAACAAACCAATGACGTTCCAGAGCTTGAAAGCGCGATGTCACGAACTTTCCCCCATTCAACGCTCATTGTGCTTATAGTGCGAGGCGGTTCCCAACCGAACACCCGCACGCCTTCGATCCCACCAACATAAACAGCGTCACCATTCATGTTAAACTGAAGACATCTCGGATAGGACACACTAAAAAAAAAACAACAAAAAAAACGCGTTTTTTGGGTTAAATTAGGGACAATAACGGCCTAGAAATGTGGTGGCTTTGCAAACAGTTCAACCTAAGTAACAAGTTGCAGCGAATTGAGACACCTGCAAGGCTCGCATCGTGTACTTGGCCGGCCAACCTTTTTTTTTGGGTCGTGGGCCACAAAACCTGGTTGTAAGAACTCAGGCGGGCCTCCCATACTCGCGCCCCCCCCTCGCGCCCCTTGAGCCACAACACTTTGATCCTTGAGCAAAAAGGCCGTGACGCTCTGAATAAAACGCACTGGTGGCCTGTTCAACAACGTCAACAATTAACATTAGTTAACCTCAGTATAATAGCGTTTTCCATTTGCACAAAAAATGTGTCCTGGGGCAGCTCATTGCAGTTCCCTGGGCGAATCTTTCACCAACGCCTCCGTGAAGTTGCCTTCAGGAGGAGGAGCATGAATTAGCGTTTTTTCCCCTCACTTCATCACTTCTTCACAATTTCATCGGCGAATTAGCGATTTATTTTCTTTTCCACCGTGAATTAGCGATTTTTTAATGCAAAATTTGTGTTTTTCCTGATTTGAGCCACTAAGCGATCTTATCCGTGAATTAACGCTATTATTTCCAATTTTAGCCACGAAGTTTGTCTCCGGAAACCGCGACTTGCCGTTTACTCAATTTATTTCTAAGAAATAGCAAGCATGTTATCAATTTAAAACCATAAATACTTATTTTTCTTCATTTTAGCCGTGAATTATTAGCGTTTCACCTAATTTTAGCCTCCTAGCGAGCCATCATATGAGAGTTTTGTTTCCCGATTTTCGCTGCGAACTAACGCTTTTTACCTGAATTTTATCCACGAATTAGCGCATTATCCTCATTTAGCAGTGGATTAGCGATTTTTTTCACTTTCCACACGTTTCTTATCAATTTTATCGGTCAATTAACGATTATTCTTCACTTTAGTCGCGAATCAGCGTTTTTTTTTGTCATTTTAGCGATTTTGCAACCTTTTAGCCGTTAATTAGCGATTTTTCTTCATTTAAGCCGCGAATTAGCGATTTTATGTGTGTCATTTTAGCGATATTTCGCCATTTTAGCCGTGAATAAGCGATTTATCTGAATTTTGCAGTGAACTCGTGTTTTCCCCTCATTTCTCCATTTTCTGTGAATTGGCAACTTTTCTCAAATTACCCCATCCCACAATTAGCCATTTATCTCGATTTTAGCCGCAAATAGGCGTTTTTAATCATTTTAGCCGCTAATTAGGGATTTTTGTACGTTTTAACAACGAATCAAGAGTTCCCCCAACCCATTTTCGCCGCGAATTACCAAACGCTTTTTCTGAAATTCGGCCGCGGATTAGCGATTTTTGTCACTTTCTGGCACGACATTACCTTCGGAAGCCGCGAATTAGCGAAGTAGCGTTTTCCTTAATCTTTCAGCGCTTCTTATCAATATCATCGGTGAATTTGCGATTTTTCTTCATTTTAGCCGCGAATTAGCGATTTTTTGGTCATTTTAGCAATTTTTCACCATTTTAGCAGTGAATAAGCGATTAATCTCAAATTTGCAGTGAATCCGTTTTTTTTCCTGATTTCTAAATTTTCTGTCAATTGGCAACTTTTCTCAAATTACCTCCCCTCCCCAATTAGCCATTTATCTCGATTTTAGCCGTAAATTGGCGTCTTTCCTCATTTTAGGCGCCAACTACGGATTTTTTTACTCAACGAAATAAGAGTTCCCCCCCCCCCGCCAATTTTCGCCGCGAATCACCAAACGGGTTTTCTGAAATTTGGCCGCGGATTAGCGATTTTTTTCACTTTCTAGCAACGAAGTTACCTTCGAGAGCCGCGAATTGACGTTTTCCCCATTTAATCAGCGAAGCTTCTTATCAATTTTATCGGTGACTTAACGATTTTTCTCCAGTTTAGCCGCGAATTAAGGGATTTGTTTTTTCATTTTAGCGATTTTTCACAATTTTAGCTGTGAATTAGCGATTTTTCTCCATTTTAGCCGCGAACTAGCGATTTTTCTCCATTTTAGCGATTTGTCACTACTTAAGTCGTGAATACGCGATTTCTCTGTATTTTCAGTGAATTAATGTTTTTTCCTCATTTCTCAAATTTTTTGTGAATTGGCTACTTTTCTCAAATTACCCCTCCACTCCAAACTATCCATTTATCTCGATTTTAGCCGCAATTAGTGTTTTTCCTTATTTTAGCCGCTATTTACGGATTGGTGTACGTTTCATCCACGAATCATGAATTCCACCAATTTTCGCCGCAAATTACCTAACTCTTTTTCTGGAATTTGGCCGCGGTTTAGCGTTTTTTTTTTTCCACTTTCTGGCTCGAAATTACCTTCAGAAGCCAAGAAATGACGTTCTATTATTTAATCCGCGAAGTAGCGTTTTCTTTACTTCAGCGCTTCTTATCAATTTTACCGGTGGATTATAAATGTTCCTCCATTTTTGCCGCGAATTGAAGATTTTTTGTTATTTCTGCGATTTTCCCCCATTTTAGCCGTGAATTAGCGATTAATTTGAATTGTGAAGTGAATTCTTGTTTTTCCTGATTTCAGCCGCTAATTAGCTATCCATGAATAGGCAACTTTTCGCTGCGAATTAGCGATTTTTTTCGCTTTAAGCTATGGATTAGCGTTTTTTTTTCGCAGTTTAAGACACAAACGGGCTTTCAGAAGCCGAAAATTGTCGTCCCATACTCTAGCCTCCATGTAGCTAGGTTTTTTTGTTTTTGTTTTGTTTTTTTTTCTTTTTACAATTTATTATCTTTTTTAAACTGTGAATAGGTACGTGATTTTAGCCACTAACGAGCGATTTTCCAAAATTGTATCCGTCATTTAGCACTTTTTCTTCATTTTCCACGCAAATTAGCGTTTTTTCACATTTAGCCACGCATTAGCGTTTATTCAGATTGAGCCACGAACTTGCGTTCTGAATACGCCGAGAATTCATGCCTAATCGTGATTTTTGGCGCGAATTAGCGTTTTTACTCATTTTAGCCGTCAATAACGGATTTTTGAACGTTTCATCAACGAATCAAAAGTTCTCCCTTATTTTCGCCGCGAATTACCAAACGCTTTTTGTTAAATTTGGCCGCGGATTAGCGATTTTTGTCACTTTCTGGCACGAAACTACACTTTCGGAAGCCGCGAATTGACGTTTTCTCCATAATCAGCGAAATAGCGTTTTCTTTAATAATTCAGGGCTTCTTATCAATTTTATCGGTGGTATTTTTCTCAATTTTAGCCGCGAATTAGCGATTTTCTGCCGTTTTAGCGACTCTTCAACATTTTAGCCGTGAATGAACGATTTTTCTTCATTTTAGCCGCGAATTATAGATTTTTTTTATTTTAGCGATTTTTCATTATTTCAGCCGTAAATAAGCGATTTATCTGAATTTGGCAGTGAATTCTCAATTTTCTGTGAATTGTCAAATTTTCTCACATTAACCTCAATGTAGTGTTTTCCTTTACTTCAGCGCTCCTAATCAATTTTATCGGTGGATTATCAATTTTCCTCCATTTTAGCCGCGGATTGGAGATTTTTTTTGTTATTTCAGCCGTGAATTTGCGATTTATCTGAATTTTAAAGTGAATTCTTGTTTTTCCTGATTTCAGCCGCTAATAAGCGATTTGTTTTCTCAATTACATCCATGAATTAGCAACTTTTCTTACTTTTAGCTGCGAATTAGCAATTTGTTTTGCCTTTAACAATGGATTAGCGTTTTTTTCGCAGTTTGAGGCACAAACGTGCATTCAGAAGCCTCTAAGTGGCGCTTATTTTTTTTTTTTTTTAATTCTTCTATTTAACCGTGAATAGATACGTAATTTTAGCCGCTAAAGAGCGATTTCCTCAAATTTTATCCGTCAATCAGCACTTTTTCTTAATTTTTCCTGCGAATTAGCGTTTTTTTAGATTGAGCCACGAACTTGCGTTCTGAATAGACCGAGAATTCATGGTTTCGTGATTTTAGGCGCGAATCAGCGCTTTTTCTCATGATTTTCCCCTCCTACATCCGTTGAATTAGCGAGTTTCGTAATTTTAAACGCGAATTACTGCTTCTTTTTTAAAACTTTATCCGCGATTTTAGAGCTTTTTCTCAATTTTTGCAGTGTAGTAACGTTTCACTTCGCGTATCCGTGATTTAGCACTTCTGTCCGTGAATCAGAGATTTTTCTCAATAGTTTCGGTCGCGAATTAGCCATTTATCTCAACTTCAGCACCAACTTAGCGTTTTTTTTCCCCCAATTTTGGTCTGGATTAAGTGGGCGGGGGATTAGCCGCCCGATTGTAGCGTTTTCTATTTAAAACTTTCTATTACAGTTTCTACACTTTATCCGCGATTTTCGTTAATTTTTAACCGCGAATCACAACTTTCTCTTCATTTTGGCGGCGAAGTAGATTTTTTTATTCCTTGCTAGCGATTTTTTTTTTTTTTTTTTTTTTTTTTTTTTCAATTTTGGCCACGAATTGGAGTTTTCCATAATTTTTGCTGCAAATTGGCGATTTTTCACGTTTTCAGCAGCGAATCTCACTTCGAGCTGCAAATTAGCGTTTTTTTAACCGTTTGTTTTCACTTCACTTCGCGCTTTTTATCAGTTTTAGGCCCAAAGTTGCCATAATAGAAGCCACGGATTTGTGATTTCCTAAATTATAGACGCGAATTAACGTTTTACTACATTTTAAGCCATGAATTAGCGTTTTCTCAATTTCAGTCGTGAATTAGCCGATTTTTTTTTCACATTTGAATGCCTAAGTCCGGCACTGTTGGGGGAGGAACAGTTCAACGACAGAAACTCACGGACTCCTCTCTACCCGTCCCACCACATTCAAAATAAACAAAAATTTCACCTGAAAGGAGAAGACTGCTGCTTTCCAACTGTTGCCTCCAATTTAAAATCTTCCAAATTCCAAAAGTTGACCGCGTTGTCTTGACTAGACGAAGCGAGTAGAAAATCTTGAGGGTGAAATTCGACGGACGTGATAGGACCTTTATGCCCAATGAATTCTTTGATCATCCGACCAGTTCGTACGTCCCAAAGCTGTAAAAATTTGCATTCGTTGTAGGTAACGTTAAAAAAAAAATCAGTTCAACAATTTTTTTTTCTCACCTTTACGATGCCCTCATTTCCTCCAGAAGCAATCCACTGTCCGTCTGGGCTAAACTTCAAGCTGGTAACAGCCTCTGAATGCCCCGCATAGGTAAAAATACATCCTTTTTGGCGTATGTCCCAAAGCTACAAAAAAAATGATAACAAATTGTAACATTTTTTGTTTTTACGGGAAAGTTAATTTTAAAAATTAACCTTTATACAAGTGTCTTTAGAGCCAGACGTAAGAATATCACCGTACGGGTGAAATTCAAGCGCTTTAATGGCGCCCTTGTGCCCTGTCAAAGTGCGCAATAGTCGGGCGGCCTCGAGATCCCACGCTTTAATGGCGCCAGCGATTGAACCGGCACAGACTGTGTTCTCCGAAGAACCAAATCTTACACATTGAATCGACGTCATGTGACCACCTAGGCTCTGATTCAGACAAAACAATGGTTTGTTCAAGCAAATACAAAAACGAAATAAAAATAGCGAAATTACCATAATGCAGTTGGATTTGCCAAATCCAACGGCCCATAAATTAACTTTTTTATCATCCCCGCCGGTGACGAGGACATGGCCAGATTTATGGCCAAAGGAAAGACACGTGACATTTGAACCGTGGGCCACTACGTCTTCTGTAAGAAACGAAAAATAAAAATAAACAAACACGATAAACACATCGATTCAAACTCCGTCGGCCACCGGTGCTATTCACGTTAAGTAACCAATTAAAAAGTAATTTCGCGGAGCTGGCTTACTAAAAACAAAAAACGACCTTCGCAGGTTTCACTGAACTAAAATCACAATTTCGCTCTTGTTAACCCACTCGAACAGCAATTTTGTGGAGTATGGCTAATTCAAGTAACCCATTTCACTGGGATGACTCATTGAAAAAAACGTTAAAGGTCAAGGTCAGACTATTCGGACGTGGCGTGGGAACACGCTGTCCCACGTGTGATACAAAATTCCAGAAAAGGATTTTGTTTGTTTATGTTCACATTGTTCGGACGTGACGTGGAAACAGGTGGGCTGATGCTTGTAAGAGCAATGTGAACGTAAAAAAATAAAAGCATTTTCAGGGATTTTGTATCACACGTGGGAATACGTGTTACCGCGTCACCACGTCCAAGTGGTCTGTATTGACCTTAAAAGGCGGTTGTACATGCAAAAAGCTGAGCTGTAGGCTTCCACCAATCAGAGGGCTTCGAGTCCACAGCGTGGAGCGCTCTAATTGGTTGAAGCCCACAGCTCAGCTTTTTAAAGCTTGCATGTGAAGGTGGCTTAACTCTTTCAAACCACAACTTTGACGGACTATTCACACCATAAAAAAAAACAAAAAAACGGCAGAACTGACTATTTGTGACCACACAATTGTTAAACCAACGATTCGCGCCCTGAAAATGGCTAAACTGAGTCCATGCCTTGAAATTGGGCTCAAATGACGGATTCGTATCCTGAATATATTCCACTGACTATTCTCGCCCTAGAAATGACCATGTTGACAGATTACGCCTACGAATGGCCAAACTGGCTATTCACGCTCGAAAATTGGCAAACCTGACTCTTTTTGCGGCCTAAAAATTGTTTAACTGACGTTTTTGCGCTTTGAAAACCCTCAAACAGATTACTTCTGTCTTGAAAATGGTAAAATCGACCATTGGTGCGTTGACATGAGCGCTTCACGCGGTAGTGGCACAGCAAACAGATTCTTGACTTACGTAATCAACAGTTTCATTATCAATTTAATGATCGTGGATGAACAGACATGTTTTGTGGCGTAAAATTACAAGGGGCTGAATACATTATTTTGGAGATGTCGTGATTTTCATGCCTTTTCCGGATACAATCGAGGGATCCGGGACTCGAACCCATCGAAACACTGCCCCGAAGGCCGGGACTCCTTCTTCCCTGGATCCGCACTCGAATGCGACTTTCGGGTCATAAATCTTGCAAAAAAAAGCTTGTTTCGGGTCTTAATTTTGAAGAAATCGCAAATTTTAGGGTCTTTTTTGGACGAGCCCCGGGTTTGATGAAACCCGTGATCCCCTTCCACCCGTCAGTATCCGTCCCGTTCATTGTTGACACGATTTGCCGCAAATAAGTGATGATAATAGTAAATTATATTCCATTAGGTACATAAGTACACTGGTCGTCTTGAAATTAACAATTTTGAGTCGTCTGAATCCGGCCAGTGGAACTCCGAAGGCTTGTAGATTGCCATTTTTAGTAGCCTAGTGCGAACCGTGCCTCGAAAATCGGCAGAACAATTCGAATACGTTAGGACGCCATCAAGCCATTCAAGGAAACTCCTCAAAACGAATCAACAGATCCTGGATTTCGTTCTTTAATCGTCGGCGACCGAGTCCAATCTCGATACTACGCAAATTCAAAAATTCATTGGCGTTTTGGAACTGTACTACGAAAATTGGGACTCCTACACTACATTATCAAGCTAGGCGATGGGTACACGTACAAACGTCACATTGACCAGTTGAGGAGAACTAACGTTCCAAATAAGTGTTGGATTTTATTGCTTCACAGTAGCAAATGTTATGCTCCCTTCAGTCAGAACTTTAAGAGACCCCTCCAACTTCTTATATAAAAATTGTGATTGCTATCGTGCTTTTATGAAAAATGTTGTTCCCAAGTTCACACATAGCGATTTCCATTCAACACACTACACAAGTGTAGTGCCGCGTCCTCTCCATAAACATATGTTTCAATTCAGAGAGGACGGGTGGAAAACCTTGCACCACACTAGTGTATTGCATTGAATGGAAAACGCCAACAGTTTTTCTTTCTTTAAATACAATTTTGATAGAATTATCCTAACTTTTTATGCGCATCTGCAACAGGTTATGGGCCCGCGTATGCCATTTCAGTAAAAAAAAAAGTACTGCAAGTTTTTCGTGAGTGCGTAATTATAGTTCACGGTTCCCCGCATCTTCTCAAGCTGGACACTCGTTCATGAGTTGTTAGTTTATCTACAATAAACTTCCAAAATATCTTAAAATAACTTAACTCAAATAGAGAAGCTAGAGGGCCGCGAAAACTTCAGTTCGTGGAAATTTGCTATACAAGCAGTGCTCGAAGTCAAGGACTTGTGGGAGGCCTTAGAGGGTACGATTGACGATTCTAAGAAGGACAGGAAAGCTCGTTCTGAGATTATCCTCGCTGTGGATAAAGTCATTTATCCCCATTTCATGAAGACTACGACGGCGAAAGAATGCTGGGAAGCACTAAATCGTGCATTTGAAGACTCGAGGCTAACTAGACGTATCCTTGATAACCACATTCTTACGACCGCTCAGAAACTTAATGAAATTAAGTTTGACGTCAGTGACGAGTGGATCGGTTCCCTGCTCCTGGCTGGTCTCCCCGAAGAGTACCGACCCATGATCATGGGACTTGAGAGCTCCGGCACCAAAATTACATCTAACTCTGTGAAGGTCAAGCTCCTTCAAGAAATCGGTCATCATGACAAAAATACGGATCAATCGATTAGTGATAACGCTTTCTACTCCAAGCCAAATCACAGGATTGACAAGCCAAAGTGCGACAAGTGCCATCGTTTAGGCCATTATGCCTCACATTGTCGCGACAGACGGTGTAATCGTCATCAGTCTGAACAAAATCAGTCAGCTGCCAATCATCGATACAAAAACAATAAAAGCGTTCTTCGCTTGTGGATTTACTGCCATGACTAGAGGATCAACGAAATCCTGGTTTTTGGATTCCGCCGCCTCGTCACATATCACTAATAATACTAAAAACTTTGTGCCTCATGCCACGTCTGACACGCGAATTCTCGGTGTTGACAACCAAAATCTGACTGCTACTTCTACAGGCACAGTGAATTTTTCGGTAACTGCTTCGGACCCACTCGACTCAACCGATATTCAGGTCAATAATGTCCTTTACGCACCAAACGCTGCCGCCAACCTCCTGTCTTTAAGTCACATCGTCAAGAAAGGCAACACTGTCGTCTTCAATAAAGATGGTGGTCACATTTACGACGAAAAGTGGTCAAATATTCGCTACAGCTCACGAGATCAGCGGTATTTACCGAATGAATGTTCCAATGAAGACAGCATTATTCTCCCGCGATAATGACGCCCTCTGGCACCGCCGCTTAGATCACCTCAATGCCAAAGGAATCGCCATCCTAAAAAGCCACTCCATTGGCATAACAGGAAACACAGAAGTTTCAGGAACATGTGAGTTATGCATGATCGGCAAACAAGCCAGATTTCCATTTAAGTGAAAAGGAAATCGCTCAAATGAACTTCTCAATTTAATCGTAAGCGATCTTTGTGGTCCCATGGAACAGAAATCCATAGGAGGAAGTTCGTACTTTTTGACACTAATTGACGACCATTCTCGTTACGTCACAGTTTACTTCTTGACTCATAAAAGTCAAGCTGCAGACTGCATTAAACAGTACTGCACAATGATCCAACGTCAAAAAGATAAAAAAATCAAGATTTTTCGAAGCGACCAAGGGTCAGAATACTTAAATGAAAAAGTGAAGACTTATTTAAAAAATGTTGGCATTGTTCAACAAACCACGCACCGTTACTCGCCATCTTCAAACGGCTTAGCTGAGCGTTTGAATCGTACCTTAGTCGAAGAAGCGAGAACTATGCTCGCTGATGCAGGCCTAGGCAAAGAATATTGGGCAGAAGCCATCGCCACGGCTGCGTATCTCGTAAACAGATCTCCTGTATGAATTGTGGGAAGGATCAAAGTCAAACCTGGCCAACCTCATGATTTTCGGGTGCGACGCTATGTTTCACATTCCAAAGGAGCGTCGCAAGAAATGGGACCGAAAGTCCGAAAAAAATCTTTTTGTTGGCTACTGTACGGAGACAAATGGCTATCGACTCATCAACCCTTCAACAAAGGCCGTCACAATCAGTCGAGAGGTCGTGTTTCTAGAAGATTCCGACACAAAACCTTCGATCAAGCCAACTTCGACAAGCATAACCGCGCTCTCTCCCAGTAGTAATGCCCCACGCACAAAAATTATTCCTACTACGACAATTTCTTTGGATTCAACAGAAATACAAGCTGCAGAGGACACTTCTAGTCTTGATGATCAATCATCGATCTCAAATTGCACAGTCGTACTTAACGACGATGACGCAGACGACATTTACGAGGTTCCCCCTGAAAACGTTGATGAGCCAACACAGGCCGCTCCGGTGCGACGATCAGAGCGCACGCCTAAACCAGTCGTCTGGACTTTGTCTCTTTTCTCTCAGAAAAAGACTTGGACTATCCCATGACCTACCAAGAGGCTATGGACAGCAACAATTCTTCCGAATGGGCGGCAGCAATGAAAGACGAGTTTGTTTTATTCAAAAAGAACAATACATTCACCGTAGCCTCATCTACCAAATGGGTTTGCAAGGTGAAAAATGACGGCGACCGCAAACGTTTCAAGGCTAGACTCGTTGTTCGCGGATGCTCCCAAAAAGCTGGTATTGACTACGCCGAAACCTACTCACCGGTTGTGAAATACACTTCAATTAGATTTCTCTTGGTCTTCGCCGCTCAAAAGAACTTTGACATCGACCAGCTTGATGTTAAGACTGCCTATCTCTATGGAGATTTACCGGAAGAAATTTACGTCTCTCCTACTCCAGAATTTCTCGAACCCCATGAAAGAGGAAAAGTCTGGCGTCTTAACAAATCCATGTACGGGCTTAAACAGTCCGGACGATGTTGGAACACAAAAATTGACTCTGTCTTACAAGAGCTTCAGTTCAGCCGCTGATCCTTGTATTTATTCCCGTTCAAGCGAGAAGGGGATGGCTGTAATCGCTCTCTACGTCGACAACCTCATTCTTCTTTCCGACAATAAAAAAAATTAAGGAAGAAATCAAACACCGGCTTCATCAAGAGTCCGAAATGAACAACCTCGGAAGCCTGAAAAACTGCCTTGGAATGGACATCAGTCGAGACCGAGATTCCGGAAAGCTTTGGATCTCCCAAAAGAGCTACATAGAAAAAATTCTAAAGCGCTTCCATATGGAACAATCCACTGGAGTTGGAACTCCAGTGGACACCAATTCGACGGAACAATTGTTGCTTACACCGGAAGAATCGAAGTCTAACGAGCCCTTCGATAGAAACGTCCCTTATCAAGAGGCTATTGGTTCACTACTGTATGTATCTCTAATATCCCGGCCTGACATCGTTTTTGCAGTTAATGTACTTAGCCGTTTCAATACCAATTTTCAAAAAAAAAAAAAAAAAAAAAAAAAAAAAAAAAAAAAAAAAAAAAAACATTGGATTGCTGTGAAACGAATATTGAGATATCTTAAGGGGGAGTTGCACATGTGTTTCCTCGACCCCCCTCCAATCGTACCTCGCCTACTCCGTGTTACGGAAATTACCACCGTATTTCTGCACCAATCGGGGACTTCAAGGGCTCATTTAAATCTTCAGGAAATTCCGCACAAGCGTACGATCTTCCTTTTTCATATTTCATCCCTAAAATAACTGTAAAACGCACACAAACGTTTACCTTGAAAATTCACACTCTTTCGACGACTTATTTAGGAAAGCAACATCGTACGCTTGTGCGGAATTTCCTGAAGATTTAAATGAGCCTTTGAAGTCCACGATTGGTGCAGAAATACGGCGGTAATTTCCGTAACGCGGAGTAGGCGAGGTATGATTTGAGGGGGGTCGAGGAAACACATGTACAACTCCCCCTTAAAGGTTCTCTCGACCTAAAACTTGAATACTCCAAGACTCAAAATTTCGAACTATTCACCTACAGAGATGCAGACTGGGGAAACAAATTGAACGAAAGATCTTCAGTTACCGGCTGTTGTTCGGAAATCGGAAACAAATTTATTTCTTGGGCTAGCCGTAAAACAGAAATCAATCTCAATTTGTACCAAGAAAGCTGAGTACATGGCACTATCCCTCAGCATCCAAGAAACCATTTGGCTAAGACGACTGACTTCAGAATTTTGCCCCAATATTGAGAAGAAGCCTACGATTGTATTTTGTGATAACTCGGGTGCGATAAATTGGGCTCGAAACGAGATGATCACCCAAAGAAGCAAACACATCGATATCAGATACCATTTCGTTCGCGACCACATAAATGATGTTTTCACGAAAGCATTGCCAGGACCAACGCATGCTCGATTTGTGAAATTACGAGGGCTCAAAAATGTTTAGTCTCCAAGTAATTTGTGTTTTGTAATTTTCAATGAGGAAGTTTCACATTTTCCAAAAATTTTATTTTTCCATGAGGCATATCAATCCTTCACCGTAAATAAATAAATAAAAATTTAAACCCCTTCAGAAATATTTTTCATTTATAAACAAAAGTTGGCATATTTGAAATCCCGCCAAAACGAACATTTTCCGCAACGTAATATCCCATGTATTCTCTGTCCTTTTCATGCCTCTAAATAGCTCATCTGTTTATCCTCCATTACTTTATTATTGGAGAGCTCTTGTAGAAAGTAAGGCAAAGAAACACAACAAACCGCTCTCCGACAGCTACGTTACAGACGATTTTTTTTTTCGGAAGGCGCATATGACACAAACATGCTAGCTGGCGTGTTTGAAATGACCTAAAACTTCAAAAAACGCGTATTTATTCACTGTTGGATTATTTTACGAACGAATCACGATTTATGCTCTATTTTAGCATAAATAAACCTTAAATAATAGATTTATGAATAAGTTATGACCCATGAAAATTCCTCATTGTTCGCATATCATTCGAGGGGGCGTGTTGGATTTTATTGCTTCACAGTAGCAAAATAATGTTATGCTCCCTTCAGTCAGAACTTTAAGAGACTCCTCCAACTTCTTGTATAAAAATTGTGATTGCTATCATGCTTTTATGAAAAATGTTGTTCCCAAGTTCACACAGTTTTAGTGCATTTCATTCTGAAAATGCACTATTGGTCTCGTCGTGATGGTGGCAAACATGGGTCATGGCATGTTTTTTTCATGTTTCAGGACCTCTAGAACACGAATTCAGTGGTCTCCGGAATTCATATATATTATATACACAAATAAGAATTAAATAACATCTAGCAACTTCACTTTCACATTACACAGTTTGTGGCTTCACTACACTTATAATGTAGCTACCAAGTCAAGGGGTTTGGTCCTTTTTAGCCGTCGAAGGTCTCCTGCAGTATCCAGCAAGACGAGTGCCTCGACATTAGGGTGTTTGTGGAGCCTTTTTTCGTGCTCCGCTGCTCGTTTTTTGATAGCTTCTGCCACCGTTTCAATTTGCAGGTCACGATGCAGGTCAAGCTCTCGTACATACCAGGGCGCATTTGTTATCATTCTCAACACTTAGTTTTGAAAAGTTTGTATGACTTTGACATTGCTTTTCTTGGTGCAGCCCCAAAGCTGACACCCGTAGGCCCAGATCGGCTTCAGAACTTGGTGGTATAGCAGGAGCTTGTTGGCCATCGAGAGCTCAGAATGCTTCCCGAGCAGCCAGTACATTTTTCTGAGCTTGGTGTTGAGTTCCTCTTTTTTCTTTTTGACGTGAGGCTTCCACCGGAGTTTAGCATCCAGCGTCATGCCTAGGTACTTCGCCGTGTTTGCAAATGGTACTATTTTCTCATTGAGTTGCACAGGGATTGGGCTGGTCTTGCGATTTGTAAAGTTTACATGAACAGATTTCTCCTCGTTGAGTTTTATTCTCCACTTTTTTGTCCAGGTGTTTACTTCTTCTACCGCGATTTGCATTTTGCTAGTAGCCTCTTCAACATCATTTCCGACTGCAAGAAGAGCTGTGTCGTCGGCAAACGTTACAATGATTGAGTCCTCTCTTACGGGTAGGTCACTCGTGTACAATAGGTAAAGCACTGGTCCAAGGACGCTTCCTTGAGGTACTCCAGCCGAAATTTTACGCAACCGCGAATATTCACCCTCATGTTTCACTCGGAAGTGTCTACCGCATAAATAAGATTTCAGAATTTCGTAGAATTTTTTCGGAAGGAGTTTATTCAACTTGAACTCAACCCCTTGTGCCAAACTTTATCAAACGCTTGAGCTACGTCCAAAAAGACAGCCGAACAGATCTTCTTTTCTTCCAGAGTAGACTCCACACCATTCACTATCCGATGGACCTGATCTATTGTGGAGTGTTGTTCTCTGAATCCAAACTGATGGGATGGTATGATTCGTTTTTCTTCTAGAATAGGCCTTAGTCTTTTCAGGAGGAGTTTCTCAAAAAGTTTCGAGACTGTAGGGAGAAGTGAAATGGGTCGATACGACTTCACTTCATTAGCTGGCTTTCCCGGCTTCGCTATCATTATAACTTCAGCTACTTTCCATTGCCGGGGGACGTACTTGAGGCGTAAGGCTGCGTTGATTAAATACAGTAGCTTCCTAAGTCCCCTTTCGGGCAGCTCCCGCATTATCCTGGCTGTTATCAAGTCATAGCCGGGGGATTTTTTCGTACTGAGGTTGGTCATAATTTCCGTCCTTGGTTCTTTGATCATTACTGGCCGAATTTCCCTGTTGTCCTTGTTGGGTACGTAGGATACACATTCGTTGGCTGACTGCCGTGGATGGGGCTGGAAGGTTCTTTCCAGATGATCTGCAAATACCTGCACTTTTTCCTTTGCGCTCCTAGCCCATGTTCCTTCAACAGTTCGAATGGGTGGTATGGGCACTTTTGGCCGCTTGAGGCTCTTTGTCGCTTTCCACAGCGAGTATTCTGTGCCTTTTTCTGGTGTCAAGCCTTCGAGGTACGCCGAAAATTCTTCGTTCTTTACATGCCTTATAAGCGCTTTCAGCATTACTATTTTTAATTTCAATTTTACAGAAATGTGCTGCAGTAACTTAAAAAAATATGTATTAGACCACGTTCATAAGTTCTGCATGTGCCAAGCGCCTGTGGAGTCTATGCAACCAAACCAATTTATTCCCTAGAAAAATAAAGCATTTTCATAGGTTTCACAGGCTCCACACTTCCACAGGCTGAAACTTCCACAGACGCACGTCAATGGGTTGACAGACAGTTTGTAAACGGGGCCTTATTTACAACCAGGAAACTTGAACTTACTATAAAAAAAATTTCATGTTCTGACAATAATTAGTAGGTAACTATAGTTATTAAAATTCGTTCAAGATTCCTGAAATAAATAAATAAACATTTAATTTGTTGCAAAGGTAGCCCCCCCCCCCTTTATCGTTAACCACGGGTGTTCCGGTTTGATGGGTCTATTAACTCGTTACCCTAATCATCCTTACAACACGCAGTGCTACTTCAGTACTTCAACCTGGTGTGCTTTGCAGCATTGATCCTGCGTCTTTCACAGCACTTAGTTTTAATGTTATGATCGTATTGACCAAATGTTCGTTGAAACTGTAACGAAGGGACAAAAACACGATGAGAACAAGTAACGTCAGGAAGAAGAACGCCCAATTTTACAGCTTCTTTGGTGGTGCTGTGGGGGGAATCCGACTCTCCCACCCAGAAGAAGTAGCCTCAGTACGACCCTGATCTTCAAACTATATAATTTCTGCTCTGCAGTTCACAAAGGGCTAAAATAAAGGAATCTGCAGATCTGCGCGCTTCGGGGGTAGGGCCAGTTATATTTACAAGGAAGCGTCAAAATTGAAGCATGTTTTTGTAAATGGTATGATTGTCTGTTGCATGCAATTGAAGTCTGAACGAATGAAGTAAAAGTGATTGTTCGAGTGTGGCGCTTAATTATTATAGTCTTATAAAAATACGATCGGTAATGTTGTGCTTATTATTGGTCTTAAACTTTCTTTTTCGATTTTAGTCTCATTTTCGTTGATTTACGGAACTTTAGGTGTTAATCTACAGATTTGGGGTGTTAATCTGCAGATCTGCAGATGCGAGGTGTTAATCTTGCAGATCTGCAGATCAGCGTTTTAGACAGACCCGTTACGGCCCTGACAATCACTAGTACAATAATGATCGTTTTTTTTTGTTCAGATTTATGTTGAACTGACAAGGACGTTAACCGATCGATGAGAAAGTGTCATTTTAGAGGACGTATTTCCAAGTCATCCTTCCACGAAAAAAACCAATTTCTTACAAACCCTAGTCAGAAACATAACTACGAGGGACCCAGTGCGTTTCTTGTCCGACTGCCCATCTCGCGTGGGTACATACACGTTGGGGAGAAGTAAATTATTAAATAATAGTGCAAAAAAAAAAAAAACTCACGCAATCGTAAAGGTGCCTTCGTCGATGAAACGTCCATCATAAATGTACTGCGATCCATGAACTCAGTTGGAGCATTTCATAGTAAGCGAATTCAACTGGATCGAGAGGGCGCGTTTTAATTTCTTGCGCCGTTTACTTTATTTGGAAGAAAAACTTGGAACTTGGAAGTTCGTCCCACTTTTTTTTTAACTGCACACACAAATCGAGGAAGAAGAACAAAATAAAAAAAGGGGGAAAAATGTTAACTTAAAAAAAAAAATAAAAAAGGATGTCAAGGAGACGGACAGCGAACCGATACAAGTGCTGAACCTTCTCGTGGGATAACACCACCGAGTTTGTCTTCCCGTCAATTTAAATTAATCCTTTTTTCAAGGCCCCGTTACATTATTTGCGAAGCGTTCGCAGTTTTTTAAAGACGAGTGGAATGAACGCTGGTTGGTTTTTCGCGATGAGGTGAAAATTTTTTTTTTCTTTTTCGGAAATTTTCGTCATGCGAGGCCCGGAAAAAAAAATCATTGATTTTCAAAATAGCGTCCCGTAGCGAATACGACGCGAACTAATTTAATTCTAGTCCATTTCGTAAACAGTGTCAAAATATTTCTTTTTCACATCCTCTGGGGATCTCGGGCAGAGAAAAAGTTCAGTCAGATTTCACTCGTGCATGTGGAAAGTTGTGATACCCTTGTGAATCTTTACGAGCGGGAGCTCTTTGTATTTGTTTAACGAGCGTCGATAAGGTGAAAATTTTAATATTTAACGAAAAAAATTGCTGTGGTAGAAGCGGATCGGATTATTTGTTAAGTCATTAAACTCCGGTGTACGTGCAAGTTGAAATGTTTTCCCTTCAAAAAGAATCAGGTAATGTTTATCTTTTCTATTATTCTTCGGTGTTTTTCACGTTTTTCTTTCCTTTCTCCCCTTGTCTGCCTGTAGCTTAGTTCAAATTGGACTTCATATCTAGCAAAATGACATACTACCTCCAAGATCTTACGTAAAAATTTCGCCCTGTGGGTTGGTTGAAGGCGAGGCTTATTTCGGTACAAAAGTATGTTGAGCGATATCACGGAAGAAAAAGAGGCGTATCCTAGTCATGTCGACGCGGGGGCGATCAATTCATGCGTTCGAACGCTCGTTCAACATCAATCGTCGACAGGGAGTCAATTCGGCGGCCCGGAGAGTCCAGCGAAGAAAAAAGGGGGCGGCGGCGGCGACTTGAAAACGGCCGTCGAATTGGAAGCGTTACTGTCGAGCGGCAAGAAACGAGATTTAAAGACGGCTCTTCGTGACAACTCTTGGCCCCTTCATAGTTCTGTACGGGGTCAAATTTGGCCCAAATTGTCGCATCAACATGCCCGGGATAAAACGCTTGACGAAAGCTTCTATTGGGACTTGGTCAACCAGCTATTTGGCAACCACGGTAATTTCACGTTTTTTTATGTTTCAATTTCCTCTTCATCTAATTCGATTGATGTTTGGCTGATTGATTTGGGCGTTAGCCATGTTTTTCTTTATCTCTTGAACTCCCTTTATGTAAATAATTCCAGCATTTCTTTTTATCCACTTCAAACCGCTTTTTATCTTACCCTACTAGCGGCTAACTATTTTTAAAGCTCGAAAAAGATTAGGTCCTACATAGAAAGGAATTAAGAAAACTACAACAAAATGTTTTTTTCACGCCCCCCCCCCCTTTTTGCAGATCTACCCGATAAACGAATACTCCTCCCGCCGTTCGTCGACATGGAACATCGCTACACGTACCATCTTACGAAAGATGGTGTCAAAATTGTCGACAGAGTCGTATGCGTTCTGGGTTTTGCCTGCCCCGACATAACGTACTCACCCATGGCCTATCCGATCGCTGCCTTACTTCTTCATTTCATGTCAGGTAGGTCACACACACACTCTCTCTTTCTATTTATTTTGTTTTGCATAATTTTTGTATCTTGTTGTTTCATTCTATATTATTGGCAAGTGCCCTCACCTTTTCAAGGCACTCCGCCAAAAAATTCGCTACCTCCATCCACCCCTCGCGGGGTACAGTTTCCCATGATCCGGGCCAACGAATTAAGAGTGTAATTTTTATTGTATTTTTAAAACGAAAATTTTCAATAGCTGATTGTAGGAGAGCACCGCTCTTGAAGGTATTTACCGGCGAAGATATTTTAAGAACTTCTTCCTCCCCGAAAAAAAAAAAAATAAAAAATAACTTCTCAAGTATTTCCTTTCGTGGGAACTGCCCCCCCCCTTCCCCCCGCCACACACTCACCGGGGATTTTTTTTTTTTTTATTATCAAAAGAATGCCACTTGGCATATTCACCGACTCTCAGAGGATTTAAGCCTGAAGAAACCCCTCGCCACACCCCTCTCACCTGTAGATCCCCCCGTCATAAAATCATGAGTGCTCGAAACTCTCAACGCCCTCCTTTTATACAGTTTTTTTTTTTTTTTTTGAAAATACTGTTTTTGTTAGTTCAATTATATTTACCGAATTTATTGCGATGGTTTTGGTGAGTTCGAAAAGTTTAAAATTAATCGTCCTTCCTTAAAAAAAAAAAAAAAAATCCTTTTAAAAGCGGCGATAAAAAATAATTTCGTTTATCGCGAGTCGAACACACTTCCCTCTGCCCCCCCCCCCTCACCACCAGCTACCATTTGTTTCTCACAGGTTTTATTTTGGTTCTCGCGTTTCTGAAAGTTTTAGAACACTGGCCCTGGGTGAATGGTTCATTGTTCCCCCCCCCACCCACCCACCCACCAAACCCACGAGTTGGTACACCCTGTGTGGAACCAAAAACGTATTTAGCGTACCGAAGGAACTAAACGGATGGTCGGAGGTGTGGGGGGGGGCGAGGGGTGGGGTTGACCTCGACCTTTGGTCTGATGAAAAACTTTGGGGGTTTTTCTACGTAGAGGTGATTCTTGGCATTGTTCATTTAGTTTCTTGAGAGTTGACTACGGGCTTTGCACTGGCGGACCTACACGTATCGGGGCCCGGGGAGGAAATCTTCAAGAGGCCACTAAAAGTCTCTAATTATACATACCTAATATAAACCTCTATTGGTAACCGCTAAGGCCTTTTCCTAATTGTAGCCAAGGCTTTTTCCTTATTTTAGGCAAATCACTGATATTTCCCCAACCTATCCGCCAAACAGCGCTTATGCCAAGTTTAAGCCGAGAATTTCTCCATTTTAGCCGCGAATGAGTGCTTTTTGTCAACTTTACCAGCAAATTAGCGCTTTTCGCCGCAATTCAGCGCAAATTAGCCGCGGATTAGTTGGGTATTCCCCCCCCCCACCTTATAGACATAAACACGCGCTTTTTCTCAACTTTAGCAGCAAAGTAGCTTTTTTATTCTGTGAATCAGCGATGTTTCTTACCTTTTTCTCGAGTTTGCGTTTTTCACAAATTAGCAATTTTTTCTACCAGGGACCAGAGAATTAGCTGAAAATTAGCGTTTTACTCTATATTAGCCGCAAAATAGCGGTTTTTTCTAAATGTTTCCGACAAGTTAGCATTTTCTTGTTCACCATAACCATTCGCTAAGGATCAGCGTTTATTTTTCTCAGTTTTAGCCACGAATTTGCGGGTTTTTTAACCCATAGCCATAAATTGGCGCTTTTTCTCAATTTTAGCCTCAAAGTTGACCGAGGAAGCCGCGAATTTTCTCAACTTTAGCCGTGAATTAGTGATTCCCCTATATTTCAGCCGCGAATTAGCGCTTTTTCGTAATTTTAGCAGCGTAGTAGCGTTTCTAACCCGTAAGTTAGCGAATTCTGTTCATTTTAATCACGAATTGGCGTTTTCCGATATTTTAAGTGCGAATTGGCAATTTTTTCATTTTTGGCAGCGTATTAGCTTTTTATTTTTTCAATTCAGGCTGAAAATTAACATTTCTCTTAATTTTAGCCAGAATAATTACTGATTTTCTCAATATTAGCTGAAAATTAGCGGGTTCTTCTCCATTTTAGCACCACATCAGCATTTTTTAAATTTTAACTATGGATTAGCGCTTCTTCTCAGTTCTAGCCGTGAATCAGTGTTTTTCTCAATTCCAGTCACAAAGTTGCCCTCAGAAGGCGAGATGGTGGAATTAGAAATCCTTAAACACTTTATCCGCAAATTTTTTCCTCAATTTTAGCCGCGAATTAGCGCTTTTTTTTACTTTTAGCTGTGTAGAAGCGTTTTTAGCCTGTGAATTCGCGAATTTTCTCAATTTTAGCCACGAATTGGCGTTTTCCTCAATTTTTAACCGGGAATAGCACTTTTTCCCTATTTTAGCTGAAAACTAGAGTTTTTATTAGCTGCGTTTTTTTTTTTTTTTTTTTTTTTTTTTTTTTTTTTTTTTTTCTTCACATTCCAGTCCCACATTGGCATTTTTTTCCTTCAACTTTTGCTATGGATTAGCGTTTATTGTTTAGTTTTAGCCTCGAAATTTTAGTGATTTTTCCCAATTTTGGCCACGGGTTAGCGCTTTTCCTCAATTTCAGCCACATATTTCATTTTTAGTAGCGAATTGGCACTTTCTCTCAGTTTGAGTTGAAAATTAGTGTTTTTCTTAATATGTTAGCCACCCTAATTAATTTTATTTTTTTTCAATTTTAGCCGTATTGTTTTTTAGATTTTAGCCCCGCATACGCAATTTTTTTCTACTTTCTGCTATGGTTTAGCGCTGGTTCTCAGTTTGAGCCTCGAATCTTTCAGAAGCTATACGGATTTGCGTTTTCTCGATTTCATCCGGGAATTAGTGATTTTCTTAATTTTAATATACGCGAAATAGCGTTTTTCCTCAACTTTATCCGCGAATTAGTGATTTTTCTTCATTTCAGGTGTTAAATAGCGCCTTCTGATAATTTTGCAGCGAATTAGCATATGTTTTCGCCATTTCAGTTGTTAATTTGCCATTTTGGCTGAATTTTAATCCGAATTAGCGTTATTTTTGTCGATATCAGCCGCGATGTTTTTTTTTTACATGTACAACCTTGAATTAGTAGCGTGTATTCTCAATTGTAGCCGCGGGCTTGGCCCAAAAACAACCCATTTGCATTGATTTCTACATTTTATCCGCGGAATGGCCGTCATACACTGCGAATCTACGATTTTTTTCTCAATCTCTGTCTGGAAGTTTCATCGTGAGACCACGAATCAGCGCTTTTTCGTAGTTTTAGCCACGAATATTAGCGCATTTTCTTAAGTTTTTGCCGCGTCAGCCAGTTCTAAATTGTCTATCAGTACATTAGTGCGCTTGTAAGGACCTAACGAAACTGGGGACAGTCTATTTTCTCTATTCTATCCATGAATTTTCCTCAAGAAGGCGCACTGGCTGGACTGACGGTTCGTGCAGCCCTGAAAATGCATGAAAAGATCATGAACAACTGCTACAACTGGCTAAAACTAGCGATTCCCGCTCTAAAAGTGGTCAAGCTGACGTAACGCGCTCTAAAAATGGGCAAACCAACAATTCACAAGTCGATAGCTAGGATACTGTTTTTGGGCAAACTAACAATTCACGCTCCGCAAATCCCTAAACAGACAATTCCTGCCCTGAATATTCCAAAATCAACCATTAGCGCGCCAAGAATGCCAAAATTCGTGCTTTGGCTTGAAGGGGCTAATTGCGTCCTTAAAAAAAGCAAAACTGACGATTCGCGCTTATTATAAATGGCCCAACAGACTTTACGAACCATAAAAATGGAAAAACTGACGATTCGTACTCTGAAAATATCACACTGGCTATTCAATCTCTATAAATGACTATGCTGACAATTTGCGCCCTAGAAATGGCAAGCTGACCATTTGCACCCCATAAATGACATGGCGGACTATTCGCACCTTAAAAAATGGCAGAACTGATTGTTTGCGTTCTCTAAATGGTTAAACTAATAATTCAAGCTATGAAAATGTCAAAACTGAGTTCATAACATACAATTGACTAAAATGACGGATTCAGGCCCTAAGAATGGCCATACTGGTAGCGTTAAAATTGCCAAACTGGCTATTCATGCCCTATAAAATTGGTAAAAATGACGCGTCAGAAATTGCCATTCTGAGCCTTCACGCCTTGAAAACGTCTAAACTGACGATCCTGGCCTTAAAAACTGGCTATTTACGCCCTGTAAATGGCATACACAACTCGTACCAGCAAATTCACGATTTAAAAATGGCCTTACTGATCGTTTGTGCTCTACAGAGGCTAAACAGACGATTCGCGCCTTCAAAGTGGCTGTCTGCACCCAAAAAATGGCCAAACAGGGCTTTTTGCGCCCTTCAAGCGATAAACTGACCACTTGCGATTGCGCACCTGGGCCGTCATCACTGAACCCTGCCCCCCCCCCCACCACTACCAACCAGCGTTAGCAACATGCGTTAGCTACATGGACTGGATAAACTTTTTGAATTAATTTGAAACTATAAATTGCTATAAAATTGCTTGATTGGCAAATCACGCCCTGAAAATGGCTAAACGTGCTAATTCGTGCCAGTGAAATGGCGAAACTTACCATTCGTAGTGCAAAAATGGACAAACTGAGCCACCACGCCTAGAAATTGGCTAAAAATGCAGACGATTTAAATATGACGAGATAATTGCTATTGAAATGCCTAATGTGTCGTGTCAATTTTGCCCTCAGGAACCCACAATTTTGACTTAAAATCTCAATTTCCTCCAGCATAACAAATATCCCAAACCTTGATTACGAGGTTTTGCATCCGAGTACTAAAACCTATCAATTTCGTCGCTCAAAACTGTCAATTTCGTCCTCGAAACACTGTCAATGGCGCTCAATTTGACAGTTTCTGGAAAAGGGGCTTGAGAATAAACATCTTGGGGGGGGGGGCTAAAACGACCAACTAGGGGGGCTAATTCCCTATAGCCCCTTCAATCCGCCTATCATCAAGCTTGGTCATCTAGTACAGGGCCGGCCAACATTTTTTGGTCGAGGGCCATAAACAGATGGTTGTAAGACCTCAGGCGGGCCACCCATCCTCGCCCCCCCCCCCACCATTGAGCACAACACTTTGATCTTAGCAAAAAGGCCGTGAAACTCTGAATAAAACGCACTTGGAGCCTGTTCAATAACTTGAACAACATAAGTTAACCTCGGTGTAATAGCATTTTCCATTTGCACTGAAAATGTGCCCTGGGGCAGCTCATTGCAGTGCCGGCCTTGGAGACATCCCCCCCCCCCCCGGGTCGAATCTTACACCAACACCTCCGTGAAGTTGCCTTCAGAAGCTGCGACTAGGCGTTTTCTTCCACGCTTCATGTTTCTTCTCAATTTCATCGGTGAATTTACCGATTTGTCTCCATTTTAGCCGCGAATTAGCGATTTTTTTTTTCATTTTAGTGATTTTTCACCATTTTAGCCGTGAATTAGCGATTTATCTGAATTTGGCAGTGAATTCGTTTTTTCCGGCTTTTTCTCAATTCCATCCATGAATTAGCAACTTTTCTTACTATTAGCTGCGAATTAGCGATTGGTTTCGCTTTTAGCTATGAATTAGCATTTTTTCGCAGTTTGAGCCACGAACTTAAATTCAGAAGCTGAAAATTGTCGATTCCAGACTTCTGCCTCCACTCCACTTTAGCCGTGAATACGTGATTTTAGCCGCTAAAGAGCGATTTTCCCCCATTTTATCCGTGAATTAGCACTTTTTCTAAGCCGGGAATTCATGTTTTCGTGATTTTCCGCGAATTGGCGCTTTTTTCACCATTGTTGAATTATCGATTTTTCACTATTTTACCCGTGAATTAGCGTGTTTTGCAGTTTTAAATTATTGTTTTTTACACTTTATCCGCGATTTTAGAGCTTTTTGTTCATTTTAGCCGTGAAGAAACGTTTTACCTCGCGAATTAGCTATGTATTTTTCTGAATTTATCCGTGATTTAGCACTTATTTTCAATTCTGTCCGTGAATCAGAGATTTTTCTCAATAATTTCAGCCCCAAATTGTCTATCATTTCATTTTAGCTGCAAATTATTTCTGAATTTCACCCGCGAATCACGCCACTTTCACTTAATTTCAGCTTCGAATTAGTGGATTTTTACAAAATACGCGAATTAGCGTTTTTCTCCATTGAGCGATTTTTCACAAATTTTGTTGTGAATTAGCGCTATTTGTCATTGGCGGATCATTTCTTAATTTCAGCCGCGAAACACCGCGTTCCTCAATCTTAGCCGCAAGTTAACGCATTGTCTCAAATAGATCCGCGATTTTGCGTCTTTCTCCATTTTAGCTGCTATAGTAAGCGCTTTTTTGCCAGCATTTGCCACGAATGTGAGATTTGTCTCTATTTTAGCTGCGAATGAGCGTTTAACACCAATATTAGGCGGGAATTAGCGGATTGTCTGAGTTTTAGCCGTTATTAAGTGGATTTTATGGTTTCATCGCACGTATTACATTTATTGAGCGTTTCTCTAAATTTTAACATCACATTACCGCTTTTCTCTAATTTTGATGCGAATTAGCACTATTTCTCAATTTTAGCCGGTGGATTATACCTTAATTTTAACCGCGTCCTTCTCCATTTTTGTTGCGAATGAGCGATTTACTTCAATTTTAGGTTGAACTTAGCCGATTTTGTCGGTTTTAGCCGAAAATCTGACGTTTTTTCTCTATTTTAGGCCTCAAATTAATGATTTTTTTTTTTTACAATGAATCAGCGCCCTTCCGCGGCCCGCAGGACGATTCCACCGTAAACTTGATGACCTCTTTCTTGTTATGAAACTATGTTTCAGTTACATCTCTCGTAGCCCAAAAACTGTGAAATTGCAAGTTTTGGGCCTAAATATCCGTGAAATTGCAAGTTTTGGGCCTAAATATCCGTGAAATTGCTAGTTTCTGGTCTTTAATTACTCAAATTGGAAAGTTCGAGGACTTTTTTTTTTTAAGTGAGAGCGAAGCCCAATCAGCTAGCCGGTCACGACAGCGCCCTGGCAAATAGCCACGAAATTGAAATTTTCCTGGTATTTTAAGCAGATGGTTTCATGGCTTCAGTTAAGCAAATTTCAGCTTAATTCAAGCGAATTTGCAAAAGTTTGAGGCCATTGTTTTTGTTTAGTGAGCCACACGGTCCGGACCTTTGGCTGGCCAAACCCGACTGGGACCGTAGCCTCGCGAATAGTTCGTGTAATTTGCAAGTTTCGGGTCTGGATGTCAGTAAAATTACAAGTTACTGGTCTTACTTTCCTATAAATTTCAAGTTTCGGTGCCAAATATCCGTGGAATTGGGTAGACTAGGCTCCCTCTCCATACAGAATGGCGTTTGGCTCCGAGGGACTGAAAATTCACGTTTTAATTTCAGTGAAAATGGCGAGTTTCCGGCCCTTTTTACTTTCATATTCCCTTATTATGGAAAGGACGTGTAATGTTTTTTTTTAGTGGGTGTGGTGTGGCGTTGCGGCCCCGACTGCGCCAATACCCTGACGAATAGCCGTGTAATTGCAACATTTGAGAGGTAAATAATTGTGAGTTTTCAATTTCGGGTCCTCCTGAGCGAAATTTTACAAGTTTCCTGGCAGAATATCCGCGAAATTGAAAGTTTCGGGCTTTCATTTAGGCGACACTGCCAGTTCAGGGCCTTAATTTAATCAAAATCGCAAGTTTTGGCCCTTTTTTCGTGGCGATGGATCCAACGGAGCCCTGAGCCTGACGAATACCTGGAAATTGGAAGTTCCGTGGCAGTGTGACGTTCAGATCTTAATTCCTTCGAAAATGCAAGTTTAGGGTCTTAATGGTTGATTTAAGCAAAATTACAAGTTTCCAGGCATTTTTTTATCGCTGCGAAACTCCGGCTAACCGGCCTCATCAGCGAAAATCCTGACAAATTCTATGAAATTGGAAGTGTCCTTGTTATTAACTCACACGGGCCTGTAATGGCCAAGTTACAGCTCCTTGGTCTTGGGAAAAGGTCCCCCCCCCCCAAAGTCTGCCTAGTGCAGGGGATGTTTTAAACACGTTTAAAACACACTCCTTCCCACCACTTCATTCAAAAGGTGGATGTCTAGCGAGCTATAAACTCGGGAAATTAGATTTTTGAATAAGCGAAATTTGGATTTTTACGAATAAATAGTTTTTCAGTGAGACAAATGTGCCAATGTTGGCAAAATTGGGGGTTGAACAAGCCAAAAGCCCTAAAATAGCGGGTTTTAAATGAGCGAATACTCGTGAAAATGGTGCTCTTTAACGAGCAAAACCCGAAAAATTGACGTTATAAATCCGCGAAATTTTTTTTTTGAATAAGGCAACACCACGAAACTGGATTTCCACTCACGATCTCCTCCCCCCCCCCCTATTGCCAGGTGAGCAAACTTACAGCGACTTTTGGCCAATCTCAATCATCCCGGTTTTTACTCGGATTGTCGAACGTCTCGTCCTTGCCCAATTGCTGGAGTTCCTCGAAGAGAACAAGATTCTCGCTGAAAAGCTGCATGGTTTCAGGAAGGGCTATTCTACCTCTCTCGCTGCGATCCGCTTATTGCAGGCGGCTTTGTCTGGCCTCGAGTCGGGCTCCAAGGCTGTTCGATCTTTTCCGGGCACTTGACTCAATCAGAGGGATGAGACAGGGCTCTATCCTCGGTCCCCTTCTATTTCTCATTTACGTCAACGACTTATGTCTGGCCGCCGCTTCAATGCCCTCCTCCGAGATTTTTCTCTATGCAGATGATACGACAGTACTGTGCGTGGGTGTGATTCGGAGGTCGAGCTTTCCAAGTGAATTGGGTGCGGCTACGTCACTAATCCAATCGTGGTGTCAGGCTAACCTCTGCTGCGGATCTCCTTAAGATGTGGCCAGTACCTAGGCCGTTGCCGGCCCTTACCTGGCCTGTACCCCATCTTTGGCCCGGACTCCCCAGCAGAGTCGGTCCCGTCACTCAGCTCCGTGGTGGCCAGCCAGTCGCGCCAGAGAGGCACCACGTGGAGGTGGGTCTTTCAGAGCTGAGGATGCTGGCTTGCGCCATGGACCGAAACCGGGCAGGGAAGGTGCCGCTGCCCGGGTTGCCCGAGTAGGGAAGGTGCCCCTACTCGGGCATTGCCGGTCCCAGTCCCCTGCGCTCCCGAGAAGACCAGGAGTCGGCCGTACGCCCGCCGGTCTCTGACGAGAGCCGAGTCGTCCGCCTCCTACCCCATACCGCCCGCCGCAGATTCCCGTGGAGGCTGCAGCGACGAAGCACGTGGTCGGCGGTCTCCTCCTCGACGCCACAAGGGCATATTGGAGAGTCCCGCCGCCGGAAAAACCACAGCTTGGCGTTGAAAGAGCCGTGCCCCGTCAGGATAGAAGTGGGGGCGTGCTCAAGGGTAAACCACTTGGCTGGCGCCAGTCTCGTCCGAACATCCAGCACGAACCCGAACAAACGCCTACCTGTTGGACTGCTAGCCCAACACGCCTGCCAAGCCTCGACGACGGCTGAGGCGGATGCCCCAAGCAGCCCTCCATTCATCGGCCATAATACCAATGCGCTCTGTCCAGTCTTCACGGCACCGTACAAAGCCCAAGTTTCCCTCCGTCTTGTCCCATAATGCCGGTAAAACTCAGGACTTGATTTTTGACCTTAAAGGGCCGCAAAAAGTTGTCGATTCTCGGCTGTCTTGGGACAAGCACGTAGACCGCTCTTCTTCCCAACTATCTAGACAACTATCTTCGTCGCCTAAAGAACGTCATGTCTGGCTGCGACTGGTTTTCTCTGGGCTATTTTACTCCCGAATGACGTACGGGATCTTCCGCTTGCAAAAGGCAGCCATTCGTGTGCTGTGCGGACTGCTCCCGCGCCAGTCGTGCCGTGGGTCGTTCAGGAAGCTGAGGGTGTGTTGACGGTGTATATATATCCTCGGCATTCTCTGCTCTTTGTGAGGTCTCACCTGGCTGAGTTTCCTCCAATCTCCGCCTTTCATAATTATACGACGCGTCGTGCTGATGGCCTGGCAGTCCCGCTAGTGCCCGAATTAGCCCAAAAAATGCCCATAAGACTTCTATATACTAAAAAAAAAAATCCATTTTCTTCCTCTTAGCCCCAAACCAGGCTTGAATGAGTGGCAATCCCCACTAGACCGACCCGCTGACATTTACGCCACTGTACGTCAGACAGCCTTTTTCTGGCATCCGGGAATTTTTGTAACTCACTGACCTAAAGGCAATGATTCCGTTTCAATGGGCAATGCTGTTGGACCCGGGTTCACCAGATCAGCGGTATTAGCAATAATAAACACGAAAAATGAAGGTGCAGGCGTTGAACGCCCCTTGAAAGAAAAAACCATTAAACAACTACTGGAGTGTATTCATGCTGTTAATTATTGTCAGCCATATTTTAGAGTGACACAAGTTTAGGGTACCAGAGAAATCGCATTTTCATTTTTTTTTTTTTTTTTTTTTTAAACCTTGAAATGAATGAATAGCCGCATTTTTCTTCTCTCAGCTTTTAATTATTACTAAGAACACCGATTCGTAAAGGTGTTTTAAAATTCTGGCCTATGCGGCGGTTGTTTGAATTGTAAATTCAACCTTTTTTAAAATCAATTTCACGGATAAATTAGTTCGTTCCTAATGCAACAATTTATTCATTTCAGAGGAGCAATGTTACACATCGCTCGCGAGTTTAGTCACCTCGAAGCGAACAATGTTTCTACCGCAAACGAAGCTTCAGCACGAGGTCACCTGGCGAACAGTGATGAACATTTCTAGGAAACACGTGGTAAGTAAACTCTTGGTCTTGGTGTAATTCTTTCTTTAAAATTGATCCTGAAATTCACCCCCCTCCGCCTCCGCCTCGCCTCATTTACAGAAATCAGCCGCCGCTAGTCTGGCCAGACAAAGTCCTAGTTCTCGGGTAGAAAAAATTTATATGGACTGGATTTGGTGGGTTCTTGAAGGCTTGCCTTTCACACATTTGGTAAAATTCAAGCTTCAGCTTATCTTTAAAAAAAAAAAAAACTATTAGAATCGCGATTTTTTTTCTTTTTAAATTTTTTTTCTCATTTTTTTAAATTCAATTAGTTTTGAAAGTTAAATTTTCTATTCAAAGAAAAAGTAAAACGTAGTTAAGTGAAAGCTTAGTTGTGTCTAGCACCGATTCAGTTGCTCTAGGTGTCGGTGTATGAATGCAGGTTCGAGTCCTCGACTGCTACCTGCACGAAGGGATTAAAGTGCTCTACAGAGTGGCGATGGCAATTCTAGTCCTTTTTCAAAAGGCCACGTCTGGTGTCAACTCGGTTTGGGTCAAGGAAATTCAAGAGACGAGCATCGATTCTGCTTTAAATAAGTTCTGCAAACAAATTCCGGTTAGTTCATTGTCTACTAACCACCACCACCCCCCCCCTCACCGGCGCTAAATTGAGCCGTTCATCTTTTCAGGTGTCTCCGAAAAAGTTATTACGTCTGGGGTTCGGAGTGCGAGGTCTCAGTTCGAACTACATAAATCGGGTGTTCGTCAAAACGGAAATGACTTTAAAAAGTAAAACCGTCCTGTCTGGATCCAGGCAACTCATAAGATCGATTTCGACCGAGAATTTACCTTCTTCGCAAAGCCAGCTCAACGTACAGATGATGTCGCACACGCTTACCATAAGAGAGGTACAATATTGTGCTCTAGGGCTCAAAATCACTTTTATTTATTTATTTTTCTTAATGTTTCTCTGTCCATTCCTCTGCCAAATTGTTAAATTATTTTTTTTTTTGGGTATAATCGGTGGCGGGGGTGATGGTTGGTGTCGGTTCGCAGGAAACTGAGCGAAAGGCTCGAATCCTTCAAATGCCAGGAACTCTGAGACATATGGTAGGTTTTGCGTGGTGCATTAAAAAAAAAAAAAAAAAATAGAGAAAAAGAGTGCAACGTATGTGTCCTGTGTATCTGTGCAAACTACTGTCGCCGGCAATTAACTTGTTTTCGAGCAGTTGAGGAAAAAAAAGCAGCTTTTTTGCCATGTCAACTGCGTTTTGCTTTTGTTCTGGGTGCGTCTTTGTTTTGTATATTCATCCAACAAAATAATCAAATTCTGCGACTGCATTTTAAGGGAAAGCTGTCCCTCTCTCTCTCTCTCCGCTATTTAATGTCTCGATATTGGCCGCTTGATTACGCTTTTTTATGGCAATATATTCGCGCAGTATAAAATGTCGAGGCTATATAGCTACTTGTGGAATGGTGGCAGGAGGGGGGGGGGGTGAAATGGTTCCTTCCCGGAATATGCTCTATTGCACTTAAATTTGGGTGAACAAGAAGCTTGCTTGTAGGGTTGTAGCTCTTGCGAGTTGCGATTCACCGAGTCAGGATGAATTCTCAGTAACGTGCTTCGTGACTTTATGTTTAGAGGGTGGGTTGGGTGGGAGGTGCTATTATTTTTGCACTTATTAAGAATTCGTCCCTTTTTTTACAAAAAAAAAAAATATTTTCTGATTGTTGCCTAAACCTGCCCGGTATGTTTTCTTTACGCTGCCATTATTCCAAATAATGAAAACAAAGGGAGAACATTCTCCAGGACCAAGAACACAGTCTATGGGCACTTTTCCCATCTTTAACCTCCGTTCGCTCATTGTTAACCAACATGACGTAAGTGAAGTGACTAACTGAAATTCTGAATCAAATGTGATGATGAGTCGTTATTTTAGTGATTTTTTTTCTATTTTATTTTTGATTATTCTATTTTGCGCACTAATTAGCTAGAATAATGTATTAAATGTAGCTAAAAATGTATTTAATGTTTTCAGGCGACTACACAATTTATTTGTTTGAATTTTATTCTGTGTTTAAGCGGGTCGTTCCTATTTATTTCCAAGCCCTGCATCGGTTCCTTTTCTGAAATTTAGGGTTTTATCACGTTCTTCCTTTTGGTGCACACACAAAAAAAAAAACGCATGTTAACGAATAATGCAGGGGAAAGATGCATGCCTTTCGAGGAGTAGGGGGAAGCACTCCGACCCCTCCCCCCCCTACAAAAGTGCACCTTCTTGAATCTTTATTTATTGTTTTTTTTTCCGCTCTTATTCGATTTTTTCTCTCTCTCTCTCTCTTTAAATGTAGCTCTTCACACTGTGGTCGTGGCTTCCGGTTCGTATAACAATGTACCAACCCGTACTGTTGTACACAACTGAAGAACACGGTTGTAGTCTTCAAACGTTTTACGTTCGCGTCGAGCACCACGAACCCACTCTACTCATGATCAAGACTTGTAGCAACGAGGTAAAATTACCGCATTTTGTCACAATTTAAAAAAAAAAACTTAATTTGTTTGTTTTTTTAAGGTGTTCGGAGCGTACTGCTCTTCACGTTGGAACGAAAGAAATCAGAAAGACGAAAGAGGCAATCGAATGGCGTACTTTGGCACTGGCGAGACGTTTCTCTTCAGCCTGTACCCTGAGCGAGCTAAATATCCGTGGGTGGGGATGGATGAATCTCAGGTGAAGCATTCGGCCGAATTATTCATGGCCGCCGACGCTAAAATGATCACAATTGGTGGAGGGTAAGTTCCTTTAACATATAGTTTGTTGAGCGGCGTCTATCCTCCCCCCCCTCCTCATGGTGACTGGTCGTGAAATCCCCCTTTGTGAATGGTGCGCCCCCCCCCCCACAGAATTAAATGGTGTCCTTTTGTCGCTAGTGCTCACACTAGTGAAGAAAACCAGGAGATTTCATTGACTAGTTATGAAAAACTGAATGAAATCCGAAATGAATGAAATTTTCTACACCTTTGGAGCCCTAGCAAAACAAAGAGACTTGGCCTTATCTAAAGGGATGCTAAAGGGCTGCTACCACACGGTTACGCTACGGTGTGTGTTCTCACTCACTTGCTCTTTCTCTTGGATAGAAGCTGAATGGGTCGGCTGGGTCGCGCTAATGTGCCAATCTTGGGGCAAGTTACGGCGAAACGGTTTTTTATTTTTAAAAAAAACGCTATTATTAGTGGCTAAAATATCGAAAACGTGCTAACTCGTAGCAAAATTGAGACAGTCGCTCATTCCCGACAATAATTGAGCAAAAGCGCTAATTCGCGGCTATAAAAATCCATTTTTTTGAGAAAAAATCAATTTGAGCTCATCCGGGGCTAAAATTAGGAAATAATTCGCGGCTAAAATGTGAAAAAATCCATAATTTAACGCGAAGTTAAATTAGGGAAGGGAAGGGAATTATTATAATCAATTGTGAATTTTCATAACACGGTCCCTCAACTTGATATTCGCGGCTATTTATGCTTCGAAACTGGGGAATTTTCGTGGCTTATTTTTAGCCACGAAATAGCACACTTCAATCTTCGCAACCAAAAATTTCGAAATCGCAACACCAAAATTTGCAGTTCTGCCCTAAAACTACCAACTATTTTTCGGTTCTTCCAAATTCACGGCTTGAAAACGGCACGGAAACTTGCATTTCTTGGCTTCCCCCTCCCCAACTTGTGGTGGTTGGTGATATTTTATATGGTGATATTGGTGGTTTATCTACCGAACTTGCAATTTCACTGCCGCTGATAATTTAAACAGGAAGTTTTGCGGTGTTTATCCCAGGGAACATGCAATTTTGCGTCCTTAATTAAGTGGCTATTTCGACCGTGTACCTGCAAAACCTCGTATGTTCAAAAATCCAAATTTTAATGGGGAACATGCACATTTTTCAAAAGTTGGTGTTGCTTAAAGAGGGCTCTTCCACAAATCTATTGCTCACATTAAACATCGAAATCAGTCAAGGATGCTTTTTTAGGGGAATTTTTAAAAATTTTGAGTGGGGGTTCGATTACGTAAAAACTTACTTATTGAAATGGATGATGCGGGGAAGAGGGGGTTAGACGAGTTTAATGGGGGGACATTTTTCATGTTATTTGTAAACAAACAATTTTAGAGTTCCCTCAAATGCTTCAGAAGTAAGTATTTACGTCATTTCCCCTCGCACCATCCATCCTCTTCTGAAGAACTTTGAACCTTTTTTAAAAATCTTAAAACGCACCAATCGGGTTGCAACTTCCGTTGTTATCCTTCAGTTCACGGGTCAAATCACCGGTATGCTTTTCTACCCAATCTGAGATTCATGCAAGTTCCCCATTGGGGGTATTCATGCTCGGAAGTTTAACATATGTTATCGACGTAAACCCTGTTATTTCGTATTTTTTGTGTTCAGTTTCTCCGTTTCTATGGCCTTACCAAAGTCATATGGAAAACCAAATCATTAAACTTTGTATTATTTGTATGTTAAAAAAATGAAGCGGTTCGTGGGTTGGGATTTTTGCTCCCGATACGTTGCGCTGCTCTACTATGAAAGTAGATTACCCGCTAAATTCAAAAATTATACAAAAGTTGAGTGTTGAAAAAAACATATGGTATCAAGATAGATATCACGCTACAACTTCAAAGCCAGGGGCGGATCCAGGTCTGAATCCTAGGGGGGGGGGGGTAATGCCGATGACCCCCCCCCCTCTCCCTTTACATCAAACACCCTCATGTTACATCATTCCATCGCTTCCAAAATTCATAAAATATTGGGTTGATGTTTCAAGACAAATGAGGATGTGTAGTACCCATGCCGAATTAGTCCTGCCACATTATTCTTTTCCCCTGCAAATTAACGGTTACCGACGCTAGGGACCTAGTGGAGTCCCAGAACACCAAAACGCCAAGTTTAACGCATAAATTATCGTTTTCTGGAGGCAAAATGGTCATTTTTTTTAAATAAAATCTAGAATAGAAGGCTTCAAAATTTTCAACCGAGGTGGAGCTAGGGGCTTGACAAAGTTGGGTAGGCTAATGGAATGAAGGTTGATGGGCAGAAATCAAGCTCACAGAGCATAGATTGGTCGGAAACAGGTGATTTTAAGCCTTTCACCCATTTTAGAAAAAAAGGCCCGTAAGTTTGTAGCGCGCTCCGCATTGGTCGTGGAAAACCAATGTACTTATTCACATGAATGTAATGGTGTAGGAAATTTAATGACCCTAAATGTTTTGTACGAGAAGGGTTTCCTCTATAAAGCCTCTCATTTTGGGGGATATTTATAGAAAAAACTGATAAAATGATCCAAAAATCGCGGTTTTCGGGCAGCCAAAAGTTGTGTTTAGTGTTTCAAAGTATTAATTTTTTATGTCGAAAACTTTATACTTATACATACAGGTTGGATGCGAATAAATGTAGAAAAAAAAAATTGATGAAATTAGACCTCATTTGCAGTCGAAAACGCTAAATACACTATGGTAGTGGTACGAAAATCAAAATCCATCGAGATATGATTTTTCTAACATTTTTTTAGGATAACATCTCTTTCCCTAAATAAATGCGAGTAACTCGCTTTGTAGCAGACTTTCTGTAAATTTTTTGCTATGGATTCGGGAAAAACACTCTGCCACCCTGACAGACCCTGTCAGTACCGTGACAGAAAGTCAGGAATAGCAATTTTCGACATAAAATAACTATTTTCTGTCGCCTCAACACCTCCTTAAGATTGTACGATATGGGGATTTTTAATTTTCCATAAAATTCAACCCCCACTTGATCATACTAAATCTGACTAGATAATGAATAATAGGCAGTAGGTGCGGAAGCAATGATCCAAATCAAAAGGAAAAATAAGTCCTCTCCCACTGCTGATCAACAGCTCCTATCGACTTTCCATGGATCAGAGAAACTTCTCCAACGTGTCCCATTCAAAATTACTCATGAGCGTTTGTTTAATTAATTGGCAATTTTCCAGCAAAAAATTGACAATGTTTTTTAAAGAAGAAAAATGTAACTTTTCTCTTCAAAATCGCTTGATTTGACCTGCAAAATTCAAACAATCCTTGCGAATTTCAACATGCTAAACGTCCTGAAAACCTCGTCGTCAGTGGGCCTTTGAATGGAACTGACTGCCCACCGAACGAACGCCCACCAAAGTATCAAAAAATGTCGCCCCAGCAGCTGGCTGTCAAATAGAGTGCATTTACTACACCGAATTTCCACGTTTTTAGTTAATTTGCTATTATTCGACAAAATTACCACTCAGTGTGATTCTCTTCTTTTATTTAGCCATTTCCGCACAATAATGCCTAATTTACTAATAACGTCGAAATTCGTATATTAGTAGTGAAATCCACTCTATTCGACAGCCAGCTGCCGGAGCGATATCTTCCGATGCTTTGGTGAGCCTTCACATCCAGTTCCATTCAAAGGACCGCTTCACATGAGGCTTTAAGGCCCGTTCACAAGCTCTATGTCTGCGTTGTGTGGAGTGTGGAGTCTATGCAACCAAACAAATTTATTCCCTCGAAAAATGAAGGTTGCATGGACACCACACAACGAAAGCATAGAGATTGTGAACGGGGGTCTTACGATTTTTAGCACGCTAAAAACCGCAAGGATCGTTTGAATTTTACTGGTTTTGAAGAGCACTCTTTTTCCCCAAAAATGGTCATTTCTGCCAAAAAATCGCTAATTATTATTTTTTTAATTGCTATAAAAGAAAATGAGTCATTTTCATGTGTTTTCCACCAAAATTTCCCCGCCAGAAGGGCCCCACTTCAGAAGCGCCGAAAACCCGAGTTTTTTTGCCTGTAACTCGAAAAGTAGTACGCGTTCTATGGACATTTCCCGTAAAACTGGGTTTTCCTATAGCGGCGCAAAACGCTTAGCGAGCGCAGCGCATTTTACATTTATTCCTAGTTACATCTTCACTTTTCGACTGGGAAACAATTTAAATGACGCTGCGCTGAGCGTTTTGCGCTGCTAGGAAAATCTAGCTTTAAGACATTGTAGAGCACTGAATTTCCTTTAGAATTCAAACAACCATCTACATGTATAGACCAGCAGTCAGGTAACTTGTTAGTGACACAACTCCAAAGTTAATGACATTTTGGGGTGTGATTCAGGGTGTATAAGGATGTCTCATGAGTTTTCCACCTAAATTTCATGGTGGAAACATCTTGGAGAGGTAATCTACCCTGCAAAAAGATAAGGTGTATTTGATTTTCTTCGAAAACAGGACGAACGTATTCATCGGTCTAATAGGTACCAAAAAGGTGCAGCTCTTTACATTAATGATGCATTTCTCAACATGAAAAGACTTCTACACGATCTCATACATGAAGATCACTTTATGAAAAGGTGAGGCTTCGAAATTGGCATTGCTGGGGAGGGGGTAGCATTTGTACGAGAGAATCGACAGATAAGATTGCTAACCACTGCTTGTCCTCAGGAAATCGTCGTGATGTTCTCTCTATCTTTATTTTCTTATTACTATTCTATCTTTATTACACCGCCTGCAGTTCACCCTCCGACTTCAGATATTGTCAACAACGGAATATGGGTCAGATAAGTTTAAATGTTTAGATGTAATAGCATGATCATGCTTTAGGCTATCGCGGGTGTCGCGCTATAAGGGGAGTTAATAAATCCATAACAAAAAGGAAATTGAACCCTAATCATATTATACATAATTAGAATCTCTTGTAAAGCAGTACTTCTCCGTCTAAGCATAAAAGAAAAATATAAAGGATAATTATTGAGAAGGAAGTGTATCAAGACAACCTAAAAAGAAAACATAACACAAGGGGTGGAGAGGGAGGGGCAAAGGTATCTTATTTTGGTTTTATGACTTTATCTCGGAAGGGGTTGGTTTTTCACAGCACGTATGCTTATACAAAATTATAGATCACACAAATTCATACATATTTTATTCCTACGGGGTTTTACCGTTTGTAACCGTTAAGTAAGATATAAGAACTCGGAACAAGTGATTTTCGAAAACAAACTTTTTTGCAACACATTTTA
Organism: Corythucha ciliata; assembly: GCA_038030265.1. NCBI lineage: Eukaryota > Metazoa > Arthropoda > Insecta > Hemiptera > Tingidae > Corythucha > Corythucha ciliata. The sequence continues at coordinate 7,798,619 of CM075938.1, forward strand.
TGGGAAAATTTTGTGGCCATCGTCTCTGATCTTAATTCCATCGAAAATAAATCTCTGTAGAATTGAATTTCATTTAGAACTTGACGTGTGCCACCAAAAGGGGAGACATAACTCTCCAGGAGAAAAATTTGGAAAAATAAATTACTGTAGAAAGACGACCAGTGGGGGTCTGAGATGGGGTCTAGTGTGGACTCAAAACAAGTGAGTCGGCGTACAGCTTTAGCTGATGCCTAATTGCCTACTAAAAAATACCGCTTATGAGTGTACGTATAGTGGATAGGTAGTCTAATTCATTCATTATTTTTTGGCAGAGACTCCTCTTTTTTTTAGTAAAACTGAAATATCTCTCCTTCCAGCTGTTATTATGGTAATTTTGACGATAAATCCTGAAAGAGGACACTTTTTTTCATTGTGGAACGGTCGCATCGAGCGGCACAAATCATCATAAGCCTTCTCAACGGAGGTTTAAAGTGGCGTTAAATAGCGTTCTTTATATTTTCGCTAACCTATCCATCGAAAATTTGACAGAACAAGTTCATAACGGAAGGCGCCCATTTTTGCTAAACGTTCTTCAGATGGATGCGTTTAGAATCCCTCTTACTATTTTTTTAATGGGCAACCCGGATTTCGATGAAATCGTTTTGACATTGAAAAAGTTAGGCACGCCTGTTCAATTTTGCATGTTGTTCACGCGTTTTCCGCTATACCATACGATCGAGGAAAAACGTGCATGGGACCTTGAAGTGGCTTTTTTGTGGCCTTCAAATTGAGCCTAATAGAATGATTAGTCAGCACTGATGGTTTTGGAGATATTTCAGTAAAACGACCAAAATGACCCTCAAATCCAAACTCTAGCTCAAGCACTGTCAACACCCGACGTGAAATCTTCGGAAAATTTTTACACAATGGAGGGGAGGCGGGTCCGAAAGAGATTGCACCAAATATTTATCAGTTTTTCCAGTTTCCAGACTTCGGCCAATTTTACGTCAGCTTTCAGTTTCCTTCTCCTACTTCTACTAAAAGACGAAGGGAAGGAATATAGTGGTATTATAGTTTCTTGTGTAAAATTTTGTGCTCTTCAATTTTAGTCTGGAACATTTTTGCGTTAAATCAATTGGTTTAAGAATTATTTCCTGAGAACGATCGAAATGAAACTTCTACCAACAGCTGCTCCTTAAGGGGGAGTTGTACATGTGTTTCCTCGACCCCCCTCCTATCATACCTCGCCTACTCCGCGTTACGGAAATTACCGCCGTATTTCTGCACCAATCATGGACTTCAAGGGCTCATTTAAATATTCAGAACATTCCGCACAAGCGTACGATCTTGCTTTCCTAAATAAGTCGTCGAAAGAGTGTGAATTTTCAAGGTAAAAGTTTGTGTGCGTTTTACAGTTATTTTAGGGATGAAATATGAAAAAGGAAGATTTAAATGAGCCCTTGAAGTCCACGATTGGTGCAGAAATACGGCGGTAATTTCCGTAACGCGGAGTAGGCGAGGTATGATTGGAGGGGGGTCGAGGAAACACATGTGCAACTCCCCCTTAACCCGACGCAGAATCGTTGGGTGTGCACCAAACGTTTTCCAGTTCATTTGGGTGTTTGGGCCAAATCCTAATTTAACTGTTCTATACCTACGTTTATCTTGCTAAAGGTTTGAAATGGCCAAAAAACCATAGGATAATATAAAGTAGAGAATTTTGTGAGCTTTAATTTTGTATACGCATAAATGTTTTGAAAGACCAACCCCCACTAAGATATAGGCAAAAAACCATAAATAAGGACCTTTGACCCTTCCCCCTACCCTTTTGCGCCAACCCTAGGTTCAAGGACTTTTAGTATGTTATACAACTAGGCATCCCAAACAACGTAGCACAGTCGGTTTTTGTGCGTTTTGACTTTCCACCTAGACATGACTGGGCTATAAACAAAAAACTGTATGCAGAGTGTTGGCTCTCTATACGCTTGTAAATCATGCAATCGATTAGTTATGAAGAAAGATGCATGTTGTCTCAATAATTAATCATGGAAGGGCCAAAATGTTCAATAAGAAGCGTTCTGGACATACGAGGATTTTACCACCGATCCTCGGACTTACATGTTGCAACAATCGATTTTATCGTTAGCATTTCTTATCCTATCGATATGGAACTTTCAGAGAAGCAGTTAAGAGCCTCAATTTCATCAGATCAACTCGAAACCATATTCTTTGAATAAATCGTACTTACGAGGTTTTGCAGGTATACGGTCGATTTGTCATTGGAAATTTGCAGTTTCTGCCTTTTATCCTCCGAAACTTACAATGTCGTGGCTAGTTAGCTTTAAAAATTTAATCTAGAATCCCACAATGTCGCGGTTGAGTATTCACCGAAACTTTGATCGCGTTGTCTATATGAAGCTTTGAAACTTCTTCAATTTTGGGGTAACTAATCCCCCGAAACTTCGAATTTCATTTCCTTGAACGCCTCGAAACTCAAAATTCACGGCGGCTCCCCCCCCCCCCGAGTGAAACGCCCTCTTTAGGGACGATACTTGACCCCTAGTTACCATAGGGGGTAGCCAATTTTGTAAAACTTGCCCCCCCTCCTATCCTCTCCCGGAGAATGTCCCTACGATGTGAGAGGATTACTTCCTCTCTTTGTGTCCACCAAGGTGCACATCAGTGCCCGCCGTGGACATTTGGCGCCCCTGGGCGAATCTTTCACCCAGCGCCCCCCCCCCCCATGGAATCGTCTTTATTCAGAAGCCGCGATTTGGTGTGTTCTCCACTTTTAATCGGGAATTAGCGTCTTCCCCCCACGCTTGAGCGCTCCTACTCGATCTCATCGGCGAATTAGCAATTTGCCTATATTTCTAGCCGTGAATTAGCGATGTTTTTCAATTTTTGTCGTGAATTAGCGCTTTCTCCTCATTTTAGTGAGATGTTGCCGCCGAAAACTTCGACTTGCGAAATGAACCCCCCAAGGTAGCACGCTATTGGTATTGATTTTAGCCGCGAATTAGCGTTCTTTCTCATTTTAGCCGCTAATTAGCGATTTTCCTGTATTTCAGCCGTGAATTAGAGATTTTTTTTTTTTTTTCGTCTTGAGCCAATTCAGCATCCAATCAGAGAATTCCCTCAGTATTAGCAACGAAGTTGCCTCCAGATAGTGCGAATTGGCACATTCTCAGGTTTAGATGCGACTACAGTTTTTTTTTCTCGTCGTAAAAGTGCAGGGAAGGGGGGATAGCTTGTTATTATAATTAGTTTTTTTTTTCCCCTAAAAATCCTGTCCGTCCCGCCGTCGGCGTCCAACCTCTTAAAACTGACAATTCCCTCGTAAAACATACCATTTCCTCATAAAAATCACAATTTCCTCATAAAATTGACAATTTCCTCATAAAATTGACGATTTCCTCATAAAATTGACAATTTACTTATAAAATTCACGATTTTTTTTAAATGAAATTGACAATTTCTTACAAAAATGGACAATTTCCCCATAAATTGTTTACTTAGTCATTAAATTGACAATTTCTTCATAAAATTGACGCTCACCACACAAAATTAACGATTTCATTATTAAATTCACGATTTCCTAATAAAATTGTCAATTTCCACATAAAATTGTCAATTTCTTCATCAAATTTTCAATTTCCTCATAAAATTGTCAATTTTCTCATAAAATAGACAATTTCATCATAAAATTGTCTATTTTCACATAAAATAGACAATTTCCCCATAAAGTTTATTATTTCCTCATAAAATGGACAGTTTCCTCATAAAAGTGAAACATTCCTCTTAAAATTGACAATTTTCTCGTAAAATTTAAAATTTTCTTGTAAAATTGACAATTTCCTCATAAAATTCACTTTTTTAAAATGAAATTGACAATTTCCTCCTGAAATGGACAATTTCCCCATAAATTGATTACTTCGTCATTAAATTGACAATTACGTCGTAAACTTGACGCTCACCTCACGAAATTGATAATTTCATTATTAAATTCACGATTTCATTGTAAAATCGACAATTTCCTCATAAAATGGACAATATATTCATAAAATTGATTATCCCCTCATAAAATTGACAATTTCATCTAAAAATTGACAATTTCCTCATAAAATTGACGATTTCCTCATAAAATTGACAATTTCCTTATAAAATTCACGATTTTTTTTATGAAATTGACAATTTCTTACAAAAATGGGCAATTTCCCCATAAATTGTTTACTTAGACATTAAATTGACAATTTCTTCATAAAATTGACGCTCACCACACAAAATTGACGATTTCATTATTAAATTCACGATTTCCTTATAAAATTGTCAATTTCCACATAAAATTGTCAATTTCTTAATAAAATTTTCAATTTCCTCATAAAATTGTCAATTTTCTCATAAAATAGACAATTTCCTCATAAAATTGTCTATTTTCACATAAAATAGACAATTTCCCCATAAAGTTTATTACTTCCTCATAAAATGGGCAATTTCCTCATAAAAGTGAAAAATTCCTCTTAAAATTGACAATTTTCTCGTAAAATTTACAATTTTCCTCGTAAAATTGACAATTTCCTAATATAATTCACTTTTTTAAAATGAAATTGACAATTTCCTCCTGAAATGGACAATTTCCCCATAAATTGATTACTTCGTCATTAAACTGACAATTTCGTCGTAAACTTGACGCTCACCTCACGAAATTGACAATTTCATTATTAAATTCACGATTTCATTGTAAAATCGACAATTTCCTCATAAAATGGACAGTATCTTCATAAAATTGATTATCCCCTTAAAATTGACAATTTCCTCATAAAATTGACATTTTCCATGTAAAATTGACAATGAGGAAGTAACACATTTTCCAAAACCATGCCGTCGTGATAGCTTGGTTACCAAAACTCATGAAAACACGATCCGTTCACATAAAATCGGGCCCTATATTTTTTTTTATTAATTTTTAAAACTATTGGGTTGCGGGACCCATTTGAAATATGCTAGATAGACTGATGACGCAATAACAGCCTTCGTATAACCTTCACAATGGCTTCCACAAATCAAACAATAGGACTTTAGAGAAAGGGGTGGTCAAGAAGGGGCATCACATGATAACAGCCATGATGCGGAGGGTTAGGAGGGTTCACGACCCCTTAGTTACGTTACGAGTCACAGACCGGCCGTTTAAGGTAACCAAAAAAATTGGCAAGTTTTATTATTTCTCTATAAATCGAAATCAATCATTTACGCACTAATATTCAATTCCTGGTCATATTTAGTCGTTTTCTTTAGAAAAAAATGTCTCCAGCGATTTTTATTTTTTATGTTACTTCCTCATTTAGCCTTCAAGTTGACTACTTTTTTAATTAAATTGACAGTGCGCTGATAAAAATGACAATTTGCTAATAAAAATGGCAATTTCCTCGTGAAACTGACAATTTCGTCCTAAAATTGACCATTCCAAGATAATTTACGATTTCCTCTTGAAATTAAACAATTTACAATTCGAACTAACAATATCCTTACAAAATTGAAAATTCATTCAAAAAGGGCAATTTTCTCATGACATTGACAATTCCCCGTGAAATAAGTCATTTTCTTCATAAAATTGACTATTTCCTTGTTAAACTGACGATGTACTCATCAACTTGACACCTTTTAGACTAAAAATTTCCTCATAAAATGAACCATTATGCTCATAAGCTAAAGGTGTCTCTTATAAAATTGAAAGTTTTCTCATAAAACAGACTATTTCGCTATGAAATTGACAATTTTTCGTGAAACCGACGAGTTTTTTTTCAAATAAAATGGACAATATGACACCTTAACGTAGCTCTTTGGTGAAGCATTTCGCATATTTGTTGGTCTTGACACGGCATTTCACGTAAATTTTGCCTTGAATGTGACGACGATTCACGTGAGTGAATTAGTTTTCCTGAATGTGGCGTTAGGCCCTGCCCTGGGGCATTTGCGTAGTTTACTCGTCGTGCCGCGGCCTTTCAAATTTTCCTCACAATGTGACGTTTCGTTGTACCCGAGGAAAATAAGGAAATTTGCCGCATCTGTGAGAGTGGATTAGTTCAGCCTTTTGGCCGGTCGTCCACTGGCAGCGTTTTCGAGCGGTACTACAACGAGCGTACATAAGGCTTAACAGCCTAAACAAACAAAAAAGTTTTGGCTGAACGAACGTAAACAAGCGATGTTAAGGCTAGAAATGGCGCCAAACAAACGATTTTAATCATAGTCGGGTTACGTAAACTTGGCCAACCCATGTATGTTTGTTTTCAAAAAAATAATGTTTCGAAATGCTAAACAAACGAAATATGGCTAAACAAACGTAAAAAAACGATTTTACTTTGAGACATATACCGTTAAACAAACGATTTCGTTATGGATCGGGGAGAGTGAAGATCGCCGCACCCAACTTTGTCTGTTGTTCAAAGTACTTGGAAGGATAAAGACAAACGAAAATTTTGGCTAAACAAACGATGTTTAGGCTAGAAATGGCGCTAAACAAACGACCTCGGCAATCTCTTTTAGGACTTATGCCCCTAAGGACTCGCTTTTGATTCTACGGGGAGGGCAACTGCTTCCCCCTCTGCCCTCTCCTCTGGCTGCACCCATCAATGCGCCCCCCCCTCTCTTTCTCCCCTCGCTCCCTTCCCTTACAAAGAAAACAATTCCTCAGTACGCTGCTATTGAGAATATAGTGGACTCAAAAAAAAATCAATGTGCTCTTTACAGTGATGGCCAAGCCATTTGGATGGATGAAAACATTCGCTACGGGAAAACTGACCGATGTCTCACTTTCAACAATCCCCCCCTGTGCAAAGGTCGAGATTTCGAAATTAAAGTACTCGAAGTGTACGGCTTTGGCACGGCTTGAGACCCCCACCCCCCACCCCCACCCTCCAAATCTATTTGATTACAACAATGGTTACTATATGCGATCGGGTTATTACAAATTACATTTTATATGTTATAGTAAAGCATCTCGATTTAAAACAAAAACGAACATAATTGATCTAGGCTAAGTGTCTGCTGTTTTTTTTTATTATTCATTTATTACAGTTCATATTTATTCTAATTCTTACTTTGTATTTTACTGCTGTTAATTAGAAGCGAGTAGCGATGAAAAAAATTGTTAATATTTATCGATGTTTTTGTTGTAAAATGACTAAAGAGAACGTTATTTCTTGTTAATTTAGTCTTAAGGAAATACTCATTTTTTTAAAGCATGAAGCCTATGCTATTTTCAATGGCCAGAGGAAACTTTTAATTGCAAAATGTTTCCGTGTAAGTATGAGATGAAGGACAGCGCATCTCCTATTTCTAGTTTTCTTGTTTTTTTTTTTTTTTTTTTTTTTTTTTTTTTTTCAAGGATAGCCGGGTGTGTGATATAATGCCAACTTGAAAACTTTTAAAATAACCTTTTAAGGCCTAATAATCGTAGTGCCTTGTGTTAGATAGAGTGATCAAAATTTCAGCTCTCTGCCAGCTCAGGACACACACTCGTTGGGCTCTCCCCCGAGCGGGGATGCCATGTAAAACTTTATAATTTATTGAACAGCATTCGAATAATTTTTTTTTTTTTTTTGTTGGACGCTTTAGTCATTTAAGAGCTGCAATTGATGGTTTCCTCGAAATTTCACTCTTGGGGGGGAAACAAATAAAATAAATCATTTGACATTCCTTGTATGAGTAACACCGGATTTTGTATAATTTTTTGTTCGTTGGTAGGGTTTATATTGAAGCTAGTCTAAGTTGCATTTAGGTCAACGTCATCACCGTGGTAAAACTGTCAATTTCACTGTATTTTTAAAATTGTAGAGCAAGCCGAATAACATAATCGGGAGATGGGTGCAGAGTACCGTTTTGCTTAATTAGCCCCCACCCCACCCCACCTGCTAATCACAAAATTTTTTCCCAGCTTTGATTCTGCTACGATGGCGGCCTTTCGAGCCGACTTGAATTCCGCAGACCAAAAATTACAAAAAAAAAAAAAAAAATAATCCAAGTGCCTGAGTACAAAAGGGCTGTGTGCGGTCACTGCTTTCTAATAGTAAGCCCAAACATTTTTTTTTTTTGTTTTGGTCCTTCTAGTCTGCAAGCCCTCCCCTCCCACCACCGCCCCGCACATCCACCTCTCGATTAGGTTTTCTTTTGTTTTTTGAGTCGGCACCCGTACTCTCATTTCTCATCGTCCTGTCAAAAGTGTAGCCCCTATGGGGCTTTCCGCTAAAGTGTACTACATCGCTTTTTTGTGTGTATGTGTATGTATAGTTTCTTAGGCAAGAACGCCGTAGTCGCTGTTTATAAACGTCGTAGACTGAGTTTTTTAGCTTTAAACGTTCTTCTTTTCTTTATTATTATTATTATTATTATTATTATTCTATTTGCCCACTCTTGCTTCCTTGTTTATTTTGCTTGAGAACATACCCCCTCCCTCAACCCAACACCACCCAGGTACTTTTTGCGTGTTGTAATAGTCCGTTTAAAAGTGAGTGTCCTTTTATCTTACCTTTTTGAGACTGAATATTTCTAGTTGAAGAAGAATAAACCCACTCTCCCTCAACCCCGTGTGAAACAATTATTATTTTATATTCATTGTTTCGTTGTCTATTAAACTGTTATACATTTCGTGTTGTTGTTTTTTTTCCTACGGTGCAATTTAAAATTAGTACGTCAGTTATTAAAAAGGATCGTGAATGTCCTTGCCCTCCCATTTTAACATCCCACTTCTATTATTTTGTTTTCTATGTGGGAAAGTTTAATTGGTGATATTACTATTATTAATTATTTATAATTATTTTTATTATCATTATCGCAAGCTCATTTCTATCAATATTATTATTGATTATGCGTTTAGAATGTTAAGGAAATTTGAGCATTATTGCTATATGTATTGTTGCTTGTTACATATTTGTTTATACGACAGCAGCTTCGAGCCACCTGAGCAAAACCTGTTGGTACGCTATTATTATTATTACTATTAATATTGTACAGCTTATCGTCATTTGTGATACTACGTATTTAAATAAATGGTTTTGTTTCAATGTCTTGAATTTTGTTTGAGAAAAAAAAAATCACTGTAATAATAATACTTTTCAGCATGTCTTTCCCTCTTCTTTTTCCTTTTTGTTATTATTGAAAAAAAAAAAAAAAAAAAGTTATAAAAATGATAGAAAAGAAAGGAGATATCAATGTCGTGTTGTAGTTAGTTACCAGAAAGATAGGTATTATATATGTTTCAAAGAGGAAAAAACAGGTAATCGATGCCTTATGTGTTAATTCAGAATGAAATATGTAAAAATCGTAAAATTACACTCGAAAAAGAAAGGCATAGAACTACGTACTTTTTTTCTCCTGGGCCCCCCGTCACAACGGTTTTCCGGGGCCACACGAATCTTCAGCCCGGAAGTCCCTGGGAAAAGCCCGCGTGCTTCCAGCTGCTTCCTTGGACTTCAGACCCCCACGCAGTAGCTTACCGTGGTAAGGGGGGAAACGCCCCGCGGATCAGGTGGGGCTCCCGAAAAGCTTAAATACGGATACATGAGGATTTTTTAGACCCCCGAAAGCGCTAATCTGGTGGCTCAAATTGAGAAAATTCCCGATATCTTGAGGGAAATTCACGGCTAAAAAGAGAAAATGCACCGTGTCCCCAGTTTCGTTAGGTCATTAAGACCAATAAAGTGCTAATTGGCAATTTGCAACTTGCTGCCGCGCTAATAATCGTGACTGAAACTGCATAAAAGCGCTGATTCATGGTTTCGCTATGCAACTTCCAGACTGAAATTGAGAAAAAATCGGTGATTCGCGGTGCATGGTTGCCAGTCTACGAATAAATTGTGGAAATCAACGCAAAAGTGTTTGTTTTTGAACCAATTCCGCGGTTAAAATTGAGATAAAACGCTATAATATTGACAAAAAAAAGACGCTTTCAGGTTAAAATAGGGCCAAAATAGCAAATTCACAACTGCAATTGCGAAAAATCGCTATAATTTGCAAGTTGCGTGCCTTGCGGAAACAAACGAAGAAAACCAACTATAAAAAACCACTGATTATTGTGGCTAAAATTAAGAAAAACGCTAATTTTCAGTTCATATTTTGAGCCTAAATTGAGAAAAAATGCTAATTCACGGATAAAAATGGAAAAAATTGCCAATTTACAGCTAAAATTGCGCAAAACATTAATTAGCAACAAACATTTTAAAAAAAATTCCAATTTGCATCACAACTGAATTACACGCCATTCGCGGCTTCTGAATGCAACTTTTGAGGCCGAAATTGACAATTAGCGGCAATTCATGGCAATGGGTGGTTAAATGGAAGGACATCGCTAATTTGCAGCTGAAATTAAGAAAAAGCGCTAATTTATGGCTAAATGTGAAAAAATTAATAATTCACTGCTAAAATTGAGGGAAAACTCAAATTCATGGCCGAGAGACCTCACTATATTACCGTCCCAGACCGTACGTGAGCGATGTGTCTTAATTTTCCACGAGTTTTCGCGTTTTCCTCAATTTTAGCAGCAAATTAGCGATTTTTTTCAATTTTAAGCAGGGGATTAGAATTTTTTTCAGTTTTAGCTGAAAAATTAGCGTTTTTCTTAAGTTTTTTCCTCAATATTAGCCTCGAAATAGAGGGCTTTTCACAAATTAGGATTTTTTTGGTTCACCATATGCGCTATGCATTAGTGATTTTTCTCAGTTTTACCCGCGAGTTAGCGTTTTTTTTGTTTTTTTTTTCACCCATTGCCATAAATTGCTGCTTTTTCTCAATTTCTGCCTCAGAAGTTGCCTTCAGAACAGGGGCGTAGCCAGCCCGTGATCAAGGGGTGGGCAGCCAGCTAGGCACGGATCCACAATGGAGTGGGGGGGGAGGGGGATGCGCACGTCTAGAGAAAAAGTTCTCGTTCGCGGATGAAATCTAGAAAAGGACATTTTGCGGCTAGAACAGAGGAAAAACACCCATTCACGGGTAAAATTGAGAAATAGCGTTGGTTCACGTTAAACTTGAGAAATAAATCTCGTTATTCTCGGTTGAAATTTAGAAAACACGCCAATTTGCGATTTCGCGATGCAAAGTCCGGGGCGGAATTGAAAAAATGCGCTAATTCACGGTTTATAGAACTCTTTTCACAGCTAAAATTGACAAAATAAATTGCTCGTTCAATGCAGAATTGAGGAAAAGTGCTGGATTGAGGAAAAGGGCAAATTCACGGCTAAAATTGAGAAATGGAGCACATTCACGCAGATAAAATTGGGAGAAGGTGCCAGTTCGTGGTATCTCAAACATCGGTAAACATTGCGAGAAAGAGCTAATTCACCGTTTTTATACATATATATGGCAAGTTTGCGGATGAAATTGAGAAAGAGCGTGTCAGCGTGACTTAGCGCATACATTTTTGAAAAAAAGTGCTTATTCACGGCTAAAATTACGGAAAATTGTTCGTTAGCCCGTGAAACTGAGGGGTCAAAATTAATGAAATTCGCTCTCACGCGGATTATGTGAACCTTTTCACTGCTTTTGAAGGAAGAAAAAATTGCTCAAGGCAGAATTAGGAAAAATCACTTGCGGCTAGAATTCAGGGAAAACGAACTGGCAAAATTGTCACCGTTTGTTGTTGATTGGTGGAATTCTCGTGACTAAAATTGAGACATAGCGTTCATCCACATGTTAAATTGAGGAAAAACTGTTTTTTTGCGGCTGAAACTGACAGAACGCCTCAATTTGCAGTTAGGCGATGCCCGCGGTGCTGGCCGTAATTGAAATAGTATATCAAAAATTCTATATTTCACGGTGTTTTTGAGACCTTTTTATGGCTAAAATAAAGAAAATGGGCTAGTTTGAGTTAGAATGAGGAAAACGCCAAATCGTGGCTAAAATGGAGGAAAATCGCCAAACAAACGAAAGAATCCCTACTGCATTGCTAAAATTGATTAAAAGCGCTAACCCGTGGCCAAAATTGGTAGAAGCTGTAGCGTGCCAACAGCTAACAAACCTCAATTTTTATTTTTAAAAATAACAAATATTATGTTAAAAAAAACAACATAAGTTAGTTTGATCGCGAGTTCGTATTTTCCCAATTTTTCATTGTCGTTATAAAAAAGATCTCTAAATTTTTCGTTGGCCGTTATTTTGTATACCAAAGAGAGCGC
>CM075938.1:8458085-8478400 GCA_038030265.1 Corythucha ciliata
AAATGATAATATTGAAAAAATGTGCGCTGGATCCCCAACGAAATATCTGAAATACATATTTATAATTCAAATGGATTCAAGAGACCCCATTAATCAATCAAATATAAGCAATAATTGGGGTAGGCGTAAATGTAAAGGCATGCTTACAATAAACAATGAAATACTGTTTTATTATGGTTAATTACTTACCCCACCGATACAAGAGGCGAAATAAACCCAACGAAGTCACTAACAAAAGTCCGGTTTTTCGAAAAACAACACAATTAATAGTTAATAGGCTACGCACACTACACACGGAAACTATACTGTACAAATTCAATAGACAAGGTGAAGGTATAAACAAGGGAAAAAACGAGCAAAACTAATTTCAATCAAAAGCAAGAATCATGAAACCGGCAAAAAACACAGTGACAGAAAGGGCCCATGAGTGCGATAACATTACAATTTTTGAAGAACCTCTCACCTCATCTCAAATCTAACCCGGGTGACGTAACGGTTGCTAAGGAGGATCCCCTAGATACGAGCATACCTCTGTAGTCTATATACCTTGGGATAGCAGGTGCTTCTATCCGTCATGAACACCATCTGGTGTGAGGGAGTGATCCCCAAGCCGTGAACGGAGTCACTGATTATCCCAGTCAGTAGTGAAGCCTAAGAAAGACGCAGGAGGCACATCGAGTTATAGGATTATCGCCTTGACTAGTCGCGTCAGCAAAGTCATGGAACGGATAGTCAGTCAACGGCTAAGATACATCCTCGAAAGTCGAACCAGGGCTGACCAGGGCTATGTTATCATTTCTAATACTTTTGTTATTGCAACTTTGCAAGTGTAAGTTAGCACCGTTGTGCTTCCTCCATCCGGATAACCCAAAAGGGAAGGTTAGCTATATAGTTTGATTTTGATACGTGTATTTTGCATTTTTGGTACAATAAAACTCAACTAATAATATGACTTCGAAAAATACATAATCCGTTATTAATCAGCTATGTGACTTTTGCTCGTCCCTCGGCCTCTTACAGTTCAGAAGTGGGGTCGTGATAACTGTTTTTTTTTCGCTCTCTAGTTGACTTTTTTTTCTTTCTCTCCACGGATTTCCCCCACGTACTCAGTTCGGTATCCTGCTTCTGTTATTTTGTTTCCAAAGTTTTTAACCCTTCTCATTATGCCGCGCCCTCGTGTTGAATCTCTTTCTGTGAAGGAATTGCGAAGTGAACTGGAAAACAGAAACTTGAATTCATCCGGGAAGAAAAAGGACCTGGTCGATCGCCTGATGGCTTCGCTCTTGTTGGACGATTGTTGTGCTCCTCCTGCTACTGTTTCCAGTAACGTTAGCCAAAATCAAGGGAAGTCTTCGGATGATGACACCAGGAGCCGTTCGCTTACTTTTAAAGACGTAGAAGGATCTGTCCGAGTATTTGATGGTCGCGGACACTACCCAGTTGAAAATTGGATTGAAGAAGTTGAAGAGCTGGCAAGTATCATGAGCTGGAGTGACCTATTTTGTTTTATTTTTGCCAAAAAATCTATTTCCGGACTGGCAAAATTGTTCATCGAGGGGGAGCGTGGCTTGAATTCGTGGCCAGCTCTCAAAGCTGCCCTTCTTCATGAATTTGGAAGAAAGTCCAATTCAAAGGAACTTCATGACATGCTTGCGAGCCGACGAATGGGTGCTAAGGAATCGTACCAAGAATATTATTTAACGATGAAGGAGATTGCTAGTCGGGGTGAAATAGACGAACAATCTGTAATACAGTATATTATCAATGGCATTTTTGACTCAGAAGCAAACAAATCGATTTTATACGGTTCATCCACTCTTCTTTCGTTTCGTGAAAAATTACGACTTTATGAAACGATGAAAAGGAACTCAACTTCTCCCGCCAATCATGAAAACTGGAAGACTACACCATTAGCGATACCGACTGCATTCGATCGGCAGTCACTGTCAAATCAGCCTCCGAAATTCCGATGCTACAACTGCAACGAGCAAAACCACCGTTCTGATGAGTGCACCAAACCTAGACGACCGAGAGGCTCCTGCTATAATTGCGGATCGACCGAACACCAAATAAGAAGTTGTCCGTCGAAGTACCCCGTGACCCGTCCACCCCGAACGGCTGACGTGGCCGCCCATCTTATCGAATCTGTCAATCCTGCTTATTTTGTTGAGGTAAAGTTCAATTTTAATAATTTTCCTATTTTGTCATTATTAGATACTGGCAGCCCTATTTCTGTTATTCGCTCCAGTTTAGTCCCGGAAAAATATCGTAAGGCTTACAACCGTGGTACAAAATTTGTTGGCATTAATAACAGCCAGTTGAATATTATTGGATGTTTCTCACAAGTAATTGTTGTACAGAATTGTGAAGTTGAAGTAGAATTTATGCTAGTCCCAGACAACGCCATGCACTGTGAGTGCTTATTGGGCCGCAATTTCATTTCTAACCCCCAACTGTCAATCACGTTTGACGGTTCAACCGTCGAAATCACGAATTCGAATCAGGCAGGTTTTTGTCCCGAACTTTTACACATAGAAGTTACTAACGATGAAGAACCTGAATTAACTATCGGCGAAAGCATTGAATCACACCACGAAATTGAATTGCATTCTTTAATTCGAAATTATAGAGAAAGTCCAAGACCAGATCGGCCTGAAACAAATTATGAGATGAAAATTGTTCTTAGTCATGATAAACCCTTTTATCATAAACCTAGAAGACTCTCCGTTTCAGAAAAATTAGCTGTGAAAGAAATCACTGAAAAATTGTTAAATGATGGCGTTATCCGTCCCAGCCAGTCTGAGTACAGTAGCCCAATAGTTTTAGTTCGTAAAAAGAATGGCGAGTATAGAATGTGCACGGATTATCGTAAACTGAACAAACTTACTATTAAGGACCACTTTCCTTTGCCTTTAATTGACGACCATTTAGATGGTCTTAAAAATAAGAAATTTTTTACTCTACTCGATCTCAAAAATGGATTTTTTCACGTCAGCATGTCTGAGGACTCGACGAAGTACACATCGTTTGTAACTCCTTTCGGGCAATTTGAATACTTGAAAATGGCTTTTGGTTTATGCTGTGCGCCATCCCATTTTCAGAGATTCGTGTCTTTAGTATTTTCGGACCTTATCCAGAGCAATAAGATATTGGTGTACTTCGACGATATTCTTATAGCGACCCAATCAATCGAAGAAAACTTGACTATATTGAAAGAAGTGTTGTCTATTATGGTAAAAAATAAGTTGGATTTGCGAATTGATAAGTGTAAATTTCTAATGCAAGATTTGAATTACTTGGGGTACTCTGTAAATGCTGACGGCATAAGACCCAGCTCAGATCATGTGAGTGCAATTAGTCAGTATCCAGTCCCAACGAACACGCGGGAATTACAACGCTTTATTGGGCTCATTTCTTACTTCCGACGTTTTGTGAAAGACTTTTCTAAAATCGCGGGCCCTCTTTATCGCTTATTAAAGAATGACGCTCAATTCGAGTTTGGTCAAGAGGAATTGTCTGCATTCTTTACGCTCAGGAATCGGCTGATTGAGAGGCCACTTTTGGCCATATATTCTCCCAATCTTCCAACTGAACTGCATTGCGATGCTAGTGCCTCCGGATTTGGCGCAGTTCTTATGCAAAAGCAGACTAATGATTCCAAATTTCATCCGGTTTTCTACTTCAGCAAACGTACGTCGGAAACCGAATCCAAGTACCACAGTTTTGAATTAGAAGCTCTCGCGGTAAAGTACGCTCTTGACCGTTTCAGAGTTTACCTTCACGGAATAAAGTTCACTGTTATAACTGACTGTAATGCGTTGGAGCAGACATTTTCTAAAAAAGATATCAGCCCTAAAATAAGTCGGTGGCTTCTAACATTCCAGAACTTTGACTATAAAATCGAGCATAGGAATTCTATCCGAATGCAACATGTAGACGCGTTGAGTCGAACGATCATGATTTTAGACGAGGAAGTTGATTCTGCTTTGTGCGCCAAGCAAATGTCCGACCCAGTAATAGCACATATTCGTGATAGGCTGGAGGAAGAAGAATCACAGTATTACGAGCTTAGAAATGGATTCGTTTATAGAAAGGTTTCGAATAACGAGCTTAGGTTTTACGTTCCTGCAGATCTGCGTAACTCCGTCATTCGAACCTATCATGATTTTATGGGTCATGTAGGAGTTGGCAAAACTTGTGAGCTCATACAGCGACTTTATTGGTTCCCAAATATGGTGTCCTGTGTTAAAAATTATATTGCTAATTGTCTAAAATGCGTCATATTTTCTCCTCACTCCGGTCGCGTTGAAGGATTGTTACACTCGATACCGAAAGGAAACGCTCCTTTTGATACAGTTCATATCGATCATTACGGACCTCTGCCTCAGACTTTTACAAAATTCAAGCATATTCTTGTTGTTATAGACGGGTTTTCCAAATTTGTTCGTTTGTATCCTTGTCGATCTACCGCTACATCAGACGCTATTAAACATTTGACCGATTATTTCCGTTGCTATAGTATTCCTCGAAGAATAATATCCGATCGTGGCAGTTCCTTTACGTCATCCGATTTCAAACAATTTTTATCAGAAAAAGGTATCGTGCACGTGTTGAATGCAACCGCAACTCCTCGTGCAAACGGTCAAGTTGAGCGTGTTAATAGGAGCATTACTCCCATGCTAGCCAAACTTCAATCGGTGGGAAATTGGGATGTTAATTTAGCATCTGTAGAATTTTCGTTAAACAATACTTTGAATAAATCTATTGGCACTTCGCCGAGTAAAATTTTGTTCGGGGTCCACCAAAATGGCAACATACCAGACACGTTGGCTAAAGTCGTTACAATTTGTGATGATTCAAATGATGACCGAGACCTTGAGGCACTCCGAGAGAAGGCTGTGCAACAAATCAGCAGCTCTCAGATCAAAAACTCCACCTATTACAACAAAAAACGAAAGGAAGTTCACCCCTACAAAGAAGGCGATTTGGTAGTTATTTCTGACCTGTCTATTACCCCTGGTTTGAATAGAAAACTTCTGCCAAAATTCAAAGGTCCCTATGTTATTAAAAAAGTGCTTCCACACGACAGATTTTTGGTAACAGATGTCGAAGGGTGCCAGGTTTCTCGAGTCCCTTACGAAGGCGTTGTTTCCCCCGGCCACATGAAACCCTACATGCAATAAATACAGAGTTTAATTGAGTCCCCCCCCCCCTCCATAAGGGTTCAATTACTTCTTTCAATATTGGCAATTTGCAAACTAAAACTTCCATACTTATCGTCCAGGTTAACCTGTATCAAGCATTTCTGTTCTTATTATTTCCTTAATATTTTATAATTTTCCATGTCACTGTTTCTTTATATTTTTCTTCTATTATTATTACGTCGCTTTATTTCATGTAATTTTATGTTGATTCCAGTCTCCGTGAGGTCACTGATGTGTGGTACGAACTGCCTATTACGTTTTTATCTTCATTATTAATCTTTTGGCTTTCCGGGTCCGAGCTTATGGTTTTTGTTGATTTATGCAGCATTTTCTTACGATTTATGATTCTTATGAATACATTATGCATGTATGGCTTATGGATTTATGAACTTTTATCTGAAATATGTTAACAACTTTTTTTTATTATTATTTTTACAGGTAGTTCTAGTGCTTTCGATATTTTTATGTCATTTATTTCTATGTGTTTTAATTCGATTGTGGTCAATCTCTTTGTCAAGATGGCCGAACTGTAAGTTAGCACCGTTGTGCTTCCTCCATCCGGATAACCCAAAAGGGAAGGTTAGCTATATAGTTTGATTTTGATACGTGTATTTTGCATTTTTGGTACAATAAAACTCAACTAATAATATGACTTCGAAAAATACATAATCCGTTATTAATCAGCTATGTGACTTTTGCTCGTCCCTCGGCCTCTTACACAAGTCTGATAAAAGCCATTATTTTTGGCTTATTGTTTGCTTTCAGATTTTAAAGAAGTGTCTTTCTCTCATTTTATTGAGTTCATCTTTCGTAGCTCTCTCAGTTGTTTTCCCGTCAGCTCAATTGAAAAACAACACGAAAAGGAGAAAGCAATGACAGCATTGCCACGATACGAAAACTGACCGTTCTAGCAATCCCAACCTCCAAAGATCTCCCCTTTCACCACTCCTTTCCAAGCCACATTGCATCACTCAACATACACATTTTCCTGTCATTGACGTTTTCCCCTGATGGTTCGTCAATGATTTCCGTCGTTCTCAATGATCGCTCACCCCCCCCCCTTCCTCTCTCTTCCACAATTCAACGTGGACTATGCGTTTCAACTATCCTCTGTCGAGTCTTTTGTTTTCATTTAACGACGGGGGATCGCTTTACGCAATTGAAGAACGCAATACAGACCTCGTGGGTGTGTTTCGCATGGGTCGTCTTCAAAGTTTTTCATGCTCCTAGGTACCAGGGGTGCCTTGGAACAAGAACAAAAGGACATGAATCTTTTCTTTTCTTTTTCACTTCCTTCTCTTTTTTTTTTTTTTTTTTTTGTATGGGGTTCTCAAATAAAATGAGGGGTACAAAAAATCTCCCCGAGTTTTCTTAATTCTTAATTTTTTGTAATTTCTTTACTACCCCTTTCAAGAAAAAAATACTCACTTCTTTAATTATGCTGAAGAGCAGTTAAGAATGATGAAGACCTCGCACACGGAAACGGAACCCCTCCCCCACACCCTTTGTACTCCTCAGCAAATTTCTTTCTTTCCACCCTCAACACTTGTTCAAACAATTTGTTAATTGCTTCTCGGACACGGAAAAAAACACCAAAAAAAAAACTTTTTTTTTTACGGCCTTCCATTCTTCTTTTTGAAAACTTTTACATTGTTCTTCCTCCAATCTTACAAGAAAACCGGTGGACGGAAAGTTAAATAACGATGAGTTATAGAATGAGTTGGTTGGATGTGATGAGAGAGGGTGGTGAAAAGGTGAATAGTGGAGTCGGTGTGTGCGGGGGTGGGGGGAGGAAGGCAGGGTGAAGAAGCGAATTTGTGATGGCTGTGGGTTTTGAACTTGACGTCATTCACGAAAGTTAATGAAGTTCTGATTGGTCTTTAATAATGCGAGGCGAGCGGAGGGGGGGGGGGCAGCCGTGGCGGCGGCAAACGCGACGGGTAAAAGAAAAGTGGAATGGATCGTGAAAAACGATTTTGTAAAACTGATGTCGTATTTCAGGAAACGATGGTTGGGGCTGGGGAGAGGCATAAAATTAAATCGTTTTTCATCGCCTCCCCCACCCCCTCCACAAATAATGGTTTTCACTTTCACTTAATTTTATTTCTATTGAGATTCTCCTTGATGCGAAGAAATTACGATTTTTAAGTGTAGAGCACAGATAAAGTCGAGCTTATTTTTGTGTTCCTTCGGATGAAGCGCATCCATCAAATAAATTGACGCCAAAAACGTCAGCAATGGAAGAACATTTTTGTTGTTTGATTACAGCCTACACACAATTCAAACTCACTCTCTACGAATAATCATTAATCAATACCCATGATCAAAATGAAAAACTTGTTTCTACTTTCTCAAAACAAATCTATATTCTTGTTACTCTCCTCGTCTTTTTGTCCCTTATTTTCAATTCTTCTCAGTTACTAATTAGCAAAAACTGCCAAGTTGGTTGCTGGTTAGAACCTATAGATGAAGTGTTGCGGGAAGGGTGTAAAAAAAAAAGGAGGGTAGTTCACTGTTCAAAGTTGGGGAGGACTGATTGACAAAGGTCTATGTTATCCCCTCCGTAAAGGAATGAGTTGGTTGTGGAGGTGACTGGTGAAGAAAAACAATGAAAAGGGAGACCTTGGATTAGGTGAGTTGAAAAAAGGGGAGGGGTTCTGCAGAGGGGGTGGGATGAGGGGGAATAGAACTGAGACCGAGACAACAAAAGGTGTTAATTTGTCCCTTCGCCATCCTCGCACCAGTGTACGACATTAACAGAGCATCAGAACTACACATTTCCCCTCTTTTTATGCTCTGTGTTTTCTTTTGTACCATGAGGTGTGGTATATTCAAGAAAATACACTTCTCTTTCGTTTTTTACATTCGAAATTACTGTTGTAGCGGTCGAACGGGGTGGATGGAAATCAAAGAAAATTTTGAGAAAACACGGCATGACTTTTTTATTGATTTTAAAAAACTGCACTCGAAGAAGTGCTTCAATAGACATTTTTAAAACATGCGCAATCGGTTTTTATTGAGTGTTTTCAAGGAAGAAGGTTACCAGTGTCTACGACCGAGTAGTCATTTTTTGTGTTGATAACTTTGAAATTGAACATCTAAGGCCCTCCACCATAGAGGAGGATTAACATGGATGGAGTGTCTTCCAAAATCCCTGACCAAATCATAACTGAAGGGAAAACTATCTTTTCAAGTGAAGCTACCCTTCCGGGGAACATGTCAAAGACGGAAACCTCTCATTTGACATTATCTATCCATGTTTTTAATTTGAACCGCCTCGCAGTGACTTTATTTTCACGTTTTCTCACTTTATTTCATTTTTCGTAAACCCGGAAAAACGAAAATCTGTCTGGTGTGACGAAGTAACAGTGCGTGTATTCAACATTCTTTTTAAAAGTGAGTATATTATCGGCGTACATAAAAAATAAGTTCGCGAGATCGAAGGTCTCGTTTTTAAAAAATGTATTTGATAAACACAAGTGAACGCTTAATTAAGACAACAACTACTGAGCCCTTTCTCGAGCTCTCGGGAAGATTTTATACAATTGCAGAGAGAAAGAAAGCGAAAGGTATTTAGTTACATTATAAAGGGTCGTTTGCCTGTCACATTCCTACAAGGAGAGAAGAGGGTGGAGGTGATAGGCACTAGTAGAGAACTATTATTTTATTTCATTGAGTAAGGAGTTTAGTGGATATAATTTAAATGAATGGCGTAGTCCATTGGTTTTCAGAAAATACACACCGATGACAAGATTGCTGAAGTACTTTACCTCGAGTTTCCTGTTTTTTGTTATTCTTTCTAGATTCTAGTTGATTTCACAAATAAACCAAACTTGACAGCTGGCCTGCGCGCTCCGGTAAAGCATATTTGACATAACAGAACTAGAATTGTGGATGTTTCATAGGCTTGCCCGCCGACAAAAATCAGTAGATAAGCAATTAAATAAATGAAGTAGGTAACGAATCAATAAACTATATTATTTCATTTCTGCTCTGTTTCTTCCCAAGTAGATGACGTTCAGCAGCAGTCAACATGGGGTACTGATCAACTTTCGGCTGTTATGAACAGCTTGCCTTCAATGTACACAAACCCTGCGTGCATGCTTGTTGAGAATTATTAACTTCATCGACGGTCTGTGTTTACTACCCGTGGTTACTGACAGATAATAGATGTTTTGGATTCTTAATCTAAACAACAACAAAACGTTGTACAACACAATGTTGTATCATGGTTCGAGTGATGAAACTAGTGCGTAAGGCCGGACCCAACGATCCGGCGCCGACTGCGAATGTTGGTGTGGTGGGGTAGGGGGGGATCGCACTTCACCGAAACCTCTTGCTTCGCCCCATCACTCCATTCGAATTTATTAAAATACAGTATAGTCTCTAATTGATACAACTTTCTTCAGAATATTTACGGAGTCGAATGCCCAACACTTCTGTCAGTTCATCTACTGTTCAGAAGCCAAGTCAGAACTTGGAGCCGTATGTAAGAAAGTGTCAAGGGGGGCACGTGCCTCGACAGCAACCAGACAGTCGCAGCGCTTTGTTAAGTTATAGGGTGGGGGAGGGGCTTTTATCTCACTATGTCAATTAGCAGCCGAGAAACAGAGTGGGTCTCTAATGAGCGAACCCCCAGAAAATTAGATTTTTATGAATCCAAACCCACGAAATTGGTTTCTGTAAGTGACAGTAGACCCGCTGCATTGCTGGAAGAGTCATGGCAGCGAAATTCGTTATTTTAATCAGCCGACCCCGCAAAATTGCTTTTAAGGCGGATCAAAAGCCCGAAATAATACAGAGTTCGCTGCATGTGCAATGCTAGGGTGAAAAATTGAGTCCGAGCTGACTTCGTGATACACAAACTCTTTTGTGTGACATGCCCCTACGTAATCAGATATTTAATTAGAGGACCTGGAATTTTTTTCTCAGAAAGTCAACTCCGCAAAATTGAGAGGAATGGGTCAAAAGCAAGAAATAATACAGCATTCGCGGTCTTGAGAGGGACGAGCTTGCGAAATTCTGTGTTGAAGGAGGAGGAGGGAAAGTTGTAGGCCCTGCAATGCAGAGCATGAAATGGAAAGATCTGTCTCAAGTACCCTGGAACCAGTTCTTTGAAGTTGTGGCTGGTTGGTTGTCAAAAGTTCTGCCTCTCGAAATTTCGTGTGCAAACTGTGATTCCATGCTTACCCCCCCCCAATTAGATTACTTAAAATAAAAATAATAAAATAGTTACATCACCTGTTGCAAGGTGCTGTCCTTTGCATAATACTGGACTATCTTGAGCGGGCAAGATTGGAAAAATTTGGTTCTCTTATTGGTTGGAGCACCAATAATCCATAAAATCGAGTACTTTAAAAAACCTAAAGAAGCGGAATTGAATTCACTCGCACATCAGTAATGTGTGTGCTGTATGGGTTATGAGAGGGAGTGAGTCTTTGCCCACCCATCAGAAAACGCCCATGGGTGCAGCGATATCTGCGTGCATCGAACTCGAACCCCTGGGTCATCAAGTGAGCGGTCACATTCCAGTGGCGGTTCTTGGGGTTCTGGCCAGGGTAGGCGAAAATATTTGCCCCCCCTCATTCACTGCACATCTTTTATGTGAACTAAAATAATGTGTATGCAGTACTTAGCAAGTAACCTTGGTTAACCAGTTTATTGCATTTCTTTCTATGACGGATCTAACGGTCCAACAGAAGCAAAAACCTGGCTATAAGTACAAGTACAACTCGGAAAAAAGACAATTTCATCTGAAAATTCACAACGAAAGTCGAACAAGTACTGTACTTAACAAGGTTACCAGTAACAAGTTAGCAGCTTTAGACAGGGCGTGATGTTCATTCAACAATTCAGCAACACTAGAACGATTTTTTTCTAGACGCTTCAAGCCTACACTTGCTTGAATGTGGTCTTTGGAACTTTCGTGTTTTTGGCAGCGGCTGAAAAGTTTTTGAAGTCTGAATAGCCGACAGAGTTCCACGGACTTTTGTTATGGCCGAGCGAGGAGGAGACAGGACCAACAAAATAGGGTCTGATTTGAAGAACTGACAAACAGCCACTGATGTGATTTGTACCATGAAGAATTAAAGAAACGAAAAAACGTCTTACCAGTGGGCTTATTCTCTAACTCCGAAGCAATAGCTTTTTCGAAGTCATATGTTTATTTCATTAACTTTCTTCAAACAAATTAATGAAATAGACACATGGCTGGCGAAAAAAATATTGCTTGTTGTTAGAGAATAGGCCCCCAGATTTCTTATCCCATTGTAAAATAGAAATTGTGGGTAACGGCCGCCACCCCGAACGATGGATACCTTTTCATCTTCGTTCCGTTGAGAAAAATGCCTATTTATGAGGGAAACAACGCAATCATCAACGACACTCTCACGATCAGGATCCATGATTTTACTACTTTTAGATCGCAAAATAAGAAAATAACACACAATGAAACTAATTTATAATTCACGACGCAAAGAAATCCGAGTACACCAAGCAAAACTACAGAAAGACGCACAAGAAAAAAACGCTGCGAATTATCGAACAATGCCTTATTATTTCGACTGTGGGTTTATTATTCATCGATGTAGTCAAATCCGGCTTGAAATTACATGAAAATCGACACCCCACACCCCTATGATCCCAAATCCTTTGAAAATCCCCATTTTGGACCCGCTTTTGGCCCATAAAACCCCGGGGAGTTATTTGATCAAAATGATCAGATGTTAGGACCAACTAGACCCCAAATGGAGTCTATGTGCGAAAGAACGAGTTTTTTCGAGCAATCCTAGGGCAAGATATGGCCCGGACGGCGGACGGACATTTTTTTTTTATTGCAGATTTGGATTCTACGCACTTTGAAACGTAAAACTACAAATTTTGAGGGGGGGTCAAAAAAATTTTTTTGCAATACGATTACAACGACTTATTATTGAGAAATAATAAGCCAATAAAACCATGCCATGCGCTTCCCCGTGCTGACTCTAAGGTTATTCTCCGTCACCCTCCTACTTTCCTCTTTCTTATTGCCTGTTTCTTTCTCGCTCCCTCTCATAAAAGACGACGGGCGAGATCGCCTTTAGGAGCCTTAGGAGAGCGGGGTTTGAGGGGGCCTCTGTGTATAAGAGGGATAGACGAAGAAGCGAGAGGATCGCGAAGGCTCCTTGTTACGTCGCCTTTACCACCCGTTTTCCCTTACACAAGCCACTGGTGGCTTCGGCTAACCATCATGGCACGTGAGTGTTGAGGATTGCATATTTCAGTGGCTAAGCTCAACCACTATGAGATGCTATCACCACCACGTCAAAAAAGCATTTTTAAAATACCGCAAAATAAAGTATTGTAAAGTTGAATAATTTCAAGATAATTCGGGGATTTAAAAAAATATTTTCCCCTTGATTTCTGGCTAGGCGCCGCCTACCTTGCCTACCCGTAAGAACCGCCACTGTCACATTCGCCCCCTCCCACCACACTCCGTAAAAACAGTTTTTGGATCCTGCTTTCTCTTGCCCCTCCAGCCCCGTGTCCCTCGTCCAGAATGTAGCGTGAAGCTAATCATTTGCGGCCTGGATTATGTCCCTATTTCTCCCATAAAGCAGCGTGATAATGTCAAGCAGCTGGTGTCCGTTTCTTGGCTCGATACTTTTTGGTTTCAGGCTAATAACGTTCGTTTCCAAGTATGCATCGTCGGGGTTTTTGGGTAAACATAGCAATTTTTGGCCGTATTATTGTTATTTTACGATGTACAATGCTGCAATGTACCACTGTGAGTTAATTGCCAGTTATTGGATCCAACGAAACTGACGATCCATTCAGGAAACCACCCCTTCCTGAGCCAACCATTCCCTCCCATTAAGGATAACACCCCTTCGTACTTGCCCCCCCCCCCCTGTTGGCGGTATTTGCCTCAGTGTGCACAGTGACTAATTTTTGTTTATCTTAAAATAGTGCTATAGGTATTTTTTATTTATTTTTTTCGTGAAACATACCAAGTATATTTACTGATGGTATCTGCAGTAATTCCACGATATACACTTGAATCTGTCGGCGAATTATTGATAGCTAATTCGGGAAAACGTAATTCTGTTCTGTCTTTTATCAACTTTCCATAAATTCATTTCTTTTCATATTTTTTTGAGCCCGTCACTGAAACTGACGTTATTTTTCTAATTTTCTGTGGTGCGATGGCCAGATTTTTCAATTGCCTTCCAAGTCCTGTCCCAACCTTATCATTTTGAATTGCAAAGAAGCTTTACCTGCTATTATTTTCAAATTTAATTCATCCTTTTTACACTAGATTTTGAGCTGTGTACAATTCCTACAAGGTCTATAGATTCCGGTGCTCTAAGAATTAAGGTATATGTACTTCAAATTGAAGTGGGCTTTAGAAGAATAGAACAACTCTACAGATAAAGAGGTGCTGTTGTAAATTGTAAAGTCATAACCTGGTAACCTTGATCACACTATTTCTACAAAGCTGCCGTATTGATGTTTGTCGTTATTATGGAAACTTCTGTGACTATTTCTAAAAAAAAAAAGGTTCTCAACACTTGTTTGCAAGTTCATGCAAAGTCATTCCATCGTGGAACAAAGTTCGTCACTGTACAGAAGTTTCACCGATAGTACAGCTAGCTGCTTCGGATGATATTTCTTAACAGAGAGCTTATAGAAGTATAAGATTCGATAATGTCTCATTTGGATGTTCTTTGGAAAGCATTAAACTCATAGTTCGGATTCAAATTTCCGAAAAACTTCTTACAGACTGCTACAGAAGTATCAGTTTCCGTAACGAATTAATATTTGCCTGCAAGTCTTACAGACAAGCTATAGAGGTTGATCCTTCGGAGGATTGAATTACAGAAGTCAAAATGTTGCTTGGGGAAAATGGTGGGGAGATGATGATGATGGATATGGCGCACTGATTTTTCTTAAATTATTTGGTTCTTTGTGTTAAATAATCAATTTTCTCCCACTCTGTTTATTTGCCCTTCACCTTATGTTTTAATTTTTTTTTTCTTATTCCCGGTTGGTACTTAATAACCAAAAATAAACGTTGTTAAACTCGTCTCATAAAACGCTTTATTCAACTGGTTATGGGCACAGTGTACTAAGAGACGTGAAGAAAAACCTGGAAGGAAAGAAAGAAAAAGAAAAGACCTGAAAGAAAGTTTTGAAAACGAAATGGCAGAAAAAATAGTCGAAGATGTGATCAAATTTGGTCGACTGAAGAATTCCGAAGGCTGGGGTGCTTGGAAATTTCAAGTCCGAATTGCGATGAGGTCGATCAAGCTGTGGGGTCATTTGAGCGGCGAAAAGAAGAGGCCGGAGCTAATAATTCGGGAGGTGGAGTAACAAGAAAAAGCTAAGGAAAGATACGAGGATGAGCTTGAAGAGTGGGAAACTGCAGATTTCAAAGCCCAACGAATAATAGTTTCCACTGTGGATGAAAAAATCATAACACACCTGATGACCTGTAGTACATCAAAGGACATGTGGGATAAGCTTCTATCAATCTACGAAAAAAAAAATGTGAATCGTCCCTTCATATGATCCAGTCGAAATTTTTCTCGTATGAAAAAGATCCGAATGACGATATTGCGACCCATATATCTAAAATTGAAGAGCTAGGGCATCAGCTGGAGATAATGGGAGAGCCTCTATCGGAAAGTGTTCTCCAAACAAAAATTCTAATGACTTTACCTTCGTCGTACAACCATTTTTTGAGCGCCTGGGAATCAACGCCAAAAGAAGAAAGAACTATTCAGACACTGACAGCAAGATTATTGACTGAAAAAGTAAGAATGAATTTCCCCATCGACAAGAGCAAAGTGCATTGCTCGCTAAAGGGCGATATCATGATGAGACACCATCGACATCGTTCAACCCATTTGAGTCCAGTAGAAGAAATCAGGAAATTCTGTTGAATGTTTTCACTGTAAGAAGCCAGGGCACTTCAAAAGAGACTGCTATGCCTGGAAAAGAAAAATTGAGAGGATGATAATACGAAAGGTAGCGCTATGATAAATTTGCTGCACAATCTCGATTTAAAGGAAGAAAAAACGACTCATGGATGGTATCTGGATTCAGGAGCGAGTGATCACATGACGTACCGGAAGGAATGGTTCGTCAACTACTCTGAATTTTCTGAAACCAGACATGTAATAATCGGTAATGGTGAAAGAATACCGGCAAAAGGAAAAGGGGATATAAATATACTAGCATACAGCTATGGGAAATGGACAGAGTGCCATTTATCAGAAGTATTATACGTGCCAGATATCACGGTCAACTTATTTTCCACGGCTTCAGCTACAGATAAAGGGCTAACACTGGTTCTAACTAAGAACGGATGTGAATTTCGCAAAGCGGGAAGACAAATTGCTGTTGGTTTCAGAAAATCAAAACTCATTGAATTGAAATTTAAAGTGGTGGATCCAGCCTCTTGCCAGGAAATATTGCCCTGCGTCGCATCAACCGAAGAAAGTGACGTCAGTAATGTGGCCGAAGCTTTCTCACTTCAGTTATGGCACGAAAGACTCGCGCATCAGGACATTCAGCTAGTGGAAAACGCACTCAATAAGAACAATATCAAATTCAAGAAAAATTACGACAAACATTTGACATGTGAGGCCTGTATTGTTGGAAAACATAGCAGAGATTCGTTTTCTAAAAGTGAAACCAAAACCAGTCATATTGGAGAGTTGATACCGGGGTTGATACATATAGTGATTTATGCGGTCCCATGGAAAAAACATCTTTTGGAGGTTCAAAATATTTTCTGATTCTGAAAGACGATTACAGCAAATTTAGAGTAGTTCATTTTGTTTCCGAACCGAAGTACCCATGAAAATTGAAAATTTCGTCAAGCGATTCAAGAATCAATTTGGTCGGGACATCAACACTCTTCGAAATGATAATGGCATGGAGTTTTTGAACTCCCAAGTAAAACAGCTGCTCGAAAATACAGGAATTAGACATCAACGTTCTGTGAGGTACACGCCCCAGCAAAATGGAAAAGCTGAGCGTGATCTAAGAACCATCAACGATTTGGCAAGATCGTCCATGTATCGCAAACATATGGACAGTTAATTTTGGGCAGAGGCTGTCAACTACGCAGTTTACACGCTTAGTCGAACCGGAAAGAGCAGCGTACAGGGAAAGACACCATTTGAACTTTGGAATATGAGACAACCGAGCATCACTCATCTAAGAGTTTTTGGAACTGAAGTATATGTACATGTACCGAAGCAAACAAGAAAAAAATGGGACGCTGAAAGTAAAAAAGGCATATTCGTGGGATACGGCGATGATGTAAAGGCATACCGCGTTTGGTTACCTGATGAACAAAAAATTGAACTGAGTCGAGATGTGGTGTTTTTGGACGAACTGAAAAATGAAAAGCACATTACAACTGAAGAAACAGATCTTGAAAATGTGACTCTGAGAATAAGTACGAGCGCCAGACTAAAGTACGCGACACGAAATAAGGCGGGTGTGACTCATCGGCCCTCCCATGCCCTGTTGCCACTCCGTGCGTTGTGGGTGGTGATGTGGGGTGGGGTTTTACGAACGCTCACCGGCTCACAGCTCTCCAAAGTGACAACGATGGGAGCGCAACGTTGCCAGCTATGGGTGTGGACTTGAGCTTTTCATCGCATCTTTGGAACTATAATGCGCAACGTTGGTTTTTTAGTCGATGAGTCACACCCGCCTTATTTCGTGTCGCGTACTTTAGAAAACGTCACCGAGCCCTACGGAAGCCTGGGAGTTCATGATGCTTCAGAGAACGATGACGAGTCGTTGACCTATGAAGAAGCGATCTCGTGTCAAGAATCGGAAAAATGGAAACTGGCGATGGCAGAAGAAATGAACTCTCTAATAAAAAATGAGACCTGGAACTTAGTTGAACTCCCTAGAGACCGAACAAGTTTGGACAATCGATGGGTTTTCAAAAAGAAGACGGATGAGAATGGGAAACCATCGAGATATAAAGCTAGACTTGTTGTGCGAGGATTCGGTAAGCAGTATGGTGTTGACTACACTCAAACA
Source organism: Corythucha ciliata (assembly GCA_038030265.1). Taxonomy (NCBI): domain Eukaryota; kingdom Metazoa; phylum Arthropoda; class Insecta; order Hemiptera; family Tingidae; genus Corythucha; species Corythucha ciliata. The sequence goes on from CM075938.1 coordinate 8,475,338, forward strand.
TTCAGCCCAGTAGTTCGATTCGATTCAGTCAGAATGATTCTTGCTATCGCCGGCGAAGAGCAATTGTTTCTGAGACAGTTCGACGTAGAACCTGCCTTTTTAAATGGCAAACTGGAAGAGGAAATTTTCATGTCACAACCGAAAGGATTTGAAGACGGTAGCAATAGAGTATGTCGCCTAGTTCGTAGTCTCTACGGCCTAAAACAAGCACCTCAGTGTTGGAACGCAAGAATTACAAGCACTTTGAAGAAATTCAAATTGAATGTCAGCGAAGCCGACCCGTGTGTATTTTATTCAAGAGAAGGAGGGCGAGTCCTAATTTTGGCCATTTTTGTTGATGATGTTCTTATTGCCGCTTCTCAAGAAAATGATATTCAAGACTTGATTGGTTACCTCGAACAAGATTTTCAAATGAAAACATATGAATTCAAATATTTTCTCGGACTCGAAATAAATAGAGGGGAGCAAAGTGAAATATTTGTAAACCAACGCTGTTACATCTTGAAACTTCTAAAGAAATTTGGAATAGAAGATTGCAAGTCATCATTCGTTCCTGCTGAAAAAATGGGCAGGGAAGGTAACGCTATAGTGGGAGTACCTTATCGCGAAGCAATCGGAAGTCTCATCTATTTAAGCATCGCAACAAGACCAGACATTACATACGCCGTGAGTTACTTGAGTCAATTCTTGGATCAGCCAAATGACTTTCACTGGACTTGTGTGAAACGAATATTTCGGTATTTAAAAGGAACGATAACCCATGGATTAGTCTACAAAGGAGCGCCTTGCACTGTTTTAGAATGTTACTCCGATGCCGATTTCGCAGGAGATGTTATGGATCGAAGGTCAACAACTGGATTTATCGCTATGCTTGGCGGTTCTGCTGTGGCCTGGAGCTCTAATAAACAAAAGGCAGTCGTTCTCAGTACAATGGAATCTGAATTCATGGCAGCTTGTTACTCAGTGAAAGAACTAATCTGGTTAAAGACTCTTCTGAAAGAATTAACTAGTCATCAACTAGGAACTAATGCTGCTTGTTTGTTCATGGACAATCAAAGCGCCATCCGGCTAATTCAGAATCCTGAATTTCACAGGCGAAGCAAACACATTGTTCAATGAAAAGATATTCAGACTGGAATCACACGTGATTACTCGTACCAAACGATTCGCAAGGTTCGAGAGACGAGGATGACGAGAGTTCTTCGAGTCCAAAACGAAAACAAAACGACCATATGATAAACTATTTAGTCAGTATTAATTTAACACTGCGGATGCGAAACCGCATCGAGTTCGAGACGACCAAAACGACCCGTGTGTAGACGGTTTTATAACATACGAGAAAAATCACTTCGAGTTCGAGACGAGAACGAGACGACCCGTGTGTGGAGGGCCTAATAATTTTTTTAAAAGTAAGTAAGCAAATTATTCAGCACATTGCTAATTAGATTCATTTTTTGGGTTTAGCTTGTGGCGACTCCACTTCAATGAAATAAAACAAGGTAGGCACAGATGTTTTTAAACTCACTTTTGACTTTTCCGACTACTCTTGAAACGTACACTCTTTTTAAACAAGCTTTTATTTTCTGATTATAAATAAAATAGTTACAACAAATATTTTGGTTCTTATATCCAACCTTCGTAACATTGGTGACCCCGAACTACGCGCTCGTTCGGACCACAAAATTTTTTGAGTTGGACAAATTTTCTTCGTCTTTTCTACCGCGTCGGTAAATTCATTTTTGTTGCAAAAATACGGTACGTTCGTTCATCCAATTTTTTTCACTGTATCTTCGAAAGTATTTCAACTTTTTCTTTTCGATATGGAAAATAATGACCTTCACGAGGACCTACCTCACCCTCAAATTGACGCACCTTCTCTTGGTGCCGACGTTTCTCGCGTGTCTGTCAAAATTCCTCCGTTTTGGCGTAAAAACGTCAAAGTGTGGCTCCTTCAGATCGAACCTCAGTTTAGCGTCGCTGGGATAACGTTGGAACGAACAAAGTATAACGTACTTTTAAGCGGAATTGACAACGATGTCGCCGAACAAGTGTCTGATTTTTTCGACAAACCACTTTCAAATACCTTTTATTCAGACTTGAAATCTCGAATAATGAGAGTGTTTCAGGAATCTGAAACGACGAAGGTACGCAAATTGCTGACCGAACTTGAATTGGGAGACAAAAAACCGTCATACCTGCTCCGTGAAATGCGTTCCCTGGCCGACACGAATGTTCAAGACGATTTTTTGAAGACGATGTCCATCAAACTTCTACCCACTAACGTGCAGGCTATTCTCGCTTCAAGTAACGATACTTTGGAAAACGTAGCTGCTATGACTGACAAAATCCTCGAATATTCTCCGTCGAATGAATTTGTTTCTGCCATATGAAGAGTGCCATATTTCTGAATTAACGTCGTCAATCAACGAGTTGAGGACTCGCTCGAAAAATCGTTCCAGCTCTCGTCATTCCTCCTCGACGAATCGGAAATCCATGCCATGGTGTTGGTACCATAAACGTTTCGGTTCAAAGGCGGAAAAATGCGTGTTCGTCCTTTCGAGTTGCGAAACTAACTCGACGCTCTTTAAATGCGGCTGGTGAGAGCGTTGAAAACAATTCACGCCGTTTACTTGTTTTCAATCGCCGAACTAATTTCAAATTTTTGGTAGATTCAGGGGCAAACGTTTGTGTGATGCCTCCAACGAAGCTAGAACGCAATCGTCCTTCAAAACGCACCCTTTTCACTCCCAATGGATCAGTCATTCAAACATTTGGCGAAAAGAAAACGTTCCAGCCGACGTTTGATCGCGCATCGCAACAATTTCGATGCCTTCGTCCATTTCGCACCGTGAATTGTCCATGTTCAAACGATTTGTGACGAACTATCTCACTTAATCAATTCGAAAACGTCCTCCTTTAATTTTCAGGAATTTATATTAGAAGATGACAGCAAATTGATGTGCGACTCGACAACTTGGAGATAGCTACGGAAAAAAGTGACTTGTGTTAGAAATCGATTTCTATTTCGGAAATGTGTTAAGTTGGAAAAAAAAACTTTTTTCG